>KZ807491.1:188752-199403 GCA_000696205.2 Oncopeltus fasciatus | reverse complement strand
ATATATATATATATATCATTTTTAATAGATTAGATGAGAAGGAGATAATTGATTGTTTGGTGTATCAGTACATCATTAGTTTCAGCCTGAAAGGATTTAAGAAAGTAAGCCTTGAATAGACTTTATTAATTAGAATTTCTGGATAAATCATTATTTGGAATTTATTCTTCAATACCTTGATTCTTATAGTAAGAAGTTTAAAGTTAAATTTTATTTCTTTAAGCCAGACAATCCCTGATATCATCATTAGCCCAGAAGATAGATGGCTTGGATTAGAAGTCAAAATATTGGCATTAGAGAATAAATTCTTAATTTTTTTAATGCAAAACTTTTATTTCTTAAATCCCTTCTGTCCGAACCTCAAGTATTGTTGTACTGACCTTAATCTTCAAGTAGGATTGGTGGAGAAGCAAAAGAATTTTTCAAAAGACATTGTGGTATCAACATCAATATCTTGATTTTATTCAGAAAATCTAACAAAATTTTATGATTGGAAAAATGGATTTTGGTATAGGATTTCTTGATATGAAGTGCAGTTCCACCATGAGCTCGACAGGATGGTCTGGCCTTTAAGTGTGATAGCCAGCAATTTTTAGATTATTTAGTTTAGTTAGTCACGTTTCTGTCAGTACTACTACATCTACGTTTTTGTTATCGAGTACTAGTTTGAGTTTGTCGAAATGCCGTTAGCGTTCCATAGGAGGATAGTTAAGGAATTCTTGGATTGGTGTGGGATTTGGTAGGGTCATTTTGGTGACCAGCTTGGTCAGTGGGGATATGAGTGGTGTAATGAGGGAGTTAAGTTGTGAGAAAAAAGAATGAAATAAGGAGTACAGATCATTTGATAAGGGCTGAGTCAGGACATTAGGAATAGTGGGACGCTCCTTCCTGGGTGAGGGATGCGGTTGTTCACATATTGGAGTTCTGAATTGGTGGTGGGAGGCAGGATGGTTGGCTGTGATATACGTGGTTGAGGCTGAGACGAGGTCTGTGGCTGAGGTTGCTGTCGCTGGTGAGGCTGGGGTCTAGTATGAGATAGAGATTTAGGCCTGGGTTGTAGGAATCCACCTGGGTGGGTTTCTCTGTTGGCTTCTGTTCTTGGATGACAGATCTATAAGAGACACTTGGCTGGACAATTCTTGATGGTGGGCGCAAGTTTCGGATTGTAGGTTGCTGATGATATATACGTTGATTATATACTTTTTGTTTGATCTGCTTGTATACATCACAGCCCCTGAAGCTGGCAGGATGGTTTTTGGAGCAGTGGGCGCAAGTAGCAGGTTCCTCCCGTCTTTTTTGGCAGTTGCTGGTGTGATGACCACCACATTTTACACACCGTGGGTTTTAATTGCAGCCGGCTTTGGTATGTCCAAATTGTTGGCAATTAAGGCACTGGAGTAGGGCCTCTCAACTTTTATAATTGTCCGGCACAGTGCTGAAATTGAATATATTTCTTGAACATTGGGTGTTTTTTCTAGATCTATGAAAAACAGTGGTAGGGGTGACTTATCTTTTCTCTTCCAGGGCTTAAAACATGTTTTTCACCACGAAACCTAATTCAGTGAGCTCTTCTTTGATATCATCGATCGGTGTAGTGTGGTGGAGGTTCCTAATAACAACACGTAGAGTCCTCTCTTCTTTTANTTAATTATTTTAAAATAAACTAGGAATTGTAATTTTTCATAAGGTAGGGTTCATACATAAGGAAACTATGACAATATTTATTGTGATGTCTGGATTAATTATTTATGATGTCCTGTTCTGAAAGATACTTTCTTCATAATATAAAAAAAAATTAAATAATATGTGATTTTTTTTCATAAACTTGTTTGAACTAGTAATTAAAATGAAGACCAAAATAACTTACTTATGGTAAAAATTTTTGGTTTTTTCAATAATAATTCTTGTATTTCTGATCTCAGAAACCCCATTTCTTCTTTTACTGAGAATTTTATTTCCTGTAACAGTATGTCTTTTAAAAGTGAATAATCATAAATAAAATATTGATCTATAAATAATAATCAGAAAATATCACTAATACAGGGCCAGAAAATTCATAATACCTTGCTGAAAGTACTAGTGGTTAACTCTCCCACTGTGAAAAACATTGCAGAGAAGTAGAGAAAAAACATAAAGCTTCTTTCAAACCAGGGTATTTTTTTTTTTTTTTTGAGAATTTTTTATTTTATATTTTGTAAGTGAAGGGAGAGGAGTTCAATTCCTCTGCCTGGAGAAGAAGTTATGGGATTAAAAAACTGGAGAGTGGTAGATGTGATAATTATTTCAAAACAATACTGTACACTTTGAAATAGAGAATTGAAAATTAATGTAGAAGGAAATACAGTGATTCATGAAGGAATTTAATAATGAAGAACAAGATGTAAAGTAGAATTGGGAAGATAGGACTAGTTAAAAAATGTAAATAAATGGTAGGTGAGAAAAAGAGAAGTCATAAAAATAAAAAAAATTGTATAAAGGTAAAGGGATGAAGCAAAAGACCAAATATTAACAAGAAAAACAATAATAAAGAGGGAAAATTAAGAAAATTATATAAAAGATAGCGAATAAGAGGAATTCAGTAAAGTTAGTTAATGGCTACACTGGATTCCAAATAATTTGGAGTTATTAGGATTAATAAAAGGTAGCATAATGATAGAGGAGGTTCAAACTACTAAGGAAGAAGTAAAAACTCAGATGGACAAAGAGAATAAGAATAGTGGTAGGAAATCCTAAGAAGAAATATGATAAGCCATGAAAACATGAGATGGACAGAAAATATATCTGGGAAATATTTCTCTAAGAAAAGGTCATAGGAAAAACTAAAGTTGGAAACTACAGCTGAAATGATAGGATTATATTGAAAGTTGGTAGAAAAAATATGGGTAAATTAAGTAGTATTCCTTCCAAAATCAAGTAAGCTGAAGTAAGATTTAAAAACATTGGTGACATTAATTTGGAAAAAATGTGAAAAATATTGTAGACAAATATATTATGGAAGAAAAAAAAAAGAAGTATATCCACAAATCAGCATGCTTGAAATTAAGCAGCTTGGATTGACAAATAGAAAGAGCAATGGAAAATTAAGAAGTAGGAATGTGATATAAAATAAGCAATCAATAGAAAATAGAGCCTTAAAATAGAAACTGTATGTATGAGAGGGATTCATAGGATAGTGATAAGGTGGATTGGAAACCAGTTATAAACATGATGAATATTCGTTAGAGTACATATTCAGAGTAAAAGAAAAATAAAGGTGTAAAAATGATGATCAAAGGATTTTTCACCATCTGATAGGGATGACTTTAACTAGGAGAAAGAGTTCCAAACTGTTTTGGCAAATATTTTATTACTAGACTACTGGAATTCTTAAAAACTAGTAAGGTGATACATGCTTAACCTGAAGCATTCTTCATATTTATTGATGAAGAAAAAATCAGAAACAGCATTCAGGTCCAGGAAAGCGAGATAAACATTCCTACCTCTATGCCATATTCTCAGACAGATAATATTTGATATTTTCTGAATTAGCTGGCATTTCTAAGGAGTTAGGCCAGATATACTAAATAAAGACTATCTCAGTAGACATCAATAATTCATAGAAATCTGCAACTGTAGTTCTTTTGTTGTTTCTCTTTTGGCTATGCCTTTAATACAGGTTTTAATAGGCGTTCTCTTGTTTTTTGTTGCACAAAAAAAATATAAAACATTAACAAGATCAATAAATGTATTATGACAAAATTAGGAACAAAAATTAATCTTAAATATAGGATTTTTTTTTTCAAAAGGAAAAGGAACTTTTTTTTCTGCATAATTTTGTTACATATACCTGGTGTCTATGTACTACTATGAGGACAAATATTTTTTAGGAAGCTAAAGATTTTAGGAGAATTTACAGCAGATTATGCCAATTTAAATAACCCAATTTTCCACTGAAACAAATGTTTATCAGGACAAAAAATATCAGAAGAAAAATCTGTTGGCCTCCATCATTCCTTTCATATCCACTATTATTAGCAAATTCAATATAAATTGAAAATAAGCAGATGTAATGTAAATATGAAATGTAAGCCGATTTTATGAAAATTGTTTCAAAATTATTGTCAATAATTTTTCTGATTCTATCTACTAATCACCAAATTAGTACTAGTCACTAAAATTTATATATGTTTAACTCTGTCTAAATATAATTATGAATGTATGTATGTATGTGTGTGTATAAAGAGAGAGAGAATGTTAAATACAAAAGAAAAGGATAAGTTCATAATAAAATTAGGAGTAACCCAACAATATGCAAATGAAAGTGGAGGTTTTCCTGAATCATAAATTTTTAATTTTGTGGCCTAGAAGCTATAATCAGTTGTTTTTCTTTATGAAATTAGGCATATTGCTTTTACTTGTAAATTGAAAGACTATGTTCCTTTTAGAGCAAAATCAGACAAATAAGAGTGTGGTGACCTGCAATGTCAAATTCAAGTACAAAAAGTTTATTTGATCTAGCAGACATACGTTTATTCGCAGTAGAAACATGTGAAAAGTACATTATTTGATACAGCGAAGTCAAATAATTAGGAGTGCAGATTAAGCTGTGCTGTAAGTTTTAATTTAACTGNGAGAAATCAAACTCAACATTAATTTCTTTAATGATGAAAGAAACATTTTAAGAGTTACACAACAAAATTGAACAATTATTACTGCTTTCCTGGAAATTTTAGTTTAACAATTTATAAGCCAAAATGAGTTTTTTTCTTAATAAATTTGAAGTTGCCTTTAAATGTAAAAAGAAGGAGTGAGTTAGTTATTAATTAATATTGGATGAATATGATTAGGGATTATCAGAAATGTCAAGTGCAAGTAAACCAATTTTTTTTATCTAAAATTTAGTTCATAATAATGAAACTCAACATAAATTAGTTATTGATAAAATAAATATTTTATGAGCTCACAGTGAATAATTAAGAGTATTTCATTACCTTTATCATAAATTTTATTTTAATAGCATAGAAGCTGCAATTAGTTGCTTTTCTTAATAAAATTTGGCATATCACTTTTAATGTATTTTTTTTTTCATTGGACCTAATGTTTAGTTTAGTTCAATAATAATCAATAAAATATTTATTTAAAAAGTTTGGGAATTACGATGGAAAGTTAAAATACAAATATTCATCAACTAGAATACTGAAGATTTCATTTAATATACACAGCTCCTGCATAATTTTTTTTAACTTGGATTGGTCATAAGTGTTAATGAATGATGAGTTTATTGCTCATCTTGATAATGAATGGTGAAAGTAGCGATGGATTTATATTTTTTTTTTTCTCTGGCATTTATTGACATCATGCATTTTGAATTGAGCATCCTGTATACTGGACACCTTATCTATATTACTGTGAAAAAACTTTGCTCCTACTGCAAAAATCATTTTAAGGAAATAATTGGCAAAGTTTACTGTAAATCAACATATGTACTAAGTAACCCTATTTTATCTATAAAATAATGAAATTAAATTCATTTATCACCTAATTAAATTCAACTTACATTAATGTGTTTCAAGTCATAAGTTATAATTTTTGGCATTCTAACAGCAAGTTGTCGAACTTCTGGTCCTAGTAAAAAGAAATTATCTTGGAAATATCCTAGTCTGTCATCAATTTTCTGAGTTCTGTAAAATAAAATTCATGATATGCTTATTGAAAAAAGTTTTCAAAATTTTTTTCATAACCTCAAGACATTTACAACTATAATGCATTAATCCTCTAACAAATACTAATTTCCTCAGTCTTGGATAATAAAAACACAACTAAAAGATACACTAAATAAATCTGGTAAGTCAACATTATAAATATTTTATTAGAAATAAATTTTTGGACAAAAAGGAATTATAAAAGTTACAAAAGACAATGCAGTTGAATACAGACAGTGACAGTGAACACATGTATTCGACCAAGAAGATGGACAATGTCCGAAAGCGCTCGCCAACAGAAGATGGTTAGCAGAAACCAATGAAGACGGATAATAGAAGATATGATAGTTCTATATTCATTGGTAGGGAAAATAACCCTTTAGATTATACTAATCTAATTTACTTAGCTGCTAGAACCATGGAATAAATGTAAAATATTTGTTTAATAATAAACAGTTTTACTATAGGATAATAGTCACTGGTAAACAGCCATTGTTTAAGAAACTTGTTAATGTGCTCTTTATTAATCACTATATTAACAGTATGATAGTGAATAATTTATTGTTAAGTTGGTCACAAGTCCAGTTTAAATGACATTTCACAGTTTTGTAAAGTTAAGCTATAGAGAAATTCCTCTCAATAGTGTTTGGGTAAAAACCTAGTTAATGTATATTCCAAAACTCTTACTCTCTTATAGAACTGAATTTAATTTATGCAGTTTTTACTTCTTACCAAATGATGTGAACAAACTAGGCTCATACAGGAGTGAAGCCCTAACTACTGATATTACCATAATCTTGATGTCAAAAAGCAGCCACTGGAGAGGCACATCAGCATTCTTCAACCAAGACATTATTATCACTTACATTTGACAACATACATTAATTTTACAGGCCCCAGCAACACCCAGGCAATCAAGACAATCGATAATGCTCCAGTATACATAGTGTTCTACATACCAAACCTAAATAAGGTACTTCTGACTAAAGAAGCCACCATAAAATGTTAATTGAATAGTTAATGTCCATATGTTTAATAAAAGTATATGTGTTTCATAAAAGTATCCACCTATTTTCATTTTAAAAAAACTAAAATTTGTTTGCCTAATTTGCTCAAAACTCGATTAGATAGTTTGTAGAGATGTATGTACTCCTGTATAAGCTTCACTACCACTGCAACACTCTTAGAACTTACAGAGCACTATTTCAAACCCAAGGGCATGCTGAAAGGGCACCGCTACGACAGGGATTCACCCAAGTGCCACCATTGCTATTCTTTGTAGATTTAGGGACAACAGCAAATGTGAACCTTACTGATCTCTTCCATGGTATTATAGTGTTCAAAGCACAATTCAATGGCACTTAACAATATGACCACTTGGAGACCAACTACAACCTCACTTATCTTCAGACTCATCTATCTTAAATGTTACTGAACCATATTTATCACCTCCTCAGCTCCTAGGACTGTGCAGACTGTTAGCTTTAAATCAGGAAAATCTGATGGTAGGATGCCATCCTCTTCCTCCCTTAATCTATACAACAGTTAGTTGATAAAAAAAAGGTTAAGAATTTCTTGATTCTGGAAATTGATGGCCAAGGTAAATAATATTGTTGACATAAAGCTTCCTTGTGGACCTCACCTTGAGGTGAATAGGACTAGTTTTTGGCCTTCCAGATTTATCTGGACCAATAAATACATGAACCAGGAATGCTAAGCTTTCTTCTGTCTCAAAATTAGCATCTCATTATACAAACTGGACATGGCAATTAGCTGTTCCAGTAATGAAGCACATTTAATTAAATTAATTCTAATTAGAATTAAACCCAATTTTCTTTCTCAATTCAGAATTCAGGACCCTCGATGAAGTGCCTTATAATCGAGAAAACTATAATAAGTCTGCAAAAAGACAGTCTTGATGTAGGTTCTTAATGCAATAAGATTGTCCTGCCCTTTTGAAGAACTTCATGAATAAAACATTGCATTAGCAATGTCCTTTACTTTGGGGCTACATCAAATACTTTCATTGTTAGGTTAAAATTCTAAATTAAAAAAAATTTTTTTTTTCTTTTTCTTAGGAGACTTGTCTTATGCAAATGACTTTCATCAAACATCAGGAAGGTCTGCAAACATATATTTTTAATTTGAAGATAGTGGACTATTGAACTTAATTGGTTTTGATATATCTTGCTCTGGGATTACTAAATTATGACTGAGAAATGATAATTAAGTTATTTCAGGGGAGACTCTCTTCCTCCATAAACCCTATTGCCCTGAAGAAGGCCTGACATTAGGTCATAATGCTGGCAACAATAAAAACTTTTTACAAATTAATTTTTATTTCTTCAAATTCAAAGGCCGAATCCCCAAACAATTCCTCCTCATATTTTATTTCTCACAATATTATGTTTTGACCAAAAAACATCATCCTCAAGATATTCCTTATCTCTTATATATTTATCACTACACACATATTATGTGGTTGTCATCAATTCCCTAAAAAAATAATTTTTCATGAGAAATAAAATAAAATATATGTTTGGAGACTAATATTTTGGTGAAAGTGATTTAAAAAAAATATTATACCTAACCATCAGAAATTAAAAAAAAAAAAAATTCTTTAAATTGTGTGTGCTACGATAAAGTTGAGTAAAAAATAGTAATGTTTTTAAATTAAAAAAATGCATAATATGGAAAATATTAATGAACATAACTGAAAGTCTTTGGGCCCTTCATTTTTAAAATATGCTTACCATATGGTTAATATTCGGTAGAATCATTTCCCTTCCCTGATTTTAAATCAGATAAGCTATTTATGCATATCTTAAATGAGCTGAGAGAAGCCTGATTACTTTACTTAGCTCCTGTGTGAAATTTTAAAGATATATATAGTNAAAATAATTTTTCATGAGAAATAAAATAAAATATATGTTTGGAGACTAATATTTTGGTGAAAGTGATTTAAAAAAAATATTATACCTAACCATCAGAAATAAAAAAAAAAAAAAAACTATTTATACTCAATAATAAGACTGCTTAAAATTATCCCAAAATAAATTGATCAAAACCGAATTATTCTTTTTAATGTTTACCTAAGAATAGTATACTTGTTCACAATTAGGTGGAATACTCTAATTTCTTTGTTCCAAAAGAATGATAAATATAAATAAAATCTGACTAACTCTGTAAGTTAGATTTGATTAAGTCTAAGTGAGAGACACAATTAAACTGCTGTGGAAATGCTTCAACTTCAGAAATACCTGGAGAAGATAGGATCTGTATCTGGGTCAACTTGGATCAAGTTCAGTGAGTATCAAATATATCAAGAAAGGGTTCAGAAAGAGAAAGTCTTCAGTGAAGAGTTTTTCTTGTCATATTTATAGCCCAGAACATAATTTTGCACTGTGGCTTATAGTTTAGCTCTGTTGAACCATACCACAAGTTAATTTATTTCAAATGAACTACTCTTCCCATTAAAGGAAATGAATACAATTTGCAAGATATGTAGCAGATATTCTCATTAAGATTTGTTCACAACTCAACAGTTCAACGGCTGACTATTTATCAACCCTAATTATCTGTAATTGTAAATACTAGTTGATGCTTTATTTAGTCAAGCAGCTTGACTTAGGCACACACAATAACAATAAACTGCATTTAATAGAATTCTAGCAACACTACCTCGTGTAGTGCACCTATATCTAACAGGTGTACTCAACCAAGTCACATATATTCCCCTCTTTCACATTTATAAATACAGCTGATTCTTTGGTATGGTAAAAGTTCATCTGATTAAAAAAACTACAAAAATTTCAAAATAGTTCTTCTGACTACACAATCCATCCTGACTTGTTAGGAACAATCAAATCCATAGGAAATTAGGTTTGCCTAATATTTAAAAATTGCACTTGTCTCGGTAGCATAAGTGGTAAATGCACCGGCCCGGATAGCAGGGGATCCAGGTTCGAGTCCTGGCTGGGACAGTTAGATTTTTTATTCTGAACTCAATATCAATTTATCATGGGAATGTAAAAATGTAATGCTCCTACCGAAGCAGATTGCGGACTTCTAGCAAAACTTCAGCGACAAAGACACGAGCTCAACTCAACATTGTCTCAAAGAAAATCATAAGATACAACTTCTCCGTGAAAAAAATTAAAAACACTTAAACACCCCTGTTAAAAACACCTAAACACCCCTTTTATCCTTATATCTGCTTATTAACGTATATCATAATAACTTATTGCTTATTGAAACAGTCATTTTTAAACAATAATTATATATCAATATTGTTGAATTTAAATTGCGGCAATCATCATTATGATTCTAAAAGCCAATAAAATTAATTGACATAATCAACTTTTCATTTATATGTCATTTTTTAAGTATTTCTGTTCACATAATTCATTAAGCTGTTTCTAATTGCAGTCGGAAGTTTGTTCCGAAATGAGATATTGTGTACTTTTGTAATTTTTTTATTCTCGCGAATTTTCTTTAAGACAGACAATTAGTCAACAACTAATTGGAGAAAAGGGATCTGGAAATATTATTAAAAATATGAATTTGAAGAAGAAAATAAATGGGAAATTAGAGGTGTGACTAACGAGGCCAATTAACGACCGTTAAGCCCCAAGAGGTGGGCGATTCGTATTCATCAAAGTTCCTCTCACCTCAGCCTTCCAGAGAAAATATAACTCCTTGAGTGATGACTTTCCATCCCTACCACGGGGGAGAAAAAAAAAGTCTTTTTTTGTGTGTAAAATAAAATTCAACATTTTATATATACTAAAAACTATTTTTTTTAAATAAATCTTTTTCTATTACATTATGTTATTTAATATATTTTAATTTGATGATATCGTAAAATATAAATAAAATAAAATTAACAATAAATAAATAAATGGTCATCACTGTGCAGGGAGAAGGGGCCCATCGACCCCACTCCCAATAAGTTTAGGCATTAAGGCCCA
>KZ807491.1:155465-173222 GCA_000696205.2 Oncopeltus fasciatus | reverse complement strand
TATATATATAATATAAAATTGATAATATGAACATATTTCAGTAATAGGTTCATTTTACTAGAAATTTGATATGATCAATCTTAATGGTATTTCAATATTACTATTATTGTTGTTACCTGACATACAGACCTGCTATAAGAAACGAAAAGCATGGGCAGATGTCTACCTGACTTAAGTCTTACAGGACCTGGTACAGTCAATAATTATTTTTATAGATTTAAAATAAAATACTCTTCTTACTGCTCTTGTGGCTCTACTCATGAACAGACATATCTACTCTTAATATGCGACTGTACACTACTTACTGACTACAGAACAGTACTAAAAATCAAATCTTTACTAAAATACGGAAAATGACTGGTAATAGCAAATTTATTTATGGATAATCTACTGCCAGATTTTTAAAATTTTCTCAAAGTCTCATCTGAAAAATTCTCCATATGAAATACTTTTAATAAATAAATAAAATTATAACAACTATTATTAGATTTATAATGCAAAAACACAAAACATTACTTATTGCATATAGTTTTTCATAATTATTTATTTATTTTATTTCGTTCATTTATTTTGTCACTTATTGATTCTGTCTAATGCAAAAACAACATTTTACTTATTGTATATAATTTTTCATTTCACTTTCATATTTCTTCTAAATATATTAGTAATTTATCATTATCTCATTGTGTACATTAATTTTTATTTATTTAATTGTTTATTTGTATTCCTTATTTAATTTTATTTATGAATTATTTAATGTAAATATTATTTTAATGATACAAGTACATTCATTGTACACTGTAATGTATGATAAGTACTGATTAAATTCCCTTATAACAGGGTTAGTGTAAAAAAAAAAAAAAGTGATATTAACTATTAAAGAAGTTATTAAATTCTTCAGAAATTCTACTTAGAGGAAGCTAAAATATGGCCCATTTAATTTTGTGTGTGTATGTGCGCGCGTGCATGCGTGTGTACAAACAGAGTCCTCCTGAATTACATTTAGTGAATTTTACAAAAGACCTTTTTTTAGCTCAAAAAATATACATTAATATAAATAAACAAAACAAATAAAAAGTATTTATAAAAAGAAGTGATGAAAATGAAATAAATACTTGAACTAAAATAAATCAGTGTGGGTCTGTTCTTATATAGGTAATAAATATTCCTTGTCAGCAAAGAATTTGTTGGGGTTCGGTCAAGGTAGATTCCAAAAAATACTATTACTAGTTGTTTTTTATTACCTGCCGACATTTCTACTTACATTGTAAGCTATCTTCAAGGCTCTTATGAAGGCAAGAGGGGATGTGTTGTCACCTGGATCAAATGTTCATGACAGAATTCATTTAGTCATAAACATTTGATTCAGGTGACAAGTCCCCTCTCGCCTTCATTATAGCCCTGAAGATAGCTTACGATGTTTGCCCTAACATCGATAGATACCTTTTTTTAATAAATGTATTTCTTTGAATCAACCTTGACATTACCCCAACAAATTCTCTTCTAATCATCTCCACAGTCAAAACCTCTCCATTTGAATATTCCTTGTCTTTTCATAGTATTTAAAAGCTAAATAAATTAATTTATTTAGGAAATTTATGATACACTCCTGGTGTATTTTACAAAAAACAGAATCAGCAATAAATTATTTTAAATTGTATGAGTTGGTCTACAAAAATAAAAATTAGTAAAAAATTGTTTTAAAAATACATTAACAAAAAATTAAGTCTTTTTTTTTTATCCAGCTTTCACATTAATGTACAATTTAAATAGTCAAATACATATTATAATTTAATTAAAGTTCAAATAGAAAAATAAACTACTTAATAACTAATTGCAATAATCATTAAATTATATTCACCACATGAATATACATATTTATATTATATTTATATAAACACACACCAATATTTATATTATATTCCTGTTATGTTCCTCTAGATTTTTTATATCTAGCGAGATAAGATAACTTATCTTTTAGTTAAGTCATTTCTTAATAAGTAAGTAATTTTGTTAATATTGCTCTTTTAATGAAATTTTAATTCAATTTGTGTTATCTCCTTACCTTTCTTCACTATAATTTTACAAAAGTTTTCAGTAGGAACATAAATTTAATTTGTCTCATTTTTTCTGTCCTACTGAACAGTTAATATGAAACTGTTCCTATTGTGTTTTTGTAGAATGTAGCTGAGGATTGCATAAATTCTTAACTTGATTCAGAAATTAAAATTTTTACTGAGGAAGACAAGGATTTTTATTCTCCTTAAGATACAATTTTTTCATTTACAATACTTCTTTATTTTGACCAGGTAAATCAGTTGTTAGCATTTGCAATATGTGATATTATGAAATGACTTGTTGTCAATCTGAAATTGTTTCTTTGCATCAACTAATTAATAAGTTTGTTCTTTTTAATGAATCACTAACCATCATCTATGGCACATCCATGAAATAAATCTTCAGTTATATTATCTGACTCGAGGATTTCATCTTCTGACTAAAAAAATATTGTCTTCAAATTTATCTTTTACAGCATTAGACTCATTTTGTTAATTTCCCATTTCTTCAATATTTTTTTTTCCTTTTATAGGTGCAAAATATTTAGTTAGCTTCATCTCTAAAACAAGGAAAGATGAATGAAAAAATATTAGGTAGATTCAGAAACTACTGATGAATCCTAACCATATGAAGTTGAAAGTTGGGCAATATGTAGAATATAGAATAAGACAACTTTCTTATTTATCTGTGAGTGATTAAACTCAATAAAGTCTAACCTGACAAATGACCCTTAAGTTAACTAAAATTTCAAGTGGATAATAGCTACCTGCTTGAGTAGGCTTTAACTAAACTCATGGTTATGGTTCTTACTACTTAACCTTACTTCCTGAGAACTAAGGAAAATATTTAATAATGCCATATTCAAGGTTCAAGTATAGAAACCAAATTCATTATTTAGTATTTCTGTTGGAAACTATTGAATGATAAAAATTTATAGAACATAAAGCATGAACCATTTATTTAACACTTACAGTCCATAATTTTGTCTTTTACAAAAATGTAAATTAAAAAATAAAATGAAGAATAAAACTATGAATGTTAAGTACTACCTCTTTTCTTCCCTCCCTGACAATCTTGAGCCAGCCTTAAATTTCTCCTACCTTCTACAGTTTTGTCTTTTACCCCATCTTACCTTTTACTTTTATTAACCTCGAATGGAAAAATTAAAGATATTCTCTGATCCAAGTCCGTTTTAAATGAAACTTTTAAAATTTGATAAGTATATCTAAGTGTTGGATATTTTTTATGTGAATCTATGATAAAATTTATGCTCTTTAAAATATTTAGTACTTAAAATAATTTGTTTTGCTTCGACAAATCTCTTGTCCAATTAAACTAATCATTAGTTTAATTAGACAATCTAATTTAATTATTAGGACCTATACCTAATGTTAACTCTTTTTTTTTTCCCCCAAGAAAGACGTTCTTTGGTATTCATAAAATATTTGTTATTGTTTAAGAATTAGGATTTTTTATATTGATTGTACAACTTGAGGAAATAAAACCAATTAGCTAAATTAAAGTGGGTAGAGAGATTCTGGTAAACCGGTATGTGATATTAATCATTGCTCAGATTTTCAGTATTTTATTTCTCAGCAGTTTTCTACAGACAAGGCTTAACTCCGATCACATTGTGTATTAGTTATTATTCATCACTTGTGGCCAATTAGGTTGTCATTCATATCACTGGTTTCTAGTACTTACTCAATTATAATGACATAAGTCATACAGCAGAAGACTATACTCTTGTGGACTAGTATGTCTTTTGAAATTTGATTTCAGGCTTTTTACAGACACCTAATGATAAATATATGGTTTTTTTTTTTTTTTTTTTTTTTTTTTTTTTTTTTTTTTTTTTNTTTTTTTGTTTTTTTGGGCTGTTATTAGATATATAGATCCTGATGGAGAAAATAAATATTTAAATATACAATAAATATTTATAAGACAAGAAGCTAGACCTATTTTTCTGAAGAGAAATTTTGATGGTTTAATTAAATGCAATAGGATGAGGAAATGTGACAGCTATGACAAAAATTATAATAATTACTTTCCTCTTCAAAGGTTCTTCCTTCAATATCTTCCGTATTATGAATGGACCATTTATGAAAATAAAAAAAATTATTTTATTTCAATAATTTTTTTTTTATTACAAGTTTTGGTGACTATTCTATTTTGTTTCCCCAATCCACCCTTCTCCTCTAATTTAAGCAAGAATACATTTTTTAACAGTTAATAAATATAACCTGAATAATGAATTTGGTTTCTATATTTTAAAAGAGGGTTAGCCCAACCCTTGAAGTTGCATTCTTAGTATCTTCTTTAAGTTATATTTATTTTTTAAATATTATAAATGAATATTAAGTTATGTATCTATCATGTTTTGTATTTTTTTTTTCTCCATAATTTATCTCTAATAATAAAGAAATGTTAAAATTTTTCAAGATGGTCATTTGAAATCACTCCTCCCCCTCGATATTAATGCAATATATACTGTCCACTTTAATTAACCAAGATCAATATTAAAATCCATATATAGATAAGGCTGGAGGATTTTGATTCCTTACAATGAAGATCTGCAAGATTTTTAAAACTGAGCATGTAACACAGCTCTACCCAACTCCAGACGAGGAATAGATTTAAGGCTAAATTATGCTAATTTAGCTTTGGTCAATTAGTTTTCATTTACTTTCAGTTATGAAGCAAATGGGGCTGGATGGATTCTAATGAAGAAGTAAACCACATAGGAATATCAGTTTTACAAAATGTCAGCAATTCCAATTAAATAATAAAAAATCTGGATTAGAAAGATAAAATTATCAGAGTATTTTAAAATCACTGAGTGCAGTCAAATTTTATGTAAAAGAAGGCAGTTTTAAATTAAGGGAAGGAGGAACTTGCTGATCCCAGATTTCCAATGCCCAACATCTTGAAGGATAACCTTTCACAAAAATACAATCATAAAATCTTGGAGGTCATATAGTATATCAATTGTTGGCAGGATTTATTTTTTCATATTAAGAAAAAAAAGACAGCTTTAATATTTTCCTTTCTTATAAGCTTTCAGGATCCTTTGTTAATCATAGTAGCTTAGTTATATAAATCTTCCATTTGATCAAATAGACCCAACTTGACACAAATAATTGAGTTATAAATATGCATTATAATGTACTCACATGTAGTTAATAAATATTACATATAAATTTAATTATGATTTAAATAAGACCTGAACATGCATTAAGCAATCAAAATTATTTTCTTTTTTTATTTAGGGATATCTAATAATTGGAGCGGTCTATTAACCGCTATATTTATGTATAGTAATATGACTTTGAACATACAAAGTTTTATGTTTGGAAAGACAATTATTGAAATAAGTTATTTGAATAATTGTCTACAGAAATATATATATTATGGCCTGTTAATATAAAATTGTTTTAATTATTTTTCTATTTATTGCTTTATTCAAATTGATAATTATTATTACTATTCTTTGTCAATATTTCAAAAAATGAATATAAAAGTTTTATAATTTCATGTGTTTAATTATGTTAAATGAGGACTTAAGGCAATAAGTTACAAAATTGGTTTATCATTTTTCTAAAATATTTTTTTAATTTCTGTTTGTTTTGCACTATTGAATTTACTCTCATAATGTATGTAGTATTTTGGCAGTACATACATAAAAGTATAACCATAAATTCCAATTTAGGAATTTAAAATAATAAGAGCAAAATAAACTGATTAAGTGGGTTACTACCCTCGGTAAAGGGTCTAAAGCTTTGTGAAGCTCTGTTACTACATAACCTGTTTTTAGTCATGTGATGCCACTTTTGAGTTCTAGTGGCATACTATGGGCAGGGTTCATTTCCCACTCGGTAGGTTTTGGGTTCCATAAAATATAGATACATTTTTAATAGATTTATAAATATGTTAGAGACAAAAGAATTGGAAAAAAAAAATTGTCTTTGATTTAAAGAATCTTGTTTAATGATTCTCTAAATGTATAGCAAGAAATCTCTCTGTAACCTCCTCAATTTAGAGAAACATTAAATTTTTAAAAACATTAAAATAANTCCGACCTATTTCGAGCTGACACGTTATGTTACGAGACGACATACCAGCACCAATATTGGGACTTGAAGAGAAATTCTTAGTCTCTCTCTCTCACCCATCCCCAACCCAACCTCTTACTACAGCCCACACTGCCCTCTTCAATTAAACCCTGTCCGTCCTGGCCCATTGTTGTCAAAGTCTCCCGTTGTATTCACAATATAACCCTCCGAGAGGGGCTATTGTGCTCACTTCCAGCTCTAATAAGAGCACTGCTCGGGACTCTCTTGGACCCCTGCTAAGAGGATATAGACAACAAATGAAATAATTTCAAGGGCAATTAATCTCATAGGACATTTTCATTAAATTCTTGTATTTTTATTTGAGGTATTACACATGCTAAAACACACCTTCAACCCAACTACACCAAGCACTGCAAATCAGCGATAAGCGATGAAATTATAAGGGTTTACTAATTGAAAAATAGTTTAAGATTATCTAAAGGTTACATCAACATTTTTTTTAAATAGTATATACACAAGAAACTTTGAACTGAAATTAAATTCCTAATTTATTGCTACTAATAAACTAATTAAGATTTATATAAAAGCAATGAGACCATAAAGAGACACTGCAGCATGATGAGATATAGTCTGAAATCCGATAGAATGAAAGTACGGCTAGATAAGATATATAACGGAGTCAGTTATCTGTATATGGCTGTCCCAATTGTTTCAAACCACTCCAACAGTATCTGGCTTCTTTCCAATGACAATGAAAAATCAACAAATACTTGATGAAAAGCCGCCGGACACGTAATTGCGTGAAAAATATTGAGTTTAAAATCACACTATTGTGTAGATATATAAAGTAATACATTTAGTTATAAGTTGCTTACAAATGAAGCAAATTCTAGAAGTACATAATAAAAAACTCCCAAATCATAGTGATGTTCTTAGAACAGAAATTCATTTGAAATAGAAATTTTTTTCCTTTTTTTTTTTAACCATTTTCGCTATGCAGCCCAAGAAGAAACATATGTTGAAGATGCATCTATTTTTCCCCAACCCCTCATGAAGGTATGTGGTCAGCGCAATGTTCTAGCCTCCTGAATTTTATCCCATTCAATTAAGAATGGTAAAATTAGGGCTGTATATTCCCAGGAGTATACCAGTAATCCTTAGGGACATTACAAACATAAGCACAAATAAAAAATTAATCATTACACTGAGATCATTAACCCTGGTATCTTTGGCTCAATAGTCCAGTACCTAACCACCCGAACAACGGACCATAACTAGTTAACTGAAAAACTATTAATTTTACTAATATCCACTCCGAATAACTGTTTTATATATATATATATATACAGATATAGTTGGTTATTGAGGATTTTGGTCAATTAACTTCGTCTTGGCAAATGTTTTGAGAATATATTTTCTTTTCATCATGGCTGAAAATACACACAAACAATTTATAATTTTGAATGATTACTATTTGAAAAAATTAATGAAACTTTTATATATAGTAATCATTCACAAAATTGTAAGTTGTTTGTGAGTATTTTCAGCCCTGATGAAGAGAAAATATATTCTCAAAATGTTGGCTTAGACTAAATTATTTTACAAAATTAATTGACTAAAATCCTCAAATAACCAAACTAACTTTATCAGAAAATCTGGTCAATATCTCACACATCATGTGTGTGAGTCTATGTGTATTACATATTATTATTAGTTATTTGTTTGTTTAAAGATTAATAAAACAATATATTTTATACATGGTAAAAATATCAAGATTTCCTAAATATTTTATGATCTTATTAATTCACTTTTTATTGAAAAACTATTAATTNTATATATATATATATATCTTTCTCATAACCAATCAATGTCCATGAATTGTGGTTATAAATGTGTTATCAATGTATTGGGAAAATGAATACTGTTAGTACATATCTATTTAGGTAAAAAGTGAAATCTATAATAATAATTTGTAGAAAATGTAAAATGAAAGAAAAAAAAATCTGCTTAATTGTTCAAAATATAAATGAAATTATGTATCTTTTACTAGTAATCTAATTGTAATTTTAATATTAATAATGCTAATTATTTTATTTTTATATATTATAATGCTAATATTTCATCAATAAGCATTTATTTTTATTAATTAAGAACATTTTTATCATTCTTTATTTTTAAAATTTATTCTATTATTCTTTTTAACTACTTATAGAGAAATCCAAACTACTACTGGAAAAATCAAGAGAGCAGTTCTCCAGTTTACACCTAGCTCATGGACTCATGTAAGATGGCTAGACCCCAATTGTACTTATATGAGGTTTTGGGCAATATGCCAGCTTGTCATATTTTGGCAAGTCTGTGAGCTCAATACATTTTTCCTCAAACACATATTTGAAATGCCTCCAACTCACCCCATTGTAATTTGGAGACTTGGCTTTGTTGGCATCATAGTCGCCCCTTCAGTCAGGTATAATAATTCAAATTGAATTTTTATTTTGTGTTTGTATTTTTTTAAACTTTAATTTATATTAGTATATTTTTTTTCTAGAATTATTGTTAGTTATAAAACTGATTTTGACACCCTGTTGAGTGACAGACAGCTGTCCTAACTAAACTGTGTGGTCTTAAAGGTCATTAGTTTTTCTGTTTTGTTTTATATAAGGTTGAAGGGAACTGATGTAGAATGATTTTATAAGCAAAAAAACAATTTGTGTATAAAAAAACAAAATAATACGAACAATATGTTATATAACACGAATATAAAATGGTTTATATAAATATTGATAACCCAATCCTAACCATTAGGATAAACTATATTTAAGATAATATTTACTTACAATAGGTTATAGGTGGGGATGAGTTTAGAAATTGAAACACCTACAAGTTCATGAAGGTGTTCTTTGAGGCAGTCAATGCTATCCATAAAGCGCATAGCTTGAATGATGGTCTTGGCATTTTTCTGCCGAGTAGGTGGTTCAGATTTTTAAGGATGTCATTCTTGTTCATCATTGCAGTGATTTTGAGCTAATTAATTCAGAATATAAGCTTTGTGAACTAGAGATATTGCAGAAAAGGTGGCTTGGGGCCAATTCAAATTTATATATGTGATATATGAATTTATGATTATGCCTTTTTGTTGGTGGATTTGCATGTGTGTGTATATGTATATATTTGTTTAATAAAAAATTTGTGTATAAAAATCATCCTGTAATAATTATTTTTTATTTGTATAATTGCTGGATGTCAGACAGCTGTTCTCAACCAGACTTTGAGCGCTTAAGGTTAAGAATTCTTTTTGATTTATTTTTTATGAGGTTGAGAGGAACTGTGATAGGGTGAGTTGATAAGTGATAAGGCCTTTGAGGGATGAAAAAACCTTCATTCTTTCCCAGATTCCCAGCTCATTCTTTGAAGGGAGCAAGGACAGACTGGTCTTCTGTTTGTCTGAGCAGGGTTATTAAATCTGATAAGAGAAGCTAATGTTGGAGGTTCATGGTCTCTTTTATACCCAATGCTTGATATTTGAGGCTTTATGAGAAGGCTATAGGAAGGAATGCTTAGCTTCAAAGAGTGTGCAGTAGAGGAGAAGAGGAGTCAGCCGATGAGCCAAAAGGCTGGCATTTGTATCTTAGCCTGAGATAGTGGAGACAAGGGAGGCCAGCAGACCTTTTGTCCAAAGAGAGGGAAAAATAAGGCATAGTGTATAGCTACTTGATGAGATGACTACTGGCCTTAAGAGATTACACAAAATACATTAAATGGGATGTATTCGAAGGGCTAAGGCATATTTACCTCCTAGGAGAGAAGGGGTTGTTCCAATGGCATCTTTTTTTTTTTTTTTTTTTTTTTTTTTTGTCATTAATGCCATTGGGTCAAAGTTGGGCCCTGTGCAGAAGAGACAACCACAGCCAGTGCCAGGGCTGAAACAGGTGAAGAGGACGGGACGTGGCAGAAACACAGACAAACATCTTCATTCTGAGTTGTCTATGCGTAATGGAGAGATGTCTTGGTTAGGAGGCTCCTGCTGACTGGGCTGTATCTGCTCCTCCCCTAGAGAGAATTCACAACCCAAGGGGGGGGGGGAGTCAGGAGTTATTGTCTAAATAACTAGACAATGTCAGCTCCTTCGAGCATAGATGATGTATTCGTCTTTCTCATGGGTTAGGCTCTCGATAGTGTGTTCGAAATTTAATAAGTTATCTAGCTCATCCCGGTGGTGTAATGGAAAGATACCGGCCCGGAAAGAAGGAGATCCAGGTTCGTGCCCCTGGCTGGGACAGATAGATTTTTTATTCTATTCCCTCTCGTCTCTGTAGTTGACATGATAGACAAAATCTGAGGTTATTCTCAGATTCAGATGCCAAGAATTAGTGAAAAACAGTGTCAGACCTAACTCAACAAAAATGTGTTCCCCTTGGTTTTACACCTGACCTGCTACCTCCTGGGAGTGGTGCTATTTTTATATCTCTGGGTGATTTTATTTAAATTAACTTTTTCATCATTAGTAGTGCAAGAAGATTTACTTCCAGTCATACTGAATATAGGAGTGTCAAATTTTTTAGCTTGAGTAGCTACTGAACTGGCTAGTGATGCAATTTGTTTCATGCAGTTTCATAGTTCGAAGGGTTTTCAGTGGCCTGGGAGTAAGTTGTTTCGATATAAGGAGTTGATAAGGCTTAGATTTTATTTTAATTATATTTTCAGCAACTCTATAGGATTCTTTTTCAAAGGCTTTTATTTCTTCGACACATTTTTTAAAATTTATATTTAGGACAATTTCTATCAAATGCTGGATGCTGTCCTTCACAGCTATAGCATTTTGGATTTTCTGTGCAATTGTTAGTTTTATGATGGTTGCTACCACATTTTCCACATATTTTGCTGTTTTGACAATGTTTACTTGTGGATCGATATTTGAAGCATGAGTAACACAAAAAAGGGTTTGGCTTGTATGGCCGTACTCTGAGGATTTTAAAGTCAAATAATTTTTTCCAGTGGTTGTAATTTTTCAAAAGTCATAATTAAATGTGGAGTCAAAATTTTTTTACCTTCTATTTTTTTTTTTTTTTTAATTCTGTAGGCTTTTACTACATCGTGTGGTCTTAATTCTATTTCTATTTCTTCTTCAGGGCAATGAAGAAGCTCATTTGAAGAGATTACTCCCTTGGAGTAATTCAGAGTCTTTATTGTGAGAATTACATCAATATTGTCATATTTAATAATGTTCTTTGTAATGTTTGTTTAGGGTCTTTTTCAGATTTGATTTCTAATAGCAGAGTCACATTTTTAATAAATAAAAATAAATAAATAAATAAATTGATATTTTTGTAAGAGAGGCAAAAGATTTTACAACCTTTTGTAAGGTACCTTGCAAGAGGTACCTACAGACCTTGAATGGGCTGTAATCATTAAATGTTTTTTACTATTATTATTTAAGGATGTGACTAAATATTTGGTCGACCAGGGATTTTTATTTCTAAAAAAGAGGGGCCCCCTCCATCAGGTGTCTTGGAATCTGGAGTGATAATATACTCCATGCCCTCCTGAACTGTGAACTACGAATCTAAGTTTACTTGAAAGGAGTAAAAATAAAATAAAATAATTTGAAATTATAAGCTGGGTTTTTAGTTCCCTGAGAGAGAAGGCTGGCAATGAGCAGATAATCAGCAAGCTGCAGCCGGTAACGCTAATCCCCAGGAGCTCAAGATTAAGGTGCTTTCACTATGGCTGAACGCATACTGAATGACAACATCTCTGAGACATGTTGTTAGAAGGAAAATACCCAGCAAATGAGTCATGACAAGAGTACCTATGATGAGGCTTGGATAAATTCCATGCTGGTGAGAATTTCAACTGAGCCAGGCTGTCCAGGTCTTTCTTTGAATCCACAATGGTACCTCTTAAGCCAGAGAGTTGCCCATCAAAGGGCCGAGTTTCCTACCAAGTCAGAAGCAAAAATGGAAGTCGCAAGGGTGTGATGGCTCCCAGAGTCTTAAAAAATTCTTAGAGAAAGGGTTTTTTGTCTGCCATGAATGAGTGTACTGGCAGAGTCTAACATAATTTTGGTTTGTGAACTGGAAAAATGGGGGAATTCTGGTCATGGAGCTCAGACTCACTGGAGACAGACTGAAGGCAAGAGCCAGAGGCCTTATAAGGTTTTGGTTATGTCATAAGTCCCAGATGTGAAAATATGATGTAACTGAGTGGCCACCATTTTTATTAATAAACTCTAACAATAATGTATATTTTAATTGTTCTACTTTTACCTAATCTGCTGCTTACAACATTCATTTTTTTAAAAATGGGTTATATACTTTGGGCTGAGCCATTTAAATGTCAATGCTTTATTCTCAGAAAAAATTTTCAAAAACAAAAAAGGCTGACTATATTTACGAACTTAACTTTTAGAGCAAATTCACCTATTCTATGCTGCTCCAAAGTGATAGCCTTTACTAAGTCTAAATTGTAATCTCCTAATACCTTATGATCCCATTTTGTAATTGAACAGTCAGATTCATAAATCCATAGTTGAAGATAATTGATATCCAAGTTGTCTTGCTATGTAATTGTTTTTCAGCATAGTGCAGTGTCTAGCCATATTTAGAAAGGTTTATCCTAAATAAAATAAAATAATGTAAATTCCCAGATTTGGCTACTAAGTTTGGCCTTACCACACTGGACTCCAAGCAACCTAAAGGACACCAATAGAAAGAAAGTGTGATGAAAATAAAGCATGATCTTAAATTCTATGTTTATACAAAAAAAATATCAAGCATATGTATTATAGACCTCTCTATAAACCTGGTCACAGCTAGAGCTCAGAGCCTACTACCAGCAATGTCCAAACAGACCCTAAGCTTTCAGCAGTTCTGATATCGGTTCGGATGAGGGGCTCAGCTTTCCACCATTTATTTCTCCACTTAAACTGGGACCTTACAATAATTTACCTAGTTTCATGTTGAAAATTATTTGAAACTTAATTTTTCTAACTTAAAAATTTGAATAGAAGCTTATACATTATTAATTATCTATAACATAAATTATATTTCATTTTAAATTGTCCTCTTTCACTGTGAAGTTATCAATAGTCATATACCCTTATACACAAAACAGAATGATATACTTGATTTTTATAAGTAAAACAAACTTTATTTTAGGCAGTACTACATGTATGCTACAGACACTGGTTGTAAGCGTGTGGGTACACAGTGTTGGGTATATGGTGCAATCATGGTTTCGGAAGCACTTCTCTGTATAAAAAATGGAAAAGAACTCTTTTCGCACACTCAAGCTACTAATATAATAGTATGGCTGCTAATACAGTTTCTCATGTCTGTAATATGTGTCTCTGGATGTGTTTTATGGCACAAATATTTTGAGGTATGTTGAAAATACATTTCTGTGTTGTTTCAATTTTTAGAATGACACATGTGGTCATTCCATTTCGGCCAACTTGTAATTCTGGAAAATTCATGTCCTTAAAGCAGAGCTGTTTTAACTGCAAATATTAACATTTTTAAGACATTAACTTTTCTTGTATATCTCTCAAACTCATAAATTGCATTACAAATCAATTCCAATAAGATTTTAAAAATAAGTATAGAGTAGATTAATTTTTTAGAAGAAAGTTCAATTTAAAAAACAATTAAATTTTGCAGCATAAACAATGCAAATTCATGATTTCTTACTTGTGAAATTGACTAAACCACTATTTAAGAAATAATAAAAATTCTTGATTAACAGACTTTTCTTTTAGTGATAAAATCAGTATCAGATATCATTTCTACATTTTTTGTTTGTAAACTGTAAAAGTATGATGCTTTTTGTCTTAATTATAAATTATATTTTTAAATCAACTTGCTTAATCAGTCATAATAAATAAAGAATTTAAATTGTTTAAATTCAAAAGTTTTCTTCTACTTTATACATTGCTTATTGCGATAGAGAAGTTAACAAATTTAAATTTTTTGTTTTATGAAAATTTTCACTCATAGCTCAATTACTAATATTAGCTGGCTATTAATGTAGATTGTAAAAATGAAATATAAAAGTTATGATTAATGAGTTTTCTTTAAAACAGTAAAAATATTAAGCTCTTATAAAGGTCCAAAATTTATTAAATGTTTTTAAAACTTTTTCAAAAAAGTTCATTTTTGTTTACAAATTTATATTTTTAGAATAAAAACTATTCTAATCATTAGTGTTTTAAATATTATTATAAGAAAGGTATTAAATGCTATTTGGAAACCATCTACTTGAGACAAAATTAAAACTATTAGAGCAAAAAAATATTGAAATTGGTTAAGAGGATAATAAATTTTAACTAATAGGAGTTATAGCCATTTAAAAAAAAAAAAATTAAACTTAGAGCTATTTGATCAAATTCACATAAAATCATTTATCATGGAAAGACAAGTGCCATGTTAATTTCAAATTTTATCAAACTGATTAGATATTATTTGGTTTAAAATTTTACTACACTAAGTTGGAGTTTCAAATAATACCACACTTTTATTTGTCTTATTTCATTCAATAACGAATTCAGTTTTTTTTTTTACTTTTAAAATTTTCCCATTAAATTTCATGAAAAAAACAAATAATTTTGGAGTACTAAATCAAAAAATCTTTTTGAACTTGCACTGAACATTTCAGGTAATGCCCCATTCCTCTTCATCTGAATTTTCTCTGTAATAAACTCATTCTTTCAATCAACTTTTAAAATTTAAATTTTTATTGATATGTAAAATGTCAAGAGGCTTCTAGTCGTCGTTAGGCTAAAAAAAAATTTGGTTCTAGTAATCCCCACTTCTATTTGTTAAATTTTCCTGTGCAACTCCTATAATATAAACAAATCTGTGTTGAATTTCATTACTCTAATTTAAATATAAGTCCCGATGAAAAATGTTTTTTACATACACTTAACTCTCCTACACACTTATTCATCCTATTTTGCTTATTAACGATCTTATCCTTTTTTTAACTATTTAACAACTATTCGTCAAATTTCATTAGAAAAAACTGGAAACTGTGGTCTATAGAGCATTAGCAGGGTAAGATTATTAATAAGGAAAATAGGATGAATAAGAGTGGAGGATTACCTGAAGTCATATATATATATCACTATGGCTGAACGCATACTGAATGACAACATCTCTGAGACATGTTGTTAGAAGGAAAATACCCAGTAAATGAGTCATGACAAGAGTACCTATGATGAGGCTTGGATAAATTCCATGCTGGTGAGAATTTCAACTGAGCCAGGCTGTCCAGGTCTTTCTTTGAATCCACAATGGTACCTCTTAAGCCAGAGAGTTGCCCATCAAAGGGCCGAGTTTCCTACCAAGTCAGAAGCAAAAATGGAAGTCGCAAGGGTGTGATGGCTCCCAGAGTCTTAAAAAATTCTTAGAGAAAGGGTTTTTTGTCTGCCATGAATGAGTGTACTGGCAGAGTCTAACATAATTTTGGTTTGTGAACTGGAAAAATGGGGGAATTCTGGTCATGGAGCTCAGACTCACTGGAGGCAGACTGAAGGCAAGAGCCAGAGGCCTTATAAGGTTTTGGTTATGTCATAAGTCCCAGATGTGAAAATATGATGTAACTGAGTGGCCACCATTTTTATTAATAAACTCTAACAATAATGTATATTTTAATTGTTCTACTTTTACCTAATCTGCTGCTTACAACATTCATTTTTTTTAAAATGGGTTATATACTTTGGGCTGAGCCATTTAAATGTCAATGCTTTATTCTCAGAAAAAATTTTCAAAAACAAAAAAGGCTGACTATATTTACGAACTTAACTTTNGATCGAATCCCAGCATTATTCGCCTGTATCCTGGCCGAAACCCTGACTAATTTCTAGAGCATAATACTTGACAGCCAATGAATATCCAACCATTTAATGGCAGACATGCTATATTTATTACGAAAATAGTCAAATCAGACATACTACTTTACTAAGAGCTTTTTTTTGTTTTTTTAATTTGTATTGGAAGATGTATTGTTTTTATTTTTATTTCAATTACATTAAATAAATTTAATTATAAGTATTTAATAGTGCCTGTAGAGTAAAATACCTCTAAATAGCCCCAGTTAAAAATAAAATGTAGTTTTAGTAAAATATACTTTTTGAACTATGTATATGCCATTTTGTACCACTTGCTAGTAATAATTGTGCATTTAGAGTGCCAGTAATTATATACGTTTAAGCTTATTTTAGGAGACAAATATTAACTTTCTGAGGCTTCCCTTTTTAAATATAAATTTAACTAAGGTAAAGTTATTAAACATAAGATAAACTTTATTTTTGCTTAATTTTTAATTATTTCACATAATAATAATTTTTAGAAATCACATTTACTTTAAGACTANTATTAAAAATAATTAATTATTTTCTTAATTTGATTTTGAAATTTTATAGTGATATGAATATAAATGTTATGAATTTTTTCTTTTCAACAATATTTTTTGTGTTGACTGTTTATGTTTTATGCGACTAATATTTTTGTGGTAATTTTAAACACAGAAAGAGCAAGTACCGCCATCTTTGGACCCATCACCTTCTAAAACTCAACAACCTATTCTGTCATCTACTATTGGAGAAGGTATTTTCTTTCTATTTACTGTTAAATACACTTTATTTGTTAGTAAATATATATCTTATCTCTTCTCCCTCTCTCTTCTAATAAGCTTAAAACCATGGTTGTTACCAAAATTAACTATTAAATTATAGTTTTTTCTGGTAAACTCTGTCTCATAATTACTTATCATGATGAAAAATTTCTAAAAGTTGAATGTTGAAAAGATTGAATCATTTATTGGTTTTCATTATAACCACCAAAAAATCTAGATTAAGAAAACATTGATGACTTTCTTTGAATCCTTATGATCATAATATTAAAAATATTTTAATATTTAAATTCAGAAAATGTATGAACTGTATTATTCAATGCAAGTGCTCAGATGGTAGCTGAATCAGATAGGAAAAGTAATGGCTACATAAAATAATTTTGTATTTTCTTTTGGTTAAGAAAAAGCTTAGTTTTCTTAAAATGACTACATCCATAGCTTATTATAAGCCAAAATTTATAGTTTTGGATGCTATAATTTCGAGTTCCTAAAGAAGAAAGCATTAGAACATAATAGCTTATTTGATTTATGTAACAGAAAACAATAGAAACTTCAGCACCATTTTGTAACTTCTTTAATGTAGAGAAATTAAAGCCGAATCTATTGAAATGTAATTTTTAGTTTTGTCACTTGCCACTCCATTTTATTAAGAGCTGTGGTTTATTTATTATTCATATATTGTAGACTATTGTATCGACAATTATATTTTTATTTCTATTGTAATTCATACTCACGCATTTTATTGGGATTTTCCAATCCAGTTCCTGACATCATCTTTTCTTACCGTTACAAAACTTGACACAGATTATATATATATATATATATTTATTTATTTATTTATAGAAAGTATATATAGGAAGTGAAACACTCGCAGCTGTGATTTGTATCAATCAAGAACAGGTGGGATAGAGAGTGCAGTGCACACACAAAAAGAAAAAATCACAAGGAATAAAATTTTTGGGGATCTCTAGCCCTTCGTCTGTGAGGAATGTCATCA
>KZ807491.1:133335-145300 GCA_000696205.2 Oncopeltus fasciatus | reverse complement strand
AAAAAAAAAAAAAAAAAAAAAAAAAAAAAAAAAAAAAAAAAAAAAACTTTTCTATTTACTTTAGAAATTCTGTAGAAGAAAGATAAATTTTAATATAGATGTAGTAGATGAGATAGATGTATCTGCGATATTGTGTTTATTTTATCTGTGTGTTTTATTCAAGATAATCATAGTTTCTAGTGATTGATCTATTTTTTTTAAGTCTTCTTTTTAGTCGGAGGAAATCAACTATTTCACAAAAATTTTATATTGTACAGAACTTAGATTTCCCATATGGTAATCAAGCTATTCGCATTCTAGCATGAGGGGACTTTTGAAAAAATTCAACAGATCTTTACCAATCTTATATTGGAGAGGCTAAAATATGATTTGTTAAACTTTTCACATACACAAATATATAGTATGTACATGAAAATTTTATTTTATAAAAGGTCTGTAGGCCTAAGCAAAAATTGCAGTTGGCCTATTTAATTTTAACCATTAATTTTATTTAGTACTATTTTTCTAGTTATATTGAACTGTCTAGATATAAAAAACTGATCTGCTATCTTATATAATAGATTATATTGTTAAAGACTGAAGAAGCAGGTAATCAGAGGAACAGATCTGTGGGGAAAGGGCCAATTGAAGGTGGCCACCTGCCCAAGGTGACACCACTCTTCTTGTAAGGGAAAATATTATTTTCTAAGATAAGCTTTTTGATTCATCTAGACCTGCCTAAAACATTCTATGCAGTCATTTATATGACTTAAAAAGCTTATGCGGCTCGCCAGCTCTCGAATCTGTGTCAGATTCTGTGTCATATTTCGTATCCCAGAGCATTAGGCTGGTCGTGGCCCTTGCAGTACTAGTGACCCACTGTTGCACTAACAGTAGCAGAGTAACTGTAAGTAGTGATTGCAGATAATTTAGCAAGTTGTTCTAAGGTCTCTTTGTAAAATATTCACTTTCCATTTATTTTTACACATTTGGTAAATAACTGTAAAAAAATTGTCTTTTCTATTTGTTTATTTCTTAGCTAGCAAGGGCAGTAAATTTAATTGTTTGCTGTTATTAGTAGGCATAATTATCAATTGTAATAAATTAACTTAAATTTTTTAGCTGCTCCTAAATAGGATCAGTGAAGAATCGAAGAATTGTTCATTATTTGAAGAAAGTGAATTGCTTGATTTACTTCAGAGAAATCTGTCAAAATTTTGAAACTATAATATCATTTTTTTGTTAGAACGCTCTGCTGGCATATTTATAATTGGTACTGTCGTGGATAGTTGCTGCCAAAATGTTGAACCGGAGAATAATGACTGACTGACTGCCTCAAAGGACAGATATGTTATCAGCCCTTAATGTTACATTAAGAGACTTCACTTTAGGAGAGGAAAATAAATAAGAAAGTGTCCTTTGGCTATTCATATATCGGACCTGATAATGGTTCCCAGTGAATTCCGGGAAAGGGACCTTTCTATTTAAAACGTTATTGAATTTTTTTCTCTTTAATAACTAGCAAATTCTAAATAATGGCAGCTATACAGGACCTCTAAGCATGTGTTTAGTGGTGTTGAACATGTTGACTTCTGTCTTAACAAATTACAATTTGCAATCTATTAGCATTGCTTTTCTGTTTGCATCTGAAAAAAACCTCAGCAGAATCTGAAACAAAGAACATGGAAGACCATCCAAAAAGTTTAGACACACTGATTTTGAAGCTCCTCTCTTGGGTGAGGATGAATCTTAAATACAACAACTTGCAGATCAACTAAATGAGACACGGATAGAGCTGGAAGGTCAGAAAATGGGTATCTCATCTATTGATTGATAGGCAGAAGGAAGCTCGAAAAGCCTCTTGCTAAATACTGCTTTCCAGGTACAAAAGAAAGTAAATTATTTATAGAATGATAGAATTGTGACTGGTGATGAAAAGTGGATTTACTTTGAGAACTGTAAGTTTATAAAAATCATAGGTAACTGATGGGATCTACTCTGAGCTGCCAAAACCTGGAAAAACTGTTAATACAGAATGTTACTGAGAACAAATGGTAATTGACCAGAATATTAAGAAAGGTTATAAAAAGTGATCTTGCTCCATGACAATTCCTCATCACACTGCTAAACGAACCAGGAAACAATCGAGGTGTTCGTTTGGTAAATTCTTCCATATGTGGCTTACGCACCAGATTTGGCTTTTTTTTTTACTTATTTGCAGTGATGGGGCAAGCATGAGCTGAACAGCGCTTACTTCTTACTAAGATGTTGAAAATGACTTAGTAATTTATTTGATCCAAAAGAGCTAGATCTCTTTCGGCAGTTAATCCACTAGTTGCCAGAAAGATGCTAAAAATGTATGATAGCAAATGACAGTACTTAAAATAAAATACTATGTATCAGTTTTACACAATTAACATATATTTCTAATGAAAGTTTTGTAACATTTTTACAAAAAATGTATATGGAGGAAGAAATATACGAATATATCTATTATGGGTGAGCACTTTCTTCACTCATCCTTCCTATACAGGCTAAAACAGACTTAAGCAATTATTTTCTTTATGCTCATTGTACTCTCTGGCTTATAAATTAAATTTTCATTTACTCTTATTTATATCCATATTTAATGAAACATAGGAAATCTGCTTAGATTACGCAGCTCCTGTGTGACAGACATTTTTATATTTATATCTTGATTTCATCAATAAGGGGACCAGCGATTCAAATCTCATTAAGCTTGGATCATAATGTGATTCAGCTGAACTGATGTTCAACTGAAGTTAGGATTTTGAAGAACTACTGCAAAACAAAATTGCTTTAGACGAATACAGACAAAACAATTCTGTATTATACTCAAAAATGAAGTAAATAGGGCATGCTCTCTGACCTGAAATGCAAGAACCTTGCTATAATTCTTGTAAATCTGCTAAATACTATGATGTTCCATTCCTGCTATAGCCGAATTTCTTTGTTGGTATGAGAATAAAGCTCACTTGGCAGTATCTACTCGTAATATGAACTCGTCAGAAGTCCGATATTAAGAAAATTAAATGAAATTGTATGTATCCCTATCAGAAAGTTTAATATTACATATTTATCATTTCTGACCAAGCTTTTCAAATTGAGAAGGGCCATCTGAATTTTACAACGTGACTGCTCCATCTATTTTGTATTACTTATTCATTGACTTAACCCTGTGCTGTTTTTATGTTTTATAAACAAAACATCACTGTTTCACAAAGGATATGTTTCCCTAGATTATTTGCTAAAGCAATGATTATAAAACAAATGACTGTTAACTAGGCTATAGAACTAAAGTTATTTAACAGCCTTTGGCTATGTCAACATCTTTATAGTAGAAGTATTAGACTGCAAAAATATGATCACTATATATAACAACACTGCATACTAAATGGAAAAATCTAGAAACCTCTTTAATTTAAAGTCATGATTAACTTAAGCCCATCTTTTATCCTGTTTTGATAGTCATGAACCATATTCTACTTTAAAGATTTTTATATATATAACCCTTTTCATTGCTTAACCATACTCCAGAGAGAGTCTTATTTCTGACTTTTCTGCCATACTTAACTTTTTAGCTTTCAAAACCTCTCTCCTAACCCTCTCTGTAAAAGATACAAAGATATAATCATCCAATTTACAGTTTCCTGCATTGTTCTACAGCATCTTAGGCTTATAACTATCTATAGATATTGATATATCAGTGCTGATACAAATGAAATCAAATTTATTTTCTTACTATTCAGAGGGAAGATTACCAAAATCTTGGCCATCTTTGTCTTCATCTCTAGGCTTGAATACAAGGATTCTACGATAACTATATTTTTCCCCTCCCATGCTGTGAGATCAAGCACTAATCCTGTAGTTTTGTTTGACTAAAATGATTTGTCATGTCTTAATACTAAATAAACTACAAATATTGTCACAAATGAAATTACTATTTTATCTTCTTCAAATAAGATTTTTACTTAATTATTTTCTATTAAGACTGTGTTTTATTATATCATGCTGCAGCTTTTGTGTCCCTTTTGTGACTATTTCAATTTTATTAATTTTTTTTTCTATAATTTTATTTTCAAGGAGGTATCCTATGGGCAACTCTTGGCTCCATCAAAGCATATTAAAAACTTTGAGTTAGAAAATTCCAACAAGCATCTTGCGGTTTCAAGGTAGGTTTCTGAAAGTATGAAAATTTATTGTATGTTCCAATTGAAAAAATCTACCTATATAACTAATAATTTAGTCTAAAATATGCGATAAAAAAAATTCAGGGAAAATACTAAAATCTGAAGCTTTTTTCTTAACTTAGGGGACCCCTATCTTTGTTATGGAAAAATAAAATTCCATCTTTTGGACCTCCAAAGAAAAGGAAAAATGGACATCCATCTTTGAGACAGTTCTTTATGTTGCTAGGCTATGTAATAGTTATTCATTCTTAAGTGTGTCATATAGTTTTTTTTTGTTTTTTTTTTTGTTTTTTTTTATCCTTTATTTATTTATTATATTCTGTTAAAAAAAAGTTTTGTAATTTGATTACAATAAAAAGTAAAAATGACATTCTATGACAATCACATGAGGAGAGAAGGTGTCCAATGACACACCTCTCAAATTAATACTAAACTATGTAAATTAAATAAATTTAACTGGGTTCTCTTTTTATGGATCACTGGCCATCTTCGTTTAAGTCGCCGTGTAGGATTATCGGAATAGGTTTGGGGCTTCATGGAGCAAGTTCATTGGCTTAGGGATTAGGATGTTGGATGAGGCAGGAATGGAATTGGGAAAAACGGATGGGAATTATTATTAGATTTTTTTTTTATTGGGGTTCAGTCAAAAAAGTAATGACCTCATTTTCCATTCTCTTCCGTTATTCCAAAACTTTCTGAAAATATTAATAAATCCCTCAGATAATCTTTCCCTAACCTTAAGCTTGCTTTTTGCACTGACAACAAACTAAAATCCATTTACACCATCCTTAAAGACCCCATCCCCCTTCCTAACAGAACCAATGTTGTTTATAAAATTCCTTGTTCCATTCCTAATTGCCATAGTTCTTACATTGGGAAAACTAAAAACCTCATTTCCCATAGAATTAACAATCATAAAAATGACATAAAGAAAAAACTAATAAAAACTGCTCTCACAAAACACATCTTTCATGAAAAACACACATTTGACTTCGATAACATTACCATTCTTTCCACTGAACCCTATGAATTCAATTGCCTTTTATCTGAAACCATTCACATTAACTTACAGCACAATCCAGTTAACGACAGAACTGACATAGAACAAATTTCTTCAACTTATTCAAACATTTTCAACATTGTGAAAAACCATTAGCCCTCCTTCGAAATAAACCTGTCAAACATTTCTCCTACTTCCAAAAGTTACTTATCCACAATAATGTCCTACCTTTTTTCTTTGTATTGCCCCTTTTTAAGCAGGCTGCTCTCCCTTTGTACTTACCTCCTCTTACCCCCTACCCTTCCATCACTCATGTTGTCCATCTCAAAAAAATTTTTGAATTTTCTATTCAGAAACACGCCCATACAATACTCTTTTTTTTTCTCAAGGGATGGTGAGATGCAATCTACAACACGAAACACTTGCTGTGAAGTAGAGTGATGAGAATGTAATCCAAACTGATGATAGGGGATGAGATTATTGGACTGTAGGATCGGGCTTTAGTGGGATTTTTTCAAAAGGATGGGGAGCAGGCTGATAGGGACGATAAGAGGAGGGGTCTTCGGGTGGTTTATTTGGTTTGGGAAAGAGGATTATTGTGGAAAATTTCCAAAGTAATGGGAAGTAAGCAAGACAGACTATGCAGTTATATATATATATATTTCAGGAAGATGAGAGCTTTTTAAGGAAAGTGTCATAGGATTGTGGAAGGGATAAGGTTATAACTGGGAGCCTTTTTGGGTAGACGGGATATGAGATACTTTACTTCAGAAGGATTGATGGATTTGGGTTGCAAGGATAGAGAAAGAGGGCATTCAAGGAATTCGTCTATTTAAGAAATTTCCTGGAAGCTACTATTAAGATAAAGTTATTTTATAAAACAGTTAAAAAAAAAAAAATTAGTTTTGTAACTGGAAAGTCGGATATAATATATTAACATTTTTTTCTTATATTGATAATTACTTTATTAGTCATTACATTGTTCACTTGTTGTGCTCCTTGTTATGGGCTGGTACAATAATAGTATAAATGAATATTTTAATTAGTGTGTACTTTGCTTGATGGAGAAGCTGCCCAGTGACAATACGCCTAAAACACTATTTACAATATTTACAGGTTGTTTGTTTTTTCATATTATTATTATGAAGTGTTCGCCATGAGGAGGTCATGCGGCCATTTCCTATTCAGCCGACGAGGTGGGTTATCAGGATGGGTAATACTGGATAGAGTTTGGGCTAGAGGATTGGGATGCATTTAAAGATCAGAGTGGAATTTATTAAAACGGGTTGTGATGACGTCTTTAACCAAAGGGATTTCAAGGTCATCATGGAGTAAGGAGTTTTACGATATAATTGGGTGCGTCAACTATCATTCTGAGGATTTTGGATTGGAAGAACTGGATTCTTTGGATCTGGTAGGGTTTAGCAGTTTCCCGCAGTTTGATTCCATATGTCCAGATAGGTCTCGTATCATCTTATAAATGATGAGTTTATTAGTCACATTTAAAGTTGATTTGCAGCTTAGAACCTTTTAAAATTGTTCAAATCTCTTATATAGTAACTGTCTTTTAATTTTTGTATGTGTTTTCCATGTTGTCAGGAGTCGTGATGAAAGCCCATGTACCTGGGGCAATCAGAAGTATTTAGATGATGTTTACTCACGTATTATTTGAATGCTGCTCCATAGCTCTTCACTAAACTTGGTGAAACTATACATTGTCACTTACACTTGGCCTGTGCCATATTTAATAGATAGTTGTTCACTATAATTCTGATAAAATAGTCATTAATGAGGAGCACACAATCAAGCTGTTTATGCAATGGCTGACTCTATGTCTATATATATATTAAAGAGTCCTTATTTTTAGCTCCACTTATGTAGAATAAGTGGAATAATTGAATAAATTTTCAAATGTTGACATGGTTTGATGATGAATAGCTTGATTTCTTTAAGGTAAATCTGCTTTTAGTTGTTTATTTTAATTATAATAATTTATTATTCTTACCTTCTAATATACAGTGTGCTTTGATGTTCTTGCTTCATAACAAGTTACAATACTGTAATTTTTTTGAAATTGTTGTTTTGGTTTTGAACACTTTCAGATATAGATGTCCACATAGGCTTCTACGATTATTCATAAATACTTCTTTCGAGCTTGACCATGTAGTAAAGTTATATGGTCCTCCGGAACAGAACAGATAAGAGCCCACCAATGGGAAGGCAGACTTAGATCAAGGTCCAGTCCTAGGCAGGTATATAAGCCTTCTAGACCTGGATTCGCTTTCATTATACTTCCAGTCCTGAAGATGCCATGCCATGATGTGCGAAAGCTTGGCAAAAAGTAACTTAACGACATGGTTAAGCTCGGAAAAATATGATTACTTCTATATTTAGTTACTCTAAACATAGTTGAGAAATTTTAACAGAATATTGGTTTTTTTTTTTTGAGACACACATATTACTATCTATCCTATTTTTTTTATAATTAACTTCTGGTTAATTCAGATGCTGTATATCTTTTTTTTCAGATGCTATTCTCATGATTCTGGAACTAGCCGAGCTTATCCTAATTCTCCACCTATTATCTATGATAAAGGTAAACAATTCACTTAAAAAAATAAAATATATTTTCTTGGTTTCTCTTTATCTGCTTGCTTAAATTTTCCATAAGATCTCATTTGATATTTGCTTTGTTAATTTATTTAGTTTCAGTCATGTTTCACTTTAAAAAATGCGCAAGGATGACACGCAAAATTGTTTTAATAAAAAATTATAAATATAATTGTCCTCTTCTTAAGCTAAGTGACATTTCTCCAGATTCAGCATACAAACTAACAACAGGGCCAGATCTGGCACAGGTACTTATACGTAAACTAGTGTGGTGAATAGTCGAGCATCCTCAGGGTTCTGGGACTTGCCGAACTGTGCAAAATCAAACCGTAATCCCCCCTTTTTTTTCACACATTGAAGTGCATTTTGCATTGCATGAGATATTTTATCACAATTTTTTCCTTGACTGAATAATACCAGATCATCAGCAAATAAGATAGTCCTCTAATTGGATGTGAAGTAACTTGTAATGCCCCGTCAGAAAATGTCTGCACTTAAACACCCGCCCTGATGAACTCCATTTTCCTGATCAAATTCAGGTGATAATTTATTTAGATATATGATAGAATATTCTGTTGCTGAATAGTTTTTGATGAAGTTTTGAATATTTCTGACCACACCTCTTTTTGAAAACTATTTAAGCAATGTCATCTCCAAGTACAGTCAAAGGCACATTCAATATCAATAAACACACCAACACTCTTTGTTTATTGTTGAAAGCTTTTTTTTTTTTTTTTTCTAAAGTCATTTTGTAAATAAGAAAGTAATGATTTTGATTCAAAATGCCATTTTAGTCGGTTGGCAACAAGTTTTTCAGAAAGCTTGCAAAAAGTACTTGTGAACGAGATCGGATGATAACTTGCTAGAACGTTAGGGTTTATATTTTTTTAGGATAGGAATAGTTATAGCTTTGGTCCATAAAGTAGGAAAGCTGTCAGTGGTGAAAATTTTATTGATAACTGATAATATTACATTTTGGTTTTTAAACCTAAGTTCTTAATCATACTTATTGTAAGATTGCCAGGTCCTAGTGTTGAGTTTTTTGTAGAGTTGAGAGTAATTAGAAATTCTTTATTTGAAAATGAAGTATTACTTGAATCAAATATGTCTTAATCTATTTCGAGAGGTAAAAGTTCAGTTTGTTTTTTCATTATTTTTAATTCCTGAGAATAATTTGAAGAGGACAACATAGGAGCAAAATGCTGTCCATGTAAGTTGGCAACAGTTAATGAATCAGATATTAGTGCAGGGCCTATACCCTTATTTAATATTAAATCAATTATCTCTGAAATAATTTTATTAAAAACATCCTTTGCTTTAAAATTCAGTTTATTATTAAAATAATTTTCAATTTAGATTAAAGGGAATGGGTGGAAACTATTTGTATTCTTTTCACGCTCTTACTGAGAACTTTCTTCAGTAATTTCATTGTTTTTATGGCTTGTTTACTAACTATTATTGTTGTATTCATTATTAAGCCTTTTAAACAGCCATCTTTATGTAAATCTCAATATTCAATTTCCCAAGAAAATATTTATGTCATAATTTTTTGCTTTGTCTATTTATATACAGTTTTATTTTGAAATCCAACCTAAATAACAGAAGGCATAAACCTCATTACTGATCTCTCATACCTTATATTCTCCGTCTTCATTGGTTTCTGTACACCATCTCCCGTTGGCGAGCGCTTTCGGACATTGTCCATCAACAGTTGAATACGGACCGTGACAGTGAACGTATGTATTCGGCCAGAAGATGGACAATGTCCGCGCCAACGGGAGATGGTGTACAGAAACCAATGAAGACGGAGAATATAAGGTATGAGAGTTCTATATTCATTGGTGGTAGAAATAATAATAACCCTTTAGATTATTTACCTCATTACTGATGTTATGGTTTTCATAAATTAAATAATTCCTTCATTTTTATAAAATATTATGTAGAGAGAACTTTATGATAAAATAAAGAAAAGACAATATGGCAACAAACAAAGCACTATATCAACATTAGATCAATAATAATATTAACTGAATATGAATTTGAAGATTGTTCACTTTGAATTTCAAAATTACTACTTAATAAAACAAAGATATTGTAATTGAAAAATTGGTCATACATTATTCTAAAAAAAAGTAGAGAACTTAATTAAATAAAAGCACATCAGATGATATTACTCATTACAACATTATCATTGGCTAAATATGTTATTATATTTTAAGAGTCCAGGACAAACCAAGCTGATTGGGATTAGTATTTTAAATATAGTTTTTGGTATTCCTGTTAGTTCCTGTTAGAAAATAACTTTCCTGATCATTATTTGACAAACTAAAGGATATGCTTTATTTTTTTAGATGTTTTTTATTTCACTGTATCTTGAATTTATAATTAAGTATGATGATCAGGAAATATGTAATTTTATTAATTACTACTAATTTTTTTTTTTTTTCCCCACCGAGAAGGAGACAGTTCAGATTATGATCCCCACCTACTTGATGACCCTGAATTAATTGCTGGAAAACATAGAACTCTTCTTCCTTTTAAATCATACGTAGTAAGTAATATAAACTGTAATATCTCTTCCCCTCTTTAGAATAGTATGTAATATAGATGAACCTATATATATATATATATATATATATATATATATATAANTATAATAAATTAGACTTTGTAAATTATTTAAAATTTACTTATACTTTTCCTAATAAAAGTGCTATTAGTTTTGTTGCAAATTTAACTTGCGATACCATAGCATAAGTGTAAGTGTTTGGCAACTATGATTATTACTACCTTTAAATGTATTTTTTACTATTCAGTTATTCAATTTAGGGTACAATGCCTTGCTAGGATAGAAGCTGTTGATTTATTATTAATATCGAGTGAATGCTGAAACACTAAAACTTTATTTGAGGTATTGACCTGTCTCGCAATAACAAATACCATCGCAGTCTTAACACTTTGTATTCTACTCCTGACCTATCATTCATGACCACAGTAAAAACTCTAGTATACAAATGTCCCTGTGTATTAGTATTTTAGGTTATTCTAATTGATGGTACCTTTCTTTTTATCACCTTTTTTAGTCTGCTGGTCAAGTCTTCCACATATAGTAGTACACAAAACCCTCTTGCTTTACCTTTTTTTTTCTTCTCTTTAGTATCTCAGAGTAATTTATTGTTCATAAATGTATTTATCTAGAAAAAGTGGGTACCCTTTTTTACTCAATATTTTTACAATTTTCATGTTACTCCCTCAGATGATTAAATAAAAATTCCCCTCATTGATCCTGTACATAAGTTGGCCTTTTGGCTGAGAGTAAATGACCTGTAGTGTATAGGGCAATTGTAGGCAAGGGGTTTACTTTTAGGAGAAATAAATTCCTGTGTACTATTAGAAGCAAGCTGATATTGTAGGATGACATGAAACACACACACACTTACACACTTACACAAAACACATATCTTCCTACTGAAAAGTGTAAAGAAAAATTTAATAATTTAATAATGGATTAAGTAATCCATATTATTAAATTTATTGATATTGATTAATTTCAAATAAATATTTAAAAAATATATTATCTAGTATTGAAATTGTTTTAAAATATATTATAATGCTAAGATTCAAATGAAAATAAGTTAAATGCTTTAAATACATTATTATGAAACAAATAAAATAGGAATATATATTAAGAAAATGAAACACTCGTGGCCGCAATGTTTATAATAAATTAGAACAAGAATGTGGATAGAACACATACACACACAAAGCAGGAAAAATTATTTTTTAAGTCCCTGAGATGTGTATCTGTATGTATGTAATTTGTTTTAATTTTTGTAAAATTTTGACTTATCGAGTGATTGATTGGTCTGGATGCAGTCTTCAAAAATACCAAAACAAATACTTATTACTGTGAACAATATTAAAAAAATAAATACTGAAAACAATTTATTGTTTAACTATACTTCTTTTTGCATGGTGCTGAATTTTTTTCTTTTTTCGAAATAAAAAAAACTACATGACAAAAATCATAAATTTAGGAATCTCTTTCTTTTTCAAAACTTTTAGTTGAGTAGATGAATAAATCTACCTTCTCTGAATAAGGATTTCAAGATATAAGGACATAAGAGCCACCTATATATATATATATATATATATATATATATAT
>KZ807491.1:85483-98933 GCA_000696205.2 Oncopeltus fasciatus | reverse complement strand
TTTCTGTCAGAAACCAATGAAGACGGATAATAGAAGGTATGATAGTTCTATGGTATATTCATTGGTAGTCATATTAACCCTTTAAATTAGAATTGCTTAAGTGAACTCATTCACTTTTATTATAATAAAATTATTATTATAAACAGTAATCTTGCTAATTAATTTTTAAGGGTAGATTTATTATATTAAAGGAAGAAATTATTAATCAAAAAATTTCTTGGTCGGAATTATAAGATTTATAATTTTCGCCCTTTTCTGACTTTAATTTAAAAGCGAGAGAGGTAGAAACATTGCATTTGACCTTTGATGAATAGGCCCGGATGAGGTCTAGTCTAGTTCCTGAGGGAACACAGGCCAATCATATCGTCTGCTGGGGTAACCGATTCTGGAATACGCCTACAGAAATAATCTTAGTCATGCACTTCTTCAGATACACCACTCTACATAAAAAATGTAATTTTCAACGCAAGCTCAATATTTATTTTCTCTGCCCGGCCATATTTAATGAATATGGGGAATATGGCAAATATTTTCGGTGTTAGGTGTGAGGGTTTATCTGAACCGTTAATTTCAATTGTACAGCTTTTAAACCCAATTAGTTGTAGAAAGTTCTTTCAAAATGAAATTCAGGATCGCTTTTAATTGCTAATTGTGGAGTTGTACCTGAAATTTCAAGTGTGAGTAGAAAATATTTTTTTTAAAACAAAGGTGGGTGAAATAGTTGAGAAGTTGGTCAGTAACATACACAGTTTATAGATATATTTTTATTTCAACGCAGAGCGCTTTCGAGGCTAATGCCTCATCTTCAGTGATCTATGTTGGTCGAGGTGAACTCGCTCAGACCTCTGGTTATATTATTATTATTTTTTTTTTTCATTTTATAGAGGGCTAGGTATTTAGCTGAGATTAATAAAACTAAACAAAAACTGGTTTAGGGATAGAAAATATACTCTACAATTGAAAGGGATTACATGTCATCAGAAGTTGAAAAATAAATATTGATAAATTACAAATCAGAAGTATTCGCTTTCACGAAGTTATTATCGTATTTCGCTAACTTACGGATTAATTTACGTAGCTTGAGTGAAAAGCTTTTGAAGTCAAGAAACCAACTTCGGCATTTAGGATTTCTGAAGCAAAACGTTGAATAAATCCATTTTTGGATTGGAAATTGGATGGCGAAGAAGTGCGCTTAGAGAAAGAACCAAATTTATAAACTTTATACCTTCGTCGTATTAAGAAAATTTTTAAATAACGAAATAGATGTTGAATTTAACTTTCTCATATTTATTTTCTATAAATTTTTTACGAAATACTCTGACCTTATTTACGATTGTAGCAATGAGGATTTAGGACTTTCCCCACTCCTCTACTGGCGAACATTCTAGAAACATCCTCAGATATCTACGCTCTGCCTAAGTACGTTGCTTAATTTGTCTCTTACCGTGTTGGTGGGTTTGCTGAAGATACGGGTGTCCAGACCTGGCGGCATACAGACAACTCGGTAGCTCGCCATCCTCGTCTCTCGGCCAGAATCTCTTCCCATCTCTGTAAGCAGATGGAATCCCCATCAATTATAGACTCTAAAATGCTTCTTGCCACTTATTTCGACTATGGCATTCATATATCTCAGAACGGTAAAAGAAAAAAAAAAACTTAATATATTTATTATTCTAGAAACACGAACAAATACATTAATTTAAAATAATTTCAAAAATATTTCTGTCTACCATTTTGAAGTTTATATGAATTTGAACCACTCTCACTACTTATACCTCACATTAACTTGAAAATGGTAGAGGCCGAAAGAATGTTCAAATTCATATAAATAAGGTGTGCATTGGTGTAGTGACCTTTTCTAATAATCGAGGAGTTGGACTGAGTAAACTGAGCAGAAGTGTGCTTACATAAGCAACTGGGATTCAGGTATGTAATAATCGCTCATATAATAATCGCTTATAATTATATACTCCTCTATCTCTTGTAGCTAAGTGCAGCTAGTTGCACAAATATATATATATATATTTTTTTTCTTCTGCCTTTAAGAAATTCACTTTAGCTCGTGAAGCAAAGAGATCAGTACCACCAATACTGTAGTTGNTTTTTTTTTTTTATTACAGAGGATTTTAAGTTTAAGGTCCTAGACCAAGCAAAATTATTAATTAAGCATTAAAAAAATGATACAAGCCTTGGAGGTAATACAGGCTACATTAAGTCAAATATTAAATAAATCAGCCCATGTTTTTGATATTTTTAAAAAATAAAAATTATATTAAGATAATTTTGGAATAAAAGTGGATGACAAATAAATATACACATACATACAAGAATAAAAATAAATAAATTAAATGTCACATTGCATGAAAAATAATCAATCCTGTTCCCAATGAATGTAGGAGTCAAGGCCCATGATGGGGCAATCTTCGTTTTAGTCGCCGGGAAGGATTGTAAGAATTGGAGTCCGATGACAGGGATTAGGACGAAATTGGAGTTTACTATGGAAGATCGTGAAGCGGTGGAGAAGTATATTAAGTGATTAAATAATATTACAACAATGTAAGATCATTGGAAGTGTGTGCTTTATATAGAGAAGGTTAAAGAAAAAAAACAATTCCTTGCTCTAAAAAAAAAATGTGTACAATTTTTTCCCAATGGGAAATCTCCTAAAACTATAAGCAAAATACTAGTAATTAGAGCTATTAATCTGCTAATTATTTTAGTCAGAGCACAAATTAACTACTAAACGCAGAACTTACCCCCTGATCAGCGGGACGTACTCTTCCTTCATGTTGCTGGTCAGAACAGGAACTACTAGTGAAGAGTACTTCCGGACTAGCAGCCCCGTATGTACGACACGCCCACTTGCCCCTCCCCTCATCAAGCCACGCCCCTTCCGCCCTCTCCACAAACCAACCAACAAATCGATTATGTAAGTAGTACTCTCCCTTAAAGCCCTTGAATTCCTATAAACTATTTGTTTTTAGTTTTCCTCTCAAATAATAGCAACTTGTTTAAGTCTGTAAAGTGAATAACAATTTTTTCAATCTTTTCGATTGAATTTTCCGTATATTTTTTTTACAGAAACAGACCGACTCCCCAAATTAAAAATTGCTAATATAAAATGTTTGTAAAGTCACTCATATGCCATTAACATTAACACTATCTGATAGTTTCGATGGTTCACATAATATGATTTATTCAAAAGGAGGGTTTTTTGACCGTATATATTATTATTAGATGATTTTAGTTGGGGTTCGGTCAANAAAAAAAAAAAAAAAAAAAAAAAAAAAAAAAAAAAAAAAAAAAAAAAAAAAAATGCAAATTTAAGAAAAGTGTGTTTTAAAAAAAAATTATTTGCCTACTTTTCGGCTTACATTGTAAGCCATCTTCAGGACTGTAGAAATACAAAGTCATGAGAACACAATAATAATTGACAATATTATAATACATTGTATGTTATAATAATAACATACTACAATTTTGTATGCAGATAATCTTTTTAAAAAATACACTTTTTTTAAATTTGTATTTTTTTTTTTTTTGGATCTATCTTGACCGAACCCCAACTAAAATCATCTAATAATATGATTTATTGTAAATGGTTTTGGCTAAGTCCAGCTGTTTGTTTTACATTTATGATGTGTAAAATCATACAAATATCAAATGTTTTTTCTAATGTTTATCTAGAATTCATAGTCTTCTTAATCAACTCGTTGGATTAGCTAAGTAATTAAAGGGAGTATTGTGATCATTAAAATTATTTAAACTTGTTAAGTCTTCATTTTAATATACCCAGAATTTAAATAATGAAGATATAAAATTTTTTGTAAGAAATGTAAGTGTATCTGTGAATAAAATTTTTTTCCTAATAGTTAAGCTAATTTGAACGACGTACAGGTTTGTAGTCGACACCAACCCTTACACACGTAAAGAGGACCCTATTTGCAATTTTATCTATGAAATAAAAGTAAAAATATGACAGCTCAGAATTGTTTCAATTTGAACAATTTAAATTTATTTTAGTGCATTCACTTTACAAGAAATAACCAGTGGACTTTTATTTTCAAAATAAATTAATTTTAGAAAAATTCCTGTTGGATAGTGAAAATAAAAGCATTGTAAATTTAATTCAATGTTTAAATTAAATTTTGCAGTCTGGGGATTGACGAATTTAAGAAGTTTTATCACTCTTTTTTGCTTACATATCACTTTCAATGTTTTAAAAAATATTCTTTCTTTTACAGGGAAAGATTTATTTCGAATCTGTAAAAAAATTTTTTTATTAATAGCATTCTTTTAGGATTCACTAGATCATTTTCGGATTCAAGCGAACCCGACACAAGTATAACACTTACTGACAAAAAAAGAAATAAAATCTTAAATCTATCCAAGATAAAAGATGATTAATAAATTATTCATTTAAACCTCTTAACGCTATCTATACTCATCATGTACTTTGATTATATTAGTGCGTCCGCTAGCAAAGCACTTTTATTTTCAGGTCATTTTTAATTCTCACTCTTCTACATGCTTTTGTGATAAACAGACCTATGCTAATGCCCCCCTCAAGCTAATATTTCCTATATTTTACATCTATATTTTAAATTTTATTTTCTCTGGTGGCTTAAACTATTGAATTTATCCGGACGTCAGCTGTCACCTAAAACACTCAGAGGAACGCCGAAAATTGTGGTAAGTGGATTTTTCAAATTCTTGTTCTGACTTGTTCCGCCATTTATTTGTACCAGTTTGCTTTGTAGTCCACTCCAACAGTCCACATCTTCTTTTGTTATATTTGATAATTCAGTAGACGCCCCTACAAAAGAAAATGAAGCAGTGCTTTCTAAATCTCTTTCTTTTATAAGACAATTATTAAAAATTGCCTAGGCTAATTATAATATACATATCACGATGTATTATTGTGATGGACTGGCCTATTATGGACAGCTTGTACTTGTAAGTAGTTGCTTCAACAAGAAATCATAAGATAGTTTCTCAGATCATTGTTGTTTCTTTTTAAATTAAAGTTCTACCACATTTTTAAAATGTCAACAAAACAAATTTTTTTTAAAAATTCATTTTGTTGAAATTTGGTTGGTTGACTGGTGATAATCAGAAGGAGGAGATAGTTATGGTTCGGTCAAAGGTTTATTATTAAATAAAAACAAATTGGTTAACCAATATGGTCTTATTTTTTCCAACATTTTGGTCTGAATTTCAGGCCTTCTTCAGGTATAGCTGGGGCTGAATAATTAAGTCAGCTCACTGAAAATATAAAAAGTAGCAAGGTAAATAAAACCACATTGGTTCACCAATTTGTTTTTATTTAATAATGAACTTTTGACTGATCCCCGACTATCTCCTCTCAAATGCTTTTCCCCAGGTGAATTCCTACGGGAACATGAGATGGCCACTAACGAGAGAACCTGACGTTGTGTTTAGATATCACAGCTCTCTGATATCTATACAAAAACCAACCACGAAAGAGGAGTGGAAACATTAAAAGTACGATGCTCTTTTGAAATGCAAAAATAACTGAGTTCAAAAACTAATTTGAACTATTTTAATTGTATAACAGTGTGTGAAAAATAGTTCCTAACTGTGAAGATTAGAGGAATGGAGAATTGTACTATGGGATACTGGCACAGAATGAGGACCTACCCCCGTTCTGTATTGTAAGTCATATCCACCAGCAATTAATGCAAAAGAGGTTGAAAATAAAAAAATATAAATACTTATCTCGGAACAGTTGTCAATGATTAGAAAACATTTTCATAGAATTAGAATCAATAAGTAATAAGACTAGAAATGAAGGAAAGAGTCCAACAAGTTGAATAGTAATTAAAATGTTCATAAATAAAAAATTTAAAAAATAAACTAGGGATAAAAATTGTTATCCATGAAAAAATATTATAAACAGGGTAGACGGTAATATAGACGGTGAATCAATGTAATAATAACCATTTTATGTATCTCTCAATCTACTGAACTACTGTTTAAATATTTTATTTTTTTTACAGATCCTGAGTGCTTAACTTTCTATAAGAAAACAGAGAAGAACTGTGATTTAGAAGATTTACTGTTTAGATTTAAACAGGTTAGGGAGTTCTCAAGAAACAATACCCATGGTATTACCTTTGGGACCGTATGCATTGTGAGGGGGATTTTCGTCGTGTCTCCATAGGTTGAGAACCAGTTAATTTGGCATCTGCAAGATCTACAATATTACTGTATCCACTGCAGTGGATCTCGTCTGGTTAGAGATTTCTGCCTCAAAACTATGTGGAAATATGCAAATCCTGCAATTTCTTGAACCGCCGCAAACCGTTAATATCGAAATGCCAAATCTGACAAATAATAATACTTTAAACCGCCAGAAAAAGTAATACAATTTAAAATACAGGAGTAATAAGTTATTTAATCGTGAGGGGCAATAGCACATTTCTGTTCATCACGGAGGCATTAGCAAGAAGGGTTAAAATGGCTTGCAAGCAAATTATGTAAGTGTATTGCCGCGCTATCTATGAGAATTACTAATGAACTCATTGTATATGCTGATAGATAGCGCTGGTTCCATGAATTATTGCTTGAACACCTATCTTACGTCTTAGACACAGGTGATGTCCACTAAATTAATTTTCCTCTTTAGTGTCATTTTCATTTTTACAAATCATAGTATAGTTTTATTCTCATCTATTTCCACCTTAAAAAATACAGAAAAAAAAACAAACAAGAGAAATATGTTTAGTTTAAGCTGCTCTTTCGTGACGTAACTTTTCTATTAGTTGAGCTATCAATTTGGAATATAACATTTCAACTATCAGAAGCATGAAATATTGGAAAAATTTCCTTAGATTATAGGAAATCGAACATTCTTCAATGAAAAATTAACTTGAGTGAAAGAAAGGAGGAAGGGTCGATTAACAGTGACCCAGAATGAGAATAAAAATAAATTATGCGTTTTAATAAACGAAATTCTAACATAATATAAAACAGTATGCAAGTAGGTAGTATAAACCTGGTTATATTCCAAAAATACGAGTAATAAGAAAATGAAAAATATACTTTATTTCGAATATAAATGTATGAAGCTTTCGTATGTTCGGAGTTTAGCAAGATCAGTATTCTTGTAGTGTTTCAGTGGTTACAAGATTGAATTAGTTATATATATATTATTTAATATATTATTTGTAAGCTTATTATTCATGCCATACGCTCATTTTAGAGTCTCTGAATAAAAATATTTTGAATGGTATAGCTTTCCACATGTGGACCGGCAGCTTTTAAACTGTTAGGGAAATATTTGGGATTTGGCTAGCAATTTTTTTTTGTAAAAATTTAAATGCGGGCTTGTGTAAATAGAAAGTTATTTCAATTTTATATCCAATATTTCTTTTTGAATGTTAACTTTCATGACTGTAGATGTAACATGTATTATTGGGTGCCTGGTATCGATTTCGAATTTGTTAGCTGCCACTTCCTCATTCTATCAACATAGTCCAATATTGTTCAGTCTTCCTTACTTAGCTAAAATGTAAGCTTTTGTAATAAAATACTTGTTATTTACAATTTTGTTCGATTAGCAAATTTGTATTTAAAACCGAGTTTATGTATATTATTCTATCAATATTACCTCCTGCTGAATTCCAACAGTCACTCAATTATATTTTATGTATTATTTAGCAATACATTTATTATTCTTGAAAAGCTTTTTAAAAATATGTATTTATTTATTTTAAAGTTTTTTTTTTTGTTTTTTTTTTGTTTTTTTTTGTAAAACCATATACTGTTATAGAATAGCTTCAAACTTTCAAGTTTTTGTTATTTACAATGAATATGATTGGAGAGAGTCCCTGTCCTCCTCCATGGCTGTCTTGCACACTCCTCTGTCAGCAGCAGCCAGCGCCTATTACAAACAGACCTGGTACGGTCGGCACACGACCTCCCCTCCGCCACTCTTCTCTCTTCTCTTACACTTATCACAATTACTTTTTTTTTCCCCTCCAACAAACAGTAGATCTGCAGCTGATAGCGAATATATCAATTGGCTCAAGATTTGCCCAAAGACCGGCCTTGATCAGTTTATTGTATTATAATATGTTGAGTTTATTGTTTACTTGTATTAATTAATGAGTGATTTGATTTTACAATAAAAGGAGAAAAGGGAAGTTGTGCTACTGAAGTTGGTTCTTCACCGACAGAAAAAGGGGAATTAGTAGTCATCAAGGCTCACGAAGTCGCGAGGCCATCTTCACTTTAGTCGTCGGGAAAGGTTGTAAGGATGGCAGTGAGTAGTAGCAGAAGCGGTCACCTATGTAAGTTACATTCTTAAATGCCTTATTATATGTGTTTCCCCTGAAAATGTTATAAATTTTAGGAAATTATATTATAAGCCTATTATGTTTCATTTTTGTTATGACACTATCATAATCTGACCACTGGTTCATTTTAACTTTAGTTTTAGCCACTAAAGATCTTTATGTAACGGTATCGTAAAATTATGCGAACGAAGTATCAAGAAAAATCGCTAAAATCACAAGTACTTTGAAGGAGATTCACAAATCTTTGCGTGAGGTCATTTCAAATTCCTCCCTATACATTAACCCTTTAGTCCATAGCTCAGCATATCTCTAGCAGATTCTCGAACTCCATACTAACTTGATATGCTCTTATGCTGCAGTACAGTAAATCGGGCTCTTACATCGGCCATCTCTACATGGCGAGACCAAGCAACAGTAGAACAGGTAAGAGATGTCCAGTTCTAGTTCAGATTGAGGACCTAAGCGCTCAACATTGAACTTTATATTCCACTGATTTTTAGTTATCTTTGCGGCTTAAAAAATTTTTTTCTTCCCGATTAAAGCAAGTAAAATGTTTTAAAACAATTGTAAATTGAGTTTTATTAGTTTTTAACTTAAAGAAAATTATAACATTTTATTTCACTGTTTTAGATGTCTGATGAACATATAATTGTATTCTGAGCAATAGAAACCTTTTAAGAGACTAGTGAAACGCAATTCCTAATACTCCCATGGTAAAAGATACTTTTGGAAGGTCAGGAAAAAGAGAATAAATTAAAAAGAAAATAGAAGTCTGCATCTGTTGGGCATTGCGCTGATGTAAGATATGGGGCGCCAGGGTAGCTTATGGGATCCGTTCGGGTCTCGCTATCCTGACGCTGCGGGTTCAAATCCCGCCCTGTGCATGCTTATATCGATAAGTAAAAGCTTGTCCTGAGCCTTGGTCGTTTAGAATGGAGTGGTTACCTGTAGATAGCCCCTCCCTCCATGACCCTTAGTGGGAGGCTAACACTTAGAAAAAAATGAGAACGAATTACTGGCCTCAATAGGATACTAAACGCATTCGAAGTAAGTGCTAACTTGGTACAGTTTTATTTATGTGAAGTGTTTATTTTAGTATATTTTTATAACTGTAAAGATAAATATTTCTTTTAGCAAATTCCGAAATATAATCTCCAATAAAGTTAGTTTGTATAAAAGATTTTACGTAATTAGTTCAATATTTTCCCCTATCGTAACTACCAAAAATATGAAATGATAGTCACTAAAACGTGTGTTTGTGTGTGTGTGTGCACGCGCGCGAGCGTGCGTGTAAATATCAAACAGTAAAATTTTAACTTTACGGTCTAAAATCCGCAATTAGTTGTTGTTCTTTATGAAAATCGGTATATCGCTTTAAAATTTTTTTTTTAAATGATAAAATCATTATAAAGCGAAATTAGATTACCTGAGATATCAAGGGGCGAGTTCAAAAGGTTTTTTTTTTAGATTTAGTGGATGGGGCTAATTACTGATTTGTTAATTGATAAAGCATTTTTAAAAATATTTTAGAAGCTACTCAGTAAAATTGAAAATTAGGAGTGATATTTGACCTACATCGTTAATTTTAATTTTACAATCTGTAAGCTGCAATTAGTTGGTTTTTTTAAAAATGAAATTTGATGTATAACTAATAAATGAAAATGAAGAGGTGATTTTGGATATAGAACGAAATCGGATGAATACACAGTGGGTTATTCATCCATATTTATTAATTATATAGCTCGAATTGTTTAAATAGAAGTACTCATTAACTACAATACTCTAGAATTCGCTTAGTTTACGCTGCTCCTCCGTCACGGACATTAGGTTCCTATGGCCATTTTGGTAGTTTATTCTCATGTATTTCGTATATACTCTATGAATGAAAAAGTCCTTAGTTTTCACAGGTCCCGCGGGACTGATTTTTATTTTGTGGTATTCGGAAATTAAAACATAACGACTGGGGTAATTAGAGAAAATCACGAAATGAAAAGTTCAAATACAAATATTCAAGTACTAGGATGCTGATGAATTAACATTATTTATGGAGCTCCTTCTTGACGGACCGGCCATACGAAAGAAGTGTAACGTATAAATATTTATATTCAAACTTATATAACTGTATATGTGTACAACATACAAATCTATATGTATGTATATTATATATATAGCTCATAATTATGTTTCTTGCAAATCTTTGTTTTGTCAAATTTAATTACTAACTTTTTTTTTTAGCGCTGTAAATCCAAGAGAGTGAGAAAACATACATAAACATTTACATATATGTAATTTTAATTAATCATATTTTGAAGAAATATCGTTGGAGAATTAAAAAAAAATTAAGGTCTTTTCAAGGCAAATGTGATTAGCGTTTTTCTTGAGGGAAATCAGTTTATATATGAATTATGATTAGTACTTTATTTCTACATTACAAATATTTTACTCCCTCTTTATCTTCAATTTGCGGTTTAACATGAGATTACTTTCATATGTTAATGCGCGCAGTAAATTATTCCTTAATATGAGAGAGGATTGTCAAGAATTCTAATCTGCAGGCATATGATTTAGTTACTGTTGAGCAGTAGCCTCTCTCTCCCCATCACCCTATTTGCCCTGATGAAGGCCTTAAATTTAGGCTGAAACGTTGAGTAAAATAAAAACTTTTTTGGTTACAAATTAATTTTTAATTCTTCAAATACCAAGACAGAATCCCTGATAATCCTCTCTTCATAAAACTTGGTGGTCAACAAATTTATTCCTTAATAGTTTATACAACTCATAGATATTTAATAATCTATTGTAGATTTTCTAGAGAATATGATATTCAGCATATAAATTGGTGGATATTAAAAAAATTATTAAAAAATAATAATTTCGAAAATTATTTAAAAAATGATAGACAAATTAAAAAGTGATACCAACTCATTGGTCAATAGTCTTCGTCACTAAGCTTGCTTAAGATTTAATTTATCTTAAATTAAATTAGATTTAAAATTTGATTAAAATGAGTTCACTATTTTTTGGTTTATAATTATACTGCAGCGGTTAATGAATCAAATCAAACAAAATAACTGGAATTATTTCAATATAGGAAAAGTAAGTGAGGTAATGAGTACCGATAATGATGCATATTTTCATTTACTGAATACTGATTTTAGTTGTGGTATTCTGCCCCACTTTAATTTTATACAAGAAAAGCAAGAGGATAGAATAACAAAATATTACTACCTCAGCCGGGACTCGAACCCGGGTCTCGAGCTTTTGGGGGCAGTTATGCTAACCATTACACCACCGAGGCTAGCTAGATAATTCCTTCTAGCAGGAGACCCGGCTGAGGTAGAAAGATTTTTTTATTCTATCCCCTTGCATTTATTTTATTCTCATCATTTACTGTTTCAGGTAAATACTAGCGCTGGAATTCTGGTGAAACTAATTCTCTTATAAGAGACTGGGGGTTGGGGTGGCTGGTAAAATACACGAAGGAATGGGATCTCTGCTCTTGACAGGTGAAATGGCGGACTTGCCACGCCCCCCGGTCAATACCAGCAGGTCCTTACACCTAGCAGAATCCTTTTAACAGATTTCCCCAGAGGAATAATATAGAAACATGTCTATATGTTATAATACAAATGATAAAACTGTGTAATAATGCATAAAAACTAAATACAGAATATACCTGAAGGAATAATATATAATATTATGAAAGTAACAGACCAAATGAGGTGACCACCCCATATGACATGCTTCAATTTTATGTTGTATAAAATAAATTGTATTCCTTAATAAAATATGGCTTATGGGTTTTAAATGCAAATTGAAAGAATAAGATTCTTATACAGCGAATTCGGAAAAATAGAAAGGGGATTACTTGAATTGTTAAGTTTGAGTGAAATATTTTGTTTAAAGCAATGTAACTGAAAAATATATTTTATTAGGGCTGAGGATTAGATTAGATGAAAAGTTTAAACTCAAATGTATGTTACACTACTGTGAAGCTTAGTTAAGGCTCAGACGGACTATTATATATGACTTTCGGACGTAGGCTTTGATAAATCCTACTCCAGAAGTGTTACAATTTTTCCGAAGCGAGCTGTAGGAATTTATGTAGGTGTGCGGCCAAACGCGGCCCTGCAAACAAAGTATCGGGCCCCATTGGGAGGAAGGCCGCCACTCTGTAATCATGGAAGCAGAGGGCCAGTTAAGCCGCGTGCCTGCCGGCTAATGCTGGTCATCAACTCTCGGCTACCGTGAGAATACCCCCGGGTGACTCGCTCAGTTCAGTCTTGTCTCCGGGCTGTCTCGGCAAATGTCCTTCCCTGTGGAACACGAGGAAGGTTACAACCAGATCACGAAAAAAGATTATAAAGAAGGCTGGGCACTTATTATTTCTCTTTAAGTAGGAGATTTGGACAGCTTTACAACCTGTTAAACCGCAAGTCAACTTTTACTGTGACTAACAAACTTACCATTTATAAGACGCTACTGAGACATATCTGGACTTATGGAGTCGAACTGTGGGGAACTGCTAAACCATCCAACATCCAAAGAATACAGTCCTTTCAATCCAAAATCCTAAGAATCATTGTTGATGTACCCTATTACGTAACCAACTCCTTACTCCATAATGACCTTGAAATCCCGTTTGTAAAAGAAGTTATCACAACCCGTTTTGATAAATTCCACTCTGACCTCTCCATACATCCCAATCCTTTAGCCCAAACTCTATCCAGTGTTACCCATCCTGACAATCCACCACGCCGCCTGAATAGGAAATGGCCGCGTGACCTCGTCATTGCCAACACTTCATAATAATAATTAAAAATAAAACAAAATAAACAATTGTAAATAGTGATTTAGGAGTACTAACATTGGGTAGCTTCTCCATCAAGTGAAGTACAGGCTAATTTAAATATTTATTGGTTTCTGTACACCATCTCCCGTTGGCGAGCGCTTTCGGACATGAGTTGAATACGGACCGTGACAGTGAACGTATGTATTCGGCCAGAAGATGGACAATGTCCGAAAGCGCTCGCCAACGGGAGATGGTGTACAGAAACCAATGAAGACGGAGAATATAAGGTATGAGAGTTCTATATTCATTGGTGGTAGAAATAATAATAACCCTTTAG
>KZ807491.1:73634-85439 GCA_000696205.2 Oncopeltus fasciatus | reverse complement strand
GTATTATTATTACTATTAACAAGCACATTACAAGTTGCACATAAATGTGTAGAACGTAATCACTAATACAGTTCTAAAAAAAAAAAATTTCTTGAAGGTCGGACAATCTTTAGATAATCATTCCTCCATGACCCTAATTAGTTGAAAAGAGACTAACACTTTTTTTTTAACAGAAGAAATAGAAGCCTATTCCAATTGAAATGTAAACCAGTCATGAAGGATTTTTTGAGAAAGAAGTTATGCACAAATTTATCTTCTTTCTGCGGTAAGAATCACGTTTCCTGTATTTTTATTTATATGACTAAACGGTTCGCTGCTATAAAATCTGAATAAAGCCACTTTTGATTGTTGACTTAAAATAATACATTTTTAATACATGAGTTCTACTTGAGCTCAAACTAGTTCTATATTATTTACCTCAAGATGGCCAGAACTTGACATTTAATCCTATCGGCCATTGAATCCACTCGGTATGGCATGCTATTTTCCAAACAAGTACAATTATTATTGTCCCAATAGGTCATGCTTCAAGCCGCCATCCTAAAATATATCTTTTGTTTGCAGCCATTCCTGAATATCTTATTTGGAGTTTTTTTTAGATGGGATTTTTTCTGAACAAGTTCTCCGTAACAATCGACATTCCTTCTTTGAAGATCCAACATTGACCCATTTATCGTTCAGGTACACAATCTCACCAGCTCTTGCCTTCCTTGTGGTTTGTAAATTTATTTATATATATTTTATTCATTCTTGTCTTCAAACTTATTCTTTGAAGTGTAACCCCATCAGGGGAGTTTATCCAGGTTTAAGTGAGTTGAAGTAGGATCTTATATTCTTCTGAACCATTTGATAGTTCAAATAAGAATTAATTAAATTAAATTTATTTCATCTGAAATATTGTAAAAAAAGAGTGCACAATATAATTCAATCAGATCTTGTCTTCCATATAGTTTGCACCACAAACTTATTTATCCTTTTCTGAGAGTAATTTTTTTTTTTTTTTTTTTTTTTTTTAACGTTTTCATGGTAAAAAGTATTTATTTAATTATCTTATGAATTAATATCATTCGGTAATAAATTTAATTTCGGTTAAATATATTGAAAATATGAACTGTAAACCTTCTGGCGAATAGCCGTAATTGCGAAACTGTCATTTAGATGATGGAAATTTTTATACTATTTGTAATTTACTTTAGTAGCTGTGACCAGGCCTTGCCCGCTACTTTTAATTCTTCAGTAAAATGTAGGCTTTGAGATTCCGGTAGCATCAAAAGTCTGACAGTTGACAGAGTGAATTCAACTGGAATAGTCATACTCGTCGTAAACAATAATTTTCTTCGAAGTTTACCGGACATTCTTTGCGTTTGAACCGTCAATGATGTCCCAAGAATTATAAATGCACTAATAAAAGTCCGACGACTTAATAGAAATGCAACAGCAACAAGGTAACCTGGGACAATGAAAAAATAAATCATACAATTTCAACACTATCTTTGACCTTGGTGGACTGGTAGTTATTATAGGTTCTGGACTCAAAGGTCCCTGGTTCAATACTCATAGTACACAGTTCATTTTTCTTCCTGTGTTTCTGTTTGCAATTCCCGGGGGGGATTCTTGGTGTTCCCCAGGGAGCGCCCAGCCCTAATTGGGAACTATTCATCAACGATAAAATAAAAAAAAGTCAGGCGGCCAGAACGGCGTGCTGACTACTCGCCTTCTCTAGTGTGTCGCCCCCCCCCCATATATGCATTCTTGACATATATTTCCCCCCTGGGTCTATGATTCACCCATAGGGTCCGTTGTTCGAGAATAAATACATACTTAAAATATGCCCCCCCCCCCCCGGGCCTATATGGCCTGTTGTGGGACTGGTTTTGGTTTGACCTTGCAGTCTATTTGGCGAATGCAAAAACTATTATGAGCTTTATTAGGGGGAACCTTTACTGGTTTTCCCTATATTGATCCTTTGCAAGTGGGGCCAGTCAAATTATTTCTAATTCAATGTACATCAAACACACATTTTCAAACCTTCGATAGTGCATCAGCCCTCATTGGGCATTAAGGTGCAAATGAACAAACTTGTTGGTGTTAGATTACAACTAAATTAAATCGCATTTTTGTGTAAAAAAAATAGTATAAATGAATACAGGAATTTGGTAGTCAACAAAAAGAGAATTATTACTCATGCCAGGACTAAGACCACTTGTCAGGGCCAGTGACAGATGTCAAATTCTTGAAATTCCTGTTAACCAGGAAGTCATCGATTACTAGTGCCTTCGCCAGAAAAATCAGCCTAACCACTTTCCCAATTATAAGAAATCCTTTCATACGTATCATGGGGGGTGAGACAAGAAAATAGTCTCAATCCTCTACTAATCACATTTTTTTTTTAAATTGACTTACTATGAAGAGAGCCGTTCTTGAAGACGTCATAAAAAAGATTTTTCTCTCCTTTCTGTACACTGATCACGCAATGACTAAGTTCCCATCTCACATGTGAAGTTACGAAGAAGAATATATTATTATATCTCAAGTTTAATATTATCTTCATTTAGTAGTCTGCAGACGTACATTGACCCTCGGTTCTGCAAGGGTGGGCCTAGAAGCCCAGCACACCCGCTCTGGACTGGCTGCTTCAAAAGATTTAAAAATTACTTTCTGAAGTTGCATATCCCACAATGGTCGGAATTAAATTTTCCTCTGGAAAACGGAAAAAAAAGGTGAAATTTAACTACAGACAGGCTATTATTATACGAAATTTCTTCGCCAACTACTTTTTGATTTTTAAAAAAAGGTGCTGCGAGATCTAAGAGCGGATTTCCCATGTCATAAATACGGATATAAATAAGAGTAAATGAGGGAATTTTATTTACGAGCAAGGGGGAAAAATGAACCTGATGAATTTTTTTTCCTTAAGAAGCGTTTTAATAAAAATGATATAAAATATTGTATTTGTTGTGGTACATTAATTTTATACAATAAATGTAAGGGAATGGAATAAATAAATCTTACTACCTCAGCCGAGACTCGGAAAGCAGGAGATCAGGGTTCGAGTCCCTGCTGAGGTAGTAAGATTTTTTTTATTCTATTCCCGTGCATTTATTGTATAAAATTATATACAGTTTAAACATTATAAAATTAAATTTTAAGCGTTTTATAAGAAATTTTTTGTAACTCGAATTAAAAAGAAGATATTACCTTTCTTTCAGGGGCTTTCGAAGAGAAGCTTAAATTCCGAATTTACTTTCTACATTTTCTAAATTAGATCACACACATTCTGAAACACATTTTTAAGCACCTTTCCTAATATGGATTTAAAAAAAATATTGTTTGTATTGTAAAGGTCATCAAATTACATTTATCCCAAATTAGCTTATTAAGGAAGAAATTTAGGAATATAGCTAGGGTGGATGAGCAATTCACTGCAGTCTATTTTCCCGGACAGTCTAATACAATACAAAATTCGCAGCAATTTCTTAAAAATAAGATCACGCTAACAAGAGAAACAATAATATCTATTAAATAGTTAAAACAAAAAAAAAATTAATAAAAAACATATATTGTGATTGAGTATTTATTTTTTGTTCCTTTCATTCAAAGGTAGATGGACATTATACGTAATTCTGCATATTATTCATTATTTCCTAGAGAATATTGTTCAAAATTAAAAAATATAGCGGCAGAGTCCGATGGAGGGAAAAGGACAGAGAGAGATCCAGCGCCGCGTGTTAGAGGCAGACAGAACTCCCTCTCAAGCCGAGGTGGCATGCGCAATTGACGAAGAAGAGCCGATAACTTTGTGGAAGAGAAGCAAGAAGAGTCAGGGATACTGTATCATTAAATATACAATTTAAAAAAAATTGTGTATTTTATATTATCTCCCAGCATTTCGACTTACATTGTAAGCCGTCTTCAGGGCTAACGTGAAGGCGTTAGAGGACGTCGTACCACCTGGAACGAATGTTAATGATTAGTTCAAAACTCTCAATTTGAAATTAAACATTAGAGGATGTGGGGTGTGACTCGACGGTCACAGAAGTAAAAAAACTAGGCTGAAATGCCGACATTTCATTCCTTCTTCAGAGCAAGTAGTCAATTATTACAAATTACTATTATATAAATAGTGTGAGTTAAAAAATTAATAATTTTAGCTAAAGAAATTATAAGTTTATCAATTATCTTTATAAAAAAACCCAATAAAATACAAATAATTAAAACAAATATCAAAGTCGGCAACTCTATTGCTACTATACAAAAACCTAGTGAAGACAATTAAATATTATATTATTCTACACGTGCTTAAGAGACACTTCTCTCAACCGCTCTCTCAGTTTAAGAAAGCGCTTAACTCGGCAGAATATTCTCTATTCCTTAACACTAGGGAAGGGGAAAAAATATGTAAAATAAAAAAAAAAAATTACTGTAATTTTACACATAGTTATCCAACTAATTGAGATGGAGAGTAGAATAATTTTCACTTAAAAAATATTCAGTAGTATTGATAGAATAATAATTGTATTCTAAAGTTGCAGGCTATATTTGAATTTTGTCTCCTTATAAATATTATTTCGGTAATCATAANTTATATATATAAAACAAAACCTGAAGAATCTTGGTATAGTTCAGGGGGTAAAACTGTTTTACTGTCAGAAACAGGGAAAATACGAAAAAGTACAACTTTAATGCAATGTGCTTACTTCTTCTTATTTAGAATAGAAGTAAATACCCAATAACCTCAGAAGATTCATAACTCCTTCCTTCCCAATAGCCGAAGTACGAGTTCTGACCTTCGCCCAAGCACCCCATTGCTTTACTCGTAATAATCCCATTTTCTATAGATGCTAACATTCTCAGGCGGGGGCAGAGCGCGTATATTTGCTGAGAAGTCTATTTGCCCTTCGGGAGATGGCCGTATTGAAAGCGGTTTTCCAAAGCAAACACTCCGGGAACGATTATTTCTGGATCGGGCAATCCGCGGACAATCAGAGCTCTCTATGGGAGCGGCAAACAATGGTTAACCAGTCCCAGTACTATATTCATTCGGCCGAAAGCCGAGGGAGATTATGCTAATAAGACAAATGAATGGGTTTGTCGAGAGGAGAGGTGGGGGCGGCGGGCGATCGACACGCGCTGCCCGTCGGCACCCGCTACCCCCTCCCCCTTCCACTGAATGACAACAATACAATTAATTATAGGACGGTTTCACACCCTCGGGCCAAGGGCAGCCGACAGCCTCCAGGCCCTTCCCTTACAACCGTACGCCCCTTCAAACGACTCGTTTGAAATGTGATATCAACAAAGGAAATGATGAAGCAGAAGAGTACTATTGGTGTGCTTCAGTAGTAAAATGCAGGATAAGATCTCTGTTTCAAATTGTAGCCATTGTTGTGGTTGAGAGTGAACTCCAGCCCTCTTGGAAAGGGCCTCCTCTCAAGTAGGCACCGTAAAGCTGCAGGCACACACAACGGCAGTGCGTGGCTGAGTGGGCGAGCGCCTGGGCGATAACGCGTAGGAGAGAGCCTGGGAACCGGGACCGGGGAGAAATGAGGCGGCAAATTAGGGGTGAACCGATTGTCAACAGTATCCGACAATGAGGGGTGGGATGTAGCTCTGGCAAATTCGACTCGCCGCCACACTGCCCTACAACAATCTGGTTTGCTTAGCTCCCCACACTTCTGTTCGAGTGGGAGTCGGCCGGCTCACACGGACCGCATTCCCTTTGTTTGTTTTTCTTGCAAACAAGGCTTGTGTGTACAGCCAGGGCTTGGTCTTACCTTGTGTACTCTTCTCACTCGATCACCTACCTTCCTGCCAAATGAACCCTCCACTTACAAGTCTTATAAATAGTAAAAGAAGTATGGTAATAAAATAATTGTTGACAAATGTTTAAAAAGTGTTTCTAGATGTGCTCTAGGAAGATGTCACTCCTGGGAATCTGGTGGCCTGGAGGGTTCTAAGTGTCATTTGTACTCTTTAAAGCGCCAATNCCAAGGCACTCCGCCATATTTCTTCCAATGCCTTCACTAGTGAAGTAATTCTGATAAACTGGGCAAACCTCTATGATGTGCTGGATTGTTAGGTGAACTTGGCAGGTATTTATATATATGTATGTATATGGATTTATAAAATATTATAGGCGCGTTAAAACATACATAGTTAAATATATTTATAATATTTAATCGGAAAAGAAGTAACAATAACTGTTCAAATTGAAAACACCACTAGACCGATTGATTTCTAATGTTTATAAAATTACGATTTGAGCAGACAAAAGATCACTTGAAATACACGAATGATGATTTGATGCACCTGTCAGACTAATCATAATTGTGAATAATGAAAACCAGCCGTGACTCGCCAAATATTACCATTGTTAATTAAGGAATTTCAGAACAAGATCAAACGGAAATCATGAAAACTGACGCGCTATGCCAAGTAAACACCAACCCGAAAATCGGCGAATGTATTTATCCACAGATGTTTATACATGAAATTCGAGGCCTACAACTCAAATTGATTCACACTTTGTTCACCACTATACCGATAAGGATTAAAATGTACTTATTTAATAGAAATTTCTTTGAAAGGGAAACTTGGTCAACTTGAAAAATAATATTAAAATACTATATAAACTATAATATTCCACTATATAGTGGAAGATCGTCAAATAGCTATCGAATATCATCAACGAAAGAAGGGACAAAGACTGAACTTCCAATAAAATTAGCTGTCAATTCACAACAATAAAAATTTACAAAAGACAAGGGCAAACTTTAAAATACCGCAGAATTCTACTTTTCAGACGGCCAACTAACTATAGTTATACTAATAGCTATTAGTCGTTCTCAAATTCGACCAACAATCCAAAATTTGTAATTCCACATAAATACAAGATTTTGTAAAAATTCATAAGCCAAATAACAATATTAAAATGTTGTTTATAAACTATTATTGTAAATGATTAGATGAAGTTTTCAATTAAAACTTTTTTAAAAATCTTTTACTTAAAAATGTATCCTTTTGATATACAACTACCTGTCTGAGCGAAGACGGGCACCACTACAAATATATAAACTATATATATTCTCTATAATTATAGTTCATTCTTATTTATGTCAATTGTATGCAGTTTAGTTATCGCTCCTGGGAGCTTTGCTAATATGGACTTTTTAGTTTGCATTTTATGCTTGAAAAATGACAAGGGGCTAAAATATTCAAAGATTTTTTACAAATATTTTTAACCCTGTTCATTAATAATATTAATATATTACAATAATTAATACATTAATTTTTATTAAATTAAAAATAAATACCAGGTCTCGCAATCCTGACGCAGCGGGTTCAAATCTTTCACAGGGTAATCTTTTATTTATGGCTTAGAACAAGCCATGGGTGTTCAGAATGGAGTGGCAACCTGTAGACAGCCTCTCTCTCTACGACCCTATGTGGTTGAAAGGCAGTTTAACATTATATATATAAAACAAAACCTGAAGAATCTTGGTATAGTTCAGGGGGTAAAACTGTTTTACTGTCAGAAACAGGGAAAATACGAAAAAGTACAACTTTAATGCAATGTGCTTACTTCTTCTTATTTAGAATAGAAGTAAATACCCAATAACCTCAGAAGATTCATAACTCCTTCCTTCCCAATAGCCGAAGTACGAGTTCTGACCTTCGCCCAAGCACCCCATTGCTTTACTCGTAATAATCCCATTTTCTATAGATGCTAACATTCTCAGGCGGGGGCAGAGCGCGTATATTTGCTGAGAAGTCTATTTGCCCTTCGGGAGATGGCCGTATTGAAAGCGGTTTTCCAAAGCAAACACTCCGGGAACGATTATTTCTGGATCGGGCAATCCGCGGACAATCAGAGCTCTCTATGGGAGCGGCAAACAATGGTTAACCAGTCCCAGTACTATATTCATTCGGCCGAAAGCCGAGGGAGATTATGCTAATAAGACAAATGAATGGGTTTGTCGAGAGGAGAGGTGGGGGCGGCGGGCGATCGACACGCGCTGCCCGTCGGCACCCGCTACCCCCTCCCCCTTCCACTGAATGACAACAATACAATTAATTATAGGACGGTTTCACACCCTCGGGCCAAGGGCAGCCGACAGCCTCCAGGCCCTTCCCTTACAACCGTACGCCCCGATCGAGAGGAATCCGCCCAAGGACTTTATTTATAAGAAGTCTTTTAAACATTGAGGAGGACGTCCAATCTCCCTTGGGATATCCCGTTAATGCATTTCCCTGATTACCTTAAAGAGACTGCTCAATTCATTCTTACCAGTCAATTACCTAGCTGGCAGCTCCTAGTCACACATCCCACCTGTAATAAATGTGATTCCACAGCTGACAAATTTATAAATAGAAATATAACAACAGCATCTCTATATACTAATTACATTTTTTTTTTTTTTTTTTGGTAACAAGGTAGGCCCCCCTACCCAAGGAGCCCCCTAAGAAGATCTGTGAACTTTGTTGCCCAGGCTCAAGGACTTCTATGATAGACCAGGCAGCCAGTTTCCGGATAAGGACCGGCGAACAAAAGGGCATGAACGATTCTCTGGTGATGTTGATATTGTTTATTTTTTGTTGTTCATTTCAAAATTAGGCGAGTTCTCTTCGCTAATTTGATTATTAACTCCATGGACGAATATTCTGTGGGCTTCGCGAAGGGAGGTATTACTCTTCAAGTACTTGCCTTAGCCAAGAGCGGTTCGCCGCTAGAGCGCTTGCTCTGCCCCTCAACAGTTATCTATTCAGTGCCCTTTTCCTGCTGAAGTGACCGAGCAGTATTCAGCCCTATTGACTACAAGCACACACACCTTTCGTACCATATACAACCTATTGGTTCTTTCTTGTGGTTTACTTAGTGAATGTTAATAAGGTAGGTATTTATAACTGATTTATAACGGAATACACTGCTGCTAAATTGTTATTCATTCCCCCTAAATTGAGCCTCATTGTCCCATATTTTTAAATGGGCACTCTAAATTAAAAACAAAAACAAAAACACAGTTCCAGTTCCAGGGATACAGCTAATTTAGTTGCTGTTGCTTGGAAGGCCACAGTTATGACAAATTTAGCCAAATAATCACAAAAGAGGAGAACTTAGTAGATAACAGTAAATGTCTTTTGGATCTTGCAAAATCATTTTTCATGACAGTTTTTTGTTTCTCCAACTACTCTTTTTTGAAGTAGTTTGAGACATAGAAATTTTCCATTTAGCGATATAATACACAATGTCGGTAAATGGGAAATTTCTTCAACTGCCATTAAAGGCTAGTAATAGAGTCTTATTAGCCTTTGAAGTCTTAAATGTACCGAGATTGCCCAAATGAAGGTTGACATAATTGTCAAATAACACATATTTCAGCTATGATTTAGAGATGACTAATTTTTTAACAAGGATTGCTATCTCCAAAAAATTACCTCCTATCAATAAATCTTGAGGATTTGATTAAGACCTTCATATTATACATCTTTAAAATTACCTCGGATTAATTATCCTTCAATGGTCATTTATAACAGAGAATTGAAGACCTTCAAGATATTCTGATATTTCTCGAGACCCAAAAAATTGCAAAATATTCTTCCTCAGAGGGTTTCATTTCCTTTTGTTGGGAAAAGATTTGCTAGCAAAATGAAGGCTTCTTCATTGCCTTCTTAACTTTCTGGAATAAAACAGCTTCTTTTATAGTATATGATAAATTAGTTCATTGATAAATGTCCAGGGCAACAGAGAATCTAAGTGCTAATGAACTTCATCTTTAACAAAACCGCATCTTACTGTTGAAATTCCTCCCATTTTTATTTAACCAAATTTGTGAGAAGCTTAAAGTTTACTTCGCAAGGGAAATTAAGCACAAATGTTCTGTACCACAATGCTAATCCAACAAATTTCTGATTTGGTGCAGATTTTTGGGCCTCGATTTTCTCTGGGTCAACTTGAAGATCTTTATTAGTTACAATATATCCTAAAAGTTGGAGTTAATTACAATAGAATGCGCTAAGCTTAGTTGCTGCCAAGTAGCTGGACAATTGTAAATGCCGAATAGACTATGTACAGAGTTCACGATTCACAGTAATGGAAGTTTTCTCCTTGCTACTATTCCCCATAGACAAGTGCCAATTTAAGGTTCGTGCTATCTATCTAGAAATTTCATATCTCTCAGCTTGCCCAAATGTTTTTCAAATAAGGAAGGTGGTATGATCTCATTTTGTTAGAAGTTTGTTAACTCTAGAAATCGTTAGTCCCATTTGATTTGACATAATCACGATGTCGGTGATATTTGATCAAATTTTTCATCAAGCTAACAACGTGAACAGAAAATCTTCTACAATAATTAAAATTAAAAAGTCTAAAAGCTTTTAATCTACCTTTTTTTTAAAATTCTGTCTTAGTAATTGTCAAAAATTAAGTGTCAATTTTTCTAATTAGGCCTCAGCATCTATTTACATTGGTAACGTGGTACAAATTCTGAAAAAATTTTTAAGGATTTTAACAATTTCTATATTGGAGAAGATAAAAATATTGTTTAATTATTCTATTCCCTCTCATTAATAGTTTAAAATTTACATGGGATAATAAACCACAAAAAATAATAATAATAATATAATAAAAAACAAAGTTGAAGCAAAACGTTATTTTTTCAAATTTATTTTAAAAACATTTTTAATAAAAATGCTTGTTTAAAACATAAATTTATGAATGTAATAACGAGGGACGAGAGCTTCTCCCACTCTTACTTCCTGGTCAGTTTAAAACAAACTAAATTTTATGTTCATTGATCCCTTTGGCAAGTAAATGAAATTTTCTTTTTATCAATAAAAAAAGATGCTTAATTATTTTCTTTTACTCCTTATTCATGTTACTAAAATCTAAAGTGATTTAATGAAACAAAGGAAATAAATCATGGAAAGTTTTCTATGAAATCACATTTCCTAATTATTATAATTATTTATCCTCCTAATTATTTATTTGACCCTCTAATGAAGGGGTGTTATAGTGATACAGTTTATTTTTTAAAAAGTGTCAAGCTCCAAGGTAAAACTCCCTCATTAAAGTAATGTTAATAAGGAAGTTTATAATATAAAACCTTACTTCATTTAAAAGTATTATAAGATAAACTTAAAAATAAGAAATTGCTAAAATCTAAGCAAACTTAATTTTGAGAGGGTATACTTAAGCTCATGATCAACTTTTTCAAATAGTTTTATTCCTTGGGTTCTTCGAAGTAACTGATTAAAGATGGAGTCCTCAGGGTGAGGATTCTCCAAAATTCACATAGAACTCATAGCTGGTGTACTTGGAGATAGAGGACATAGTAAGTCCCAGACAGCAAAATAAGACAAACTGATTGGCCACCATTTAGAGTTAACGAACTTCAACAGTCTCAGAATGGCTTAATATATGAATTAATTGATTGTTAATTTATATTAAATTCATAGCAAAGCACCAGTAAAGCACATTTTAACCAGTGTTAGGATATTTGGTATAACATATTAATAAATTTCTAGTGGTTTAAATATAGTGATTGTATTAACTGATGTGAATAAATGTATGGGGTGATAATTTTTTGTACTCAATACCATTTTAAAAGAAAATCACAATGCATTAACATTCTTTTAAGTGAAAAATTAATAGTACAAAATCTAATTACTAAATTTTTTAAAGATTTTTGGTGTCCTCAAAATCTTGGCAAAACAATTTAAAAAGTGAACAGAAGCTGATTTAAACACGTTCAAAAATGAAGGAATTCATTATTTTTGATAGTTATTTATTTAAATATATAACTTATT
>KZ807491.1:57377-69604 GCA_000696205.2 Oncopeltus fasciatus | reverse complement strand
CCCCCCCCCCAATCCTGGCCTTTGTTAAGTCTTGGACTGGATGCACAAATTCCTTATCTCATAGCAAGTGATGATTCTTCTATAGGCACTCCTTTATATAGCCTTCTAGTAAGGCTTCTGGTTCTTGTCTTCATGCACCTGGTAACCCTACTAAGCCTGAACTTCCAGTTTCCGTTTCCTGCCTCCTTCATTCTCTCCTGTTCATAAAGCAAAATTATTTTATTCACCGCCCAAGCACTTGGTCACAGTGGAAGGCTAACAAATGAATTCTTGTAAAGAGCTACAAGAATTTATTTAAAACCTGGGAGTTACCAGACTCATTTGACCTCCACCTCTTGCCTCTGTCTGAACTTGGTGAGTAACTTCAACTCATTACATATATAGGGTACAGATAGGCTGATTCCTGTAGGTGAGAGGACAGAGCTTAAATTATAAAGGACGTATGTAAAACTATTGGAATAATAAAACAAGTTATTTGCATTCCTTCTAGTCTTCAAATTCTTTAACTCCATGGTTATCAAGGTATCTTCTTGGGTTATCAAGCATCTGTCATACTGCTCATTTATATAATTACAATGTGTTCACCCCTCAATCGCATTTTTTTTTAACAACTCAACCAATCTCAATTCACCTTACCTTATAATAATAACTTATGACCTTAAGCTCACAGATTAGTTGAGAAAGGCATTGAGGCCTCTCACTGACAACAGTATTTTTCTATGTTTTAGGAAGAAGTGACCATAGGATTTTTAGAAACAGGGCCTGTAGAGCAATTTTTTCCCCCAGGGGAACTATTTTCATATTTTTTTATTATTATTTAAAATACTGTTATTTAACAGTAATTATTCTCAAATAATACATACAAGGCCATTCTCTTGATCCAGGATCACCTGTCAGCTCGGCCAATTGTATTATACTAATAACAAAAAATTAGCAACATTTAAAGGTGTAACAAAACTTCAATTTTTTCCCTCATGATTAGGACACAGGAGGAAAATCGATGCTTGAGACATCCTCAGACTAAGAATGGGGTTATTCTTTCTTTCATCAGTTTAAGTAGCTCCTGTCCTTAAGGAGTTTTTGATATTTCACAATCAACTTCTTTATCATTATTTTGATAACATTAACAATTTCAATAATGGTGGATTATATTCTCAAAATTACATTGAAACTCATTCAGATGTTACAGATTGTAGGGGGGGGGGGGATTAACAGGTGGATGAATAGAATGAATGACTATCAATTTTGTAATAAACATGTCCTGTAATACTCAAAACCATTTTATCTCAAAAAGTGAAATTTGATCAAAACAAATACATTACAATATAGATAATATTTCTTCAAGCTTTGCAAGGGAAGTAATGAATAAATAATAGTTCCAGAAACAAATTAATTATATAAGAATTTAATTTACCTAAATGATAACATCAATTTCAACATATCAAAAATATATTTTGAAAACAAAGCCAGAGAGGAAAAAAAAAGAAAAGAGAACTGTTAAGTACTTGATAGCAAAAATTAATCATTCATATACCTGTCCGCCTTTGATTTTGTCAACACCTGCAATAATAATTCCAGCCAAAAGTTGATCACGATGGGTATAACAAAGTTCTTGGAATATGGCTGCTGCTGAAGCAACAGTAGGTTCCTCCCCTGTTTCTGCCCTGAAAAGGAAAATTGTTAACAAATGAGAATTGATTTAAAAATAAATTAGAAGAATTGTTATTTTTGACTATAAATATACAGTAAAATTAATCATTTTTGCTTTTGTAAAAGCCAGATTTTTTTTGTTATTTAATTTAAAATTTGTAAAAATCCAGAAAAATGCTGATTTCATAGTAATGGAATTTATCACCAGCTTTTGGTGCCTGACCACTTACCATAAAAGTGAAATATTATTATAGCAAAAATATTATAAATTATATTTTATTTTTTGATCTTTATATCCAAGAAAATAAAAAAAAATTATGTCTAAAGGGAACCTATATTTGTACAGCCTATGTTCGTATATGTGTTTCGGTGTACCAAGAGTGACAGACAAGTTAAACTACACTGAGGAGAGAGGATTGCAGATTGTGAGTTCTTTGATTTGATTTTATATGAGGTTGAGGATAATTGAATAGGGTGAAATAATAAGATAAAAAATCTAATTGGGAGGTGAAAAACACTATAATAATAAATTCACTTTATGGTGGATACTTGATAGCCTAACCTAGTATAATATTTAAGATGAGGCAATGCATATTACAAATATATTGCCTATATACTTATATATGTAGCTTATAGGTTTGTGAGGCAGGTTAGAGGGGTGTCCTGTGAAATAAGAGATCTTAATCGATGATGCGAAGTCTCAGTAAAATGTGGAAGTTTCACACACCTCTACAACATCCGCTTATAGAGTGGCAACATAACAGTTTCTTGCAAGTAAGCAGGCTTCTTCAGATGAGCGAACAGAGATATTGATATGAGGGTTGCTTCTACTTGGAGTAGTGATCTTCCTATATCACAGACCTGTTTTAGACTGCTTCCTGGCCCCAACAGTCGAATTGCAGACTCCTTGGGGTGAACTCTCCCCACAATAGGGACTTTCAAAAATTTATTTATAAGATCATTTATAAGATGGTGCCTAGTCATCAGTATTGGAATATCACTAAGCAAGCTAGATGAAGAAACTATGGATTCAACTTATCTCTTTTATCTACTAAAACCTTTTCTAATGTATGACTTACATTTAGTGTTTATTATTGCTTTAGTAATCTCAAATTTACATAAGTCACAAAAGAATTTATACTTGCTACAGATGTTAGTAACTTCAATATAAACACACTGTAATAAAAAATTATTATTACATAATTACACTGGGGAACAATTTGAAACTCAATTTCCGTTGAGTTAGATTTTTTAGCTGTTTCCTAATTTTATAATTAGGCATGCTGCTTTCAAAACTGTTTTTAGTTTTCTTTTCGCCCTATATGGGTAGGGCGCATGCTGATCTAGACCTGCCTGCTTAGTTACATCTGTTATACTGTGGTGAAACGTTGTGTATCGGTAAGCAGTATTTAGTATTTCGTTACGGAAGTTTACAGAACTACATAGTGTTTGAACTGAAACGTTTCCTTATGGCTACCTCTGCTCCTACACGTCGAAAGTGCGAAAACAGCCCCGATTCATTTTGTTATACATGTGGCAGTTTAACCATTCCCAGTCAAAGGACAAACATCAGTACATTTGTCAGACAAGCATATTTTGCCTATATAATAAAATAAAAATACCAATAGCCTCCCCAGTCTAGAAATGAATGCTACCCCAACTTAGGGAGAATCAATCTCTGCTTCTAATATAAATTAATTATTAGAAGACATCAGATTTTTAAATGAAATTTAACACTGGCTGTCAGACAAACATTTTCGTCATAGGTATTCAAGATAGGTAATGTATCACAAAGCTTGCCACTATCCCAGCATTTTTCAATTATTATGTAAATTAATTATGTAAATTTTGAAAGGGATAAATCTACAACTATGAAAACAAACAATTGAATATACAAAAAAAAACGTGAAAATTACAGGTACAAACTAACACATTTATTTTATCAATAATTTTAATGATATATTGGATGTAACTCAAATACTCTGAATGAAAATTATCAAAATGCAGTATAAAATTTATGAATGTTTATGATGATATAACTGAAATAATAAAGAATTACCTTTGTGAAGAATCTATTCAAAATGATTGGTGGATGGGAACTCTGACTTCAAGCAAAATATAAAAGAAAGCCATTAAAATTAACATTAATTATAATTCCTATAGCAACCCCATATTTTCAAATAGTAACTTATTATTTTATTTTAATTTTTGCTTATGAGATGGGATTATATTTGTCCCAAAGAAACAGAAACAGTCTGAATCGAAGAATAGATACATTCTCAATTGTAAATTTTCTTAATTAGGAACTAAAACCAATCCTAAATTAAAGAACAAAATTATTTTGGTCAATAATAGATTTTTTAATTTTACTTATTAGTTCTAAGTCTGACTCAGATTAATCAAAGATGTGCCTGACTAATTATTGTATTTTATTATAATNTCTACAAAAACCCTTTCCTCCTTTTGATAATAAGCATATTAGTCATGAATTTTCTCTTATGGTGTACATGGTTCTCTCCCATTATTATCCCCATTGGTTTGTGTATGTTTAAATATGTATATATATATGTATGTATGTATGTATGTATGTATTTTTTAAATCAGTATCTGATGATTATATTATAGCATTAATAATAAGAAAAAAAAACAATGTTATTTGTAAAAATATATAACTTCAAACATCAATTCTATATTACATAAAGCACCAAATCCTTATGTTAAACATGAATAACCCAAACAATTTAAGGTAAATGACAATTAAAAACTTACTTTTGGAAAGCTAGGTGGTATTTGACAATGTCAGTAATAGCTTGTGTATCAGCTGCACTCCCAGATCGGCAAACATAAATGCTGTCAGTCACTTTTGTTAGTTTGTCAGAAACCCTGTTAGCTATGTATGCACCAGTTGAAGTTCGAGAATCCGCTCCAATAATAACACCATTATTATAAACGCATGCAATAATTGAAGTCTGAAAAACATTTAGAATAATCAATAATTAAATTTTTAAGAGTTAGATGAATGACAGTTAAAATTTATTTAGATCTCTTTTTAAATGAAATTTAAAAAAAAACAAAAAACGGCACTTCAGAGAGACAAATAGTTACAGATATTACTTATTTTCACATATGCCTATTTTTCCAAACTAATTCCATTCCTATAAATAAAAGTAAAGTATATTCAGAAGGAAGTGTGAAAACTAAGCACATTCTTTGGCACCATAGTTGAAAATTAGTAATTAACATTTCATGTAATGTAAGCCACATTCCCATTGGTCTATGATTGCTCACTAACAGACAGTCATTCTTTTGCCTTAAATTGGCATACCTCATTACCCACCCAAATGTTAAATTTTCCTAATTTTCAATCCAATATTTTCCGTCATGAAGATTTGTTCCACATAACAAGTCTCCTTACCTTCATGATAGGAAAGTATGGTGAACTTTTTACACATATTGTTATTGTTTTCCTAAGCACATTTCACATCACATTACTTTTAAGTTACATCAATTTTATGTAATAATAGTTTTAATCATATAAATTTTTATTTTTCTGATTTTTACTTACAACATTATATTTTAGCAGCCCTGAAGATGGCTTACAATGTAAGCCAAAATGTCGGCAGATAATAAAAAATACATTTTTTAAAAATTAATCTTGACCGAAACCAACAAGCTAATTCTCAGCTAATTATCTTCACAGATAAAAACTCTTCATTTAAACTTTTTTTATTCTCAATACTCAATATACTAGGAAACACATTTTTGGTACTCCCCCACAGCCTGTTTTTGCTCAATAATGAACTTAGCCTTTTTTGCATTTAAAAATTAATTAAATTAAAAAAATTCATTAAGATAAAAATGAAAATTATTCCCTATAGAATATAAAATTACACTGACACAAACATACATTTTAGTTAATATAATTTGTAGTGTCTAGTAAATAATAAAAAATATTGAAAGAACTTTTTAAGCAAATTGTCATGATTACAATTTCAATAACTACATTCCTGCATAATTTGATAAAAATGAGAAAAGGGGGGCTCCTCTTTCTTCTCAAATATTTGAGAAGCAATGACATAAATGTTTATAAATAATAATAAAAACAAAAAAAATTATAATCAGAAGAGTAAGTAAAAAGACTATGTTTTTCTAGAAGTATGTAGAATTAATAAATAATGTTTTAAAATTATATTATGCAGAGAGTTTCTTTTAAACAGTTAAACGTAGTATTGACGAAGAAAAGCAAATGTAGGGACAGCAATGTCACTTGATCTTTAGAACTAGAAGAAAGATCTGCTTGACAAAATAAGTCTTTCCTTTGGGCATTAATAAAGAGTTGTGACCTGAGTCTGTGATTCAGAAGCACCAAAATATATACTCTATTTTGTAAATAACTACTGTAATATAATGAAAATATGTAAGTATCTTAAAAATTAAACACCATTATGACATGATCATTTTGAGTACATAGTTTAAATGCAAGGGGTTCCAAGTTTTATCCTCATCCCATTTCGCAGTTAGTTTTTCTTTTCTATGCTTCGTTAGTAATGAACCAGAAAACTCCTACTGTGCTTCTTAGAACACTCAGTCAATTGGATGTAATTTTTAAATAATAAAACAACAGGCAGGCAGAATGGCCTGCTGACATCGCATCTTCTCAAATGTGTAGTGGGTTAAAAATTTATTTTGAACTGTGCACTCCCTGGACCTTTAGTGAGTTTTTTTTTTGTTAGGGTAATAAAAGGCTTAATGATTTTTTTTTTTTTTTTTTAAATCTGTGAAATATCTGGAATTAGTATATTAGAGTTTAAAACATTTTTAAGTCAACATAATTCTTGCATTATTGTATTAGATCAAGAATAAAATATATATTCAGTAACATAGCTTCTTGAATGACAGTCATTCTGAATGGTTTCTTTACAGTTCAGTAGATTTTTATAATTTTGTGTAAAATTGATGCTCCAGAAAATTAAAACTGCCTTCCACAGACTTGTGGATATCTTAAGATATTGAAGTCTTAGCGACCTCTATATTCAGCTTTATGGTTCACAGGATATGATTAAGTTATGCAACTATAAACTTGCTCATTAAAACCTGATTATAAACTTGTAATACAATTTTAACTCTTTTACAGATTAGCTTAACTTAAATATGGCATGATGCATAAATTCAGAGAGGCAATAGGTTAATGTGAGTTGGTCACTAATTTGGTTCTTAAAAGTTAATGAGACTACATTCAAGAAATTTCCACCTCCAAGTTCGATGCAGGACAAGCATCTGAGATAGCCTGCCTATATAAGGTTCAAGTATCAGTATAAATTTCCAGATGTATCATTAAAATATATTCTTTTTACTTCTCAAATAACCAAAGGAGTTATATTATTTAGAACAGGGGGAGAAAGAGTGTAGCGAACACACAAAAAGAAAAAATTACAATGAGTATAAATTTTTGGGAAGACTTATCGCCCTTTATCAGAGAGAAGTGAAGAAGACCTTTATATGAAGAGGGTCTCTGATGAAGATTATTGAAAATGATTATCTGACGACATTTTAGCTTACACTGTAAGTATGTTGCAATACAATCAAATGTCATAGGGAAAAAAAAAAGATTTATGAAATTGATTGATCATCAAGAATGATTTATATTATTATTAGATGAAAGTGATGTAACTAAAAGTAATCTGATATCAAGTGCTGTGGAAAAACAATAACAAATGTGTATAAAATTCACCAAATCTACCAATCATGAAGGCAAGATGGGACGTGTTACCACCTGGATCAAATTTTCATGACTGAGAGGTAAGGTTTGGAAATTAGGAAAACTTAAGATGGAGGGTGAGGGGTGTGAGGCGTTAGGTACAAAGGGAAAGCGGCCAGCATTAAAGGGGGCAATACCAGAAAAATAGGTAGGAATTATTTAGGATAAGTAGCCTAAGGAACTAGAAGACAGGACAGATTTATTTAGGAGTAAGCTAATGGTTCTTCAGTATGTTGAAAATGTTTGAATAAGTTGAAGAAATTTGTTCTGTGTCAGTTCTGTCGTTAACTGGATTGTGTTGTAAGTTAATGAGAACAGTTTTATTTAATAGGTGTTTGTGTTCATAGGGTTCAGTGGAATGAATGGTAATGTTATTTACGTCAAGTGTGTGAGCTTCATGATTGTCGTGTTTTTGTGGGCAGTTTTTATTGATTTTTTGTTAATGTCTTTTTTGTGATTGTTGTATCTTCTGGAAATAGGGGTTTTGGTTTGCCCAATGTATGAACCATGGCAATAAGAGTGTAACAAAGAATTTCGTTAACAATATGGGTTCTGCAAGGAAGGGGGATAGGGTCTGTGAAGTGGATAAAATGGATTTAAGTTTGTTGTCATTGGCAAACATAAGGTTAGGGAAAATTTTTCTAAGAAATTCCTTAATTTTCTCAGAAAGTTTGGGAATATTAGGCAGAGAACAGAAAGTAAGTCATTATTTTAGGATAGAGGCTTGGTTTGGGAAGTGGAAATTTAGAAATCGTTAAGAAGTTTTTGAATAGAGTGAGTAGGAAAACCATTAGAGAGAAGGATGTCTGCCCCACACATTTAATATTTTTTGATGTGGAATATCTTGTCGGAGATCGTGAGTGGTCTGTAGATAAGATTTTGGCCACACCTATTTTTTGAAGGTGAGATGAGTTAAAGAGAGACCTGAGTAAGTGTGTTTAGTGTTCCAGTCAGTGGAGATCTCTAACTTCATTGGTGTTAAGGATGATGAGGTTGTCGAGGAAGAGGAAGATAATCAGACTAAATTTCTATGGTGAATTTTAGACAAGGGTAATAAGAATTGAATGCAGTAAGGATTTGGGGATTTTTTTCTGGATTAAGAATGAGGGACAAGGCATCAACATATTTTTTAAGGAAATTTGGAAAAGAACCAGCATCTTTCCACCCTTAAAGAAATATGTCTGTGTCATAGACAATGCATCTTGTCTATGTCAGGTAAACTACCAATAAAGTGTACTGAGCTACACTGTGCATCATGGAATAACCACAAGATTGTTATGCAGGGAAAAGATGGCTGGGAGGAGCCAGAAGGGGTTTTAAAGGGATCAGTTGAAAAATCTGAAAGGGCCAAGTATGCATCACCCTTAGGGTTTGTAACTTCCTCAGAAATTATATCATAGAGAGCAAAATACATCTGTAATTCTTTATCTTCCTAAGATGCACTGAGTCTCTTCCAGTTCTTCGAAGGACTGTGGGCAGCCAGACCAGATGTCCTAGAGAAGTAAATTCTTCTATAAGTTGAAAAAGGAGTCAGGGGTAGCATTATGGGTGATAGTCTTAATTATCTTTATATTATGCTGAAATCAGTGAAGATTTCTAAGAAGTCTGACAGCATTATCAGGAGGGGCCATGCTAAGTGTAATTATATAAATAGATATACGTATTAATTAACAACTAATTTAACTATACAAAATGAAAAACAAGGCCTTTTAAACTACACTAAAAGTAAACATATACGAAATGAGGGTTAGACACAACAGCTATTAAATAGGAAAAGAAAAAAAGGGGGTGGGGTATTATTACAAAAATAAAATTAGGAGTTTAAAAACAAAAACAAAAACAAAAATACTTGTTTTTAAATAGCCATTGTTTACAGTACTCAGAGGAAAAAACTCTCTTCAAGACTCAACTGTATAGAATAGACTACACATAGAATATAATCCACATCTTGCTTAAAAGAGTTTGCATTAATGTTTTTTAAAGAAAATGTCACTGGAACAAGGCAATGCCTCTAATCTCCATTAAGAATGTGTGGCATCTGCATCAGAGGAATAAAAACAATGCCATTGTCACTCTTCTATAATGTAAGAAGATTTATAATATTAAAATGATCGTTTAATCTTAATTAAAGCTTGGTCACAGTCAATAAACATGGAGGGGTTTATAGGGGGATTGTAAATTATAATTCTTATTGTTAATATTACTATTACAACAAGTCTTATCAGAGTAATCAATGTGATTTTTTAAATGTTCCCAACTTAAAAAAATAGTAATTATCAATATTGTTATTAGAGTTAAGATAAAAATGTAAAGAATACTATGATAAAAATAATTTTTCAACTAGAATGTTATAAAGCATTTATACTATTTGTCTGATAAATACTATTATATAAATTACTTAAGAAATTGGGGTTGGAAAAGTTTCTCTATTTTTAAACTCTTGGAGAGATAATATAACTTCTATGTATGCCTTCAGAAGATAATAAATATTAGGATTATTGCATACAAAGTATTCAGAGAAAATTTGTGCAGGAGTGAACTCAGATTAAAATTAACTTCTCCATCAAGGAAGAAATTAGCTCCCGTATGAGAAGATTAAGTAAAATTAGCCAAATTACTCATACAGGCATTAATAAAATTCACAATAATTAATTACTAGACAGGTTTACAGTAGATTTAAAGAACTTCCGAAAACACATATTTACTTCCCAACTTTTAAACGATAATAAAACTTACCCCTGTGCTTAATTCTTCTCCAAGAAATGATGGAGCCCCGTAAGCATCGTAAGGTTCAAAGCAGGCAGTTGCCATAGCTAAAGAATAAAATATAAGAGTAATGGAGCAAAATCACGGGAGTCACCGAAATACTTTAGGGAGGTAGCAAGCTGCTATAATTTGTAAACAATCTGCAAATCACCATGAATATACCACAAATAACTTTTGGAATAGAAGACTGCAAACTGTTTATTAAAATTATAAAAAAAATATTGAACATAAAAGTGTTTTATTAATTAAGGTAAAATTATTTTTTAGCATAAATTTCGATTTAAGATGTCCGAAAGGTCGATATGATAAGAACTCTATTTATATAACAATGGATTGCTCCGCTTGTATTAATGTCACTCAGACAAATTAATTCATTTTTTAAAAATGGTATTGTATTACTGTTCTATTGTTGATATTTTAATTTAAGGTTTATCAGTCGACCTAGTAAATGATGCGATCGCAGGCATTATCTTATGTGGATTCTGATTGCATGTTAAGAAATTTACGTAATGGAATTGAGGTGGTGAGTAATAAATCTTTTTTTGGAATATTATCATTTAAACTTCTGTAATTCCTCATTATTGTATTATCCTCTTTATAGATTTGAGTTTATTGCTTTTCAGAGCTCTGTAGCCAGATTTTGATTATGCTTGTATTTTATTTTTTTAAGTAAAGCTTTTGCACTTATCTTTATGTTTGCATTTATTTAGTTTCAGATCTTAATTTGTTGTTTTTATGAAGCCTTGTCCACATAGAAGGTACTTTTTATGTTTTTTTACCCATTATTTTTATGTTATTAGTGCATGAATGACAAGTGATAAAAGCCAGACCCAGCACTGTTTTTTTTTCATTTTCACTTTTTTATTGAGGATTTTTTATTTTAGATTAGAACAAGTGATGATAAAGGAATTACAACTAATAGCCCTGTGATTCGTGCTATAAATGATATTCTTTCACATGGGCTTAAAAAAGATTATGTTGGTTATTGGCATATAGTTCGAGAACTGCTTCATTCCAACACAAGATATTCACTGGCTAGAGCACTGAAACATGTCCATTGTCCGAAAGAAAGAGGTAGGTAATATAACAGGTAAATAGATCAGTATTAGTTTTTTCTCCATTTTTACACTTGTACAAGGGAGAACAAAACAAATAAAAGTCGGACGAAACAACGTCGGGGCTTTGCATTGCTTTCATGGAAATCAGCAACTTTCCTAGTGATCAATTCTGCCTGTTTTCTTGAATCACCAGCTTCAATCACATGTTTCAATAGAGAGTCCAGTTACTGGTTTTGCTATGTTTGAAAAGCTCATGATGAAAAATATATTTTCATGCACTATGAAAAGAAAAAATATTAGCCTTGGCAGTGATTTCTTACAGTATTCTCCTATGTGATCCAATTTTTGTAACCCTTTATTAGTAATTTCAAAAATGGATTTTATTTCAGTGGCAATTCACAGATAGAAATTCGATTCACTATATATTTTTTCTGTTTTTTTCATGTGAAACCAAAGTATTGAGCTCATTTTGTTATCAAGTTTTATATGAATAGATAAAAACAGCTTGTGGTCTATGTTCAGCTTCTAAGTGTTAAATGAAGATGTCGATCTGCCTTACATTGTTCTCTGGAATTTCTTTTTTTCATTATTTTTTCTCTAAATAAGAATCAAGAGAAGTATAGGGCTTTAATGCCACTTATTGAGATTGAAGAAATCTAACAGGAAGTATGTTAAAAAAAGTTTTCACATTAACAAATGTAGTAATTTTTTTTAAAGTTTATTTACATGAATTTATTATTTATAATGCATTAATAAATATTAGTTTATTTTCTTAAAAAAATTACTTTTTAATGAATGAGACAAAGAAAAAATTTCAATTTCTTTCCCATAAATTCAAAATTTTATGTTTCGAAACATGAATCTATAAATTTTATTAATCTATTCCGGAAAGTCCAGCACATTACTATATACAAAATATGTAGAAAGTAATAAATAATAAAGTTGAAAAAAAAAAAAAAAAAAAAAAAAAAAAAAAAAAAAAAAAAAAAAAAAAA
>KZ807491.1:21006-56359 GCA_000696205.2 Oncopeltus fasciatus | reverse complement strand
AAAAAACAAAAAAAAAAAAAAAAAAAAAAAAAAAAAAAAAAACCTTAAGACTTTTTACAATGTAATTAAAAAGAAACTTATTGAAAATAAACTTTATTGCAGAAAATAATTATTAAAAATTTAATTTTAAAAATAATATATTGCCTTCATCTGAATTTAAATAATAGTTATAGAAATATTTGTGGAAAGTTTGAGATATTTTGTTAAATGTTGTAAAAAGTTGTATTATATTAAATAAGTGAGCGTTATTTGTTTTATATATTGTAAAAAGTTATGTTACCTAACTGATAATATGGCATTCTATTAAATTGTGTATGTTGTTTTGTATCCGTATTACATATCTGAGTTTAACAAGCACGCAACGCGTTCTAACATCTGCAATTTTAAAATAATGAAACTAAATTTGGTATTTAAGACTTTTTTCAAACCCTTAGATGAATTCGTTAAAATAATTTTCCAAAAAACTGTGTATTAATAAAGATACTTAGAGAGCATTGGGTGGGCCTTCTTATTAGTAGATTTCACATAGGGAAATCTTGCTATTCAAATTGATATAATGAAGCAAACATTTTTTAAATATAGAAAATAAATTTTCATTAGTCTTTTTAACGAATACTCTAAAGAATTTTATTGAAATTGGATGAGGAAAAGAGGGGTGGGAGTTAAAAGAAGACAAAATTTATAATTGTAATAAATTCATGGTTATTAGAGTTACTACATTTATGAATTGTGATGCTGCATTTTATGCTCAGGAACGGACTACCATCAAGAAGGCCTGTGACAACTTTCGGGTTCTGACATCTCTTCATATTCTTACCATCCTCAATTTCTCCTCTTAAGTATGAGAGTTTTCCACATCTGAGTATGTGAGACATGTCTAAATATTTTTCCTCATCCTGTATGAGGATTTCCTCATTCAGGTTGATGAGAATATGAAATAAGTTCATACTCTCGATCTTGAATTCCCCTTGAAAGGTCTGTTGTCTCTACCGCTTGCAGTCTAAGGAACTACCATAGGTCTATTTTCTACCTCTTGCAGTATTAAGCCCCTTCTGCTCTAGACCCCGTTCACTGGCTCACTATAGTGTCAGAAGTTTCTAATTGCTCTCTGGGAACATATCCTCCTTGTTGGCCCACTAATACCTCACAGACCCCTCCTTTAAACAGCATGGTACATTTTATATCATTCTTGGCACTCTCTTTAGGGCATATTTTTCCAATTTTTTCTTCTATCAACACTCTTCGTTGGGAACAACCCCTTCCAACTGGTTCTACCTATACCCTCTCTTGAAAAATATGCTTGAGCTCTGTGGGCAGGGTAAAGCCCTTATTGCTCTAGGTGCTCATTATTGGAACATTGACAGCACTGCCATCTCTCGAAAACTTTTGATGAGGTTTACATTGTGTTGTCCCTTTTGACTAGAGGTCTCCAAATTAAATAACTGTACCTAATGTCTTCCTCTTCCCTTTCTTTGGTAAAAGGTAATTCCTCCCTGTCATCTCCAGCATCATAAGCATCAATCTGAATACCACATCAAGCTGGTCAACCCCGAGCTGCACTCTCTCCACTGCTCACTTATTTTAGTAGCCCTTCCTAACTTCTATTCTATAAACTATGGGTTAGGTATAAGGATCATGGATTGAGTGGGTCAAGTCCATTCAGACAACCAGAAGACTGGCTTCTTGATTTGCTGACAGGTACTCATTGCCTTCACATAATATATTAGTGGGCTGTTAAAAGAGCGTGAAATTGACACATCTTACATTATTTTACATTCTCAAGTAAAACCTCTTGTTTTACAAGCTGTGCTCTCTCTATTCCGCCTTAATGATCCCCAACCTGTAATCTTTGTATTAGGTATTTGTAATTTGTGTTTCCTCTGATCTTGAATATTGCATGAATTCATGGCTTGTGTCATCAAGCACCTAATAATGTTTATTTGTATTATTGTAGCGTTTTCATATCTGCTGTGAAAGAAGTGTGGGAGAAGCCCTCAGCTATCACAGTTATGTTCATAAATCTCTTCTTTAACAAGCATTTTTTGTAAAAGTGTTTTCGAACATAATCTTTAGAAAATAACATTTTATATTTATTATATTCTACATATTTTTTTCTCACACAAATAATACCAAATAAGAACAAAGATATTATGATTATAAATTTTAGTCTTATATAGTTTTAGTCTAAAATCTTCCTCTTCCTTAACTGATTTAAATAAAAAATTAATTATTTCAATTGTTAGTCATGAATAGTCTAAATACAAAATTATCTTTCTACATTTAAAAATTGATGGGCCCACCAAGCACTAAAAATTTTATTCTTAAATGAATTTTATCTTTCAATCGAATTTTATTCTTCTATGAATTTTATTATTTAACAATTTAAAACTGATTGCTAAAGTTAATGTATTATGATTAGTTGCATAATAAATTTGCTCTCCCTGTAAATTACCTCTCCCTATCATTAGATTAAAAAAAACAAATCTGTTTAACTATTTTTAAGTTTATGTATTTTAAAAATTGAAATCCTAATCAACTCTCAAACATACACTCACAGTAATTTTTAGGTACTATCTTTTTCGCTATCTTGGTTTGAAAAAAAAAAAACATTTAAAAACATCTGTCATAATAGCAACCTCAATAGCTAAAAGAATATTATTTAAAACAATTTTTTTGATTCTTTAAAAGTTAATTATTTTTTTATATTGAAAATAAATAAATCACACATGGCTGTCAGCAATCAACTGGCTATTTTTTTTTTTTTTTTAAGGTTTTCATTATGAAATTCATTAGAAGGTCGCTTTTAAATGCAAAACAAAAGGCTTATTAATCAAAATCAGACCATTAGAAGTTGGGGATCAAGTTTCAGCAAGAACAAATTAAGCAATTATTAGTGGGAGTTTACCTGTATAAAACTTTAAATTTTTTTGGTTTATTACCCACAATTAGTTTAGTTTTATAATAATATTTACCATGGGAATTTTCAATGTAAAGTTAAAGCTAAAAAGTTAATAAAGCTGAAAACATTAGTTTATTGATTTGAGATATATTTTATAAGGGTGGTCATTGCTTGGCATGGAAAGTTCATATAAAAATATTCATCAATAATGAAACAGAGAATTCTACTTGGTTTAATCAGTTTCTGGGTAATTCTTTTTCTTCATTTTTCTTTATTCTATTAATTTCAGATTAATAGAGTGTATTCATGTGCATTTATCATTTTGGGGCACCCATTATATAGTGGTTAGTAGGCACACCTCGTATACTAAAGGTTCTGGGTTTGAATCCTGGTGTTCCACTATCCCTTTCTGTTCCAAATTTCCCTACCAGTGTTAGGTCATATTTCAATGTTTGCATTAGTGTTTATATAGATCTCGAAGGTCTTGCCAAACATGCATAAGTTACCATTTTGATGAATAGCATTATTTTCTGGAAGAAGATCTACTTTATCTCCTGAAACATTGAGGCAAGACAAAGAGTAACTTTTGAAAAATGAAACTTCCAGTAGAGGAAAATGAATCATATAGCTTTCTAAAAAAGAAAATATTTTATCTTATGTGTGAGATTATGTTTTAAGATTTTTCTGAATGAGTAAGATTGTTTTCTAAATTAGTTATAATAATAATTAATATGTCTGCAAAACACATGGCTTTTTATTTTATAACAAATTGTAACTATTAATGGCAGTGAGTCAGTTGAATTTTACCCTTTCAAACTCGATATTCTTTTGGTAACTTAAATAAATTAAGATAAAAATGTCTTATTTTAGGAGAATTCTGGATATACTATACTTTAACAGAGGGTTCCCTAGAAAGCTACATATCATTGTTGTGCGAAGACAAGAATTTACTAAATCAGCACTATTTGAATACAGCTTTACTTCGATCTCCCTCTGCCTCTGCAACTTTTGTTATATTGGTTGGCGCCTTGTCACAAATTAATATTTCACCTTTGGTTAGTATCTTAATCATTATATTTTTTAAATTAATTTTTAGATATATCTTTCAGAGCAGTTTATTTTTTAATGTTTATTATAGGATTCCACTACAAAAGCTGGATTAAATCTTGTATTTTACACTGGAGACATTGAATCTACACTTAGTTCACCTAGTCAGGATTCAGGAATTGGTGATTCAGGAAGATCACAGGTAATTAGTCTATAAATATTAATTTAGTTGTGGTTTATTAACCCACGTAAATTTTAAACAATTAATGAGAGGGAATAGAACAAAAAAATCTATTTGTCCCAGGCAGGATATCCAGGTTCGAGTCCTGGCTGGGACAGATAGATTTTTTGTTCTATTCTCTCATTAATTGTTTGTTATTAGTCTATATTTATGTATTGTGGCTGTGTTGACGTGTCAATAAAGTTGACCTGAATTGGACAGACAATAATTTTAAATCTCGCAGAAGAAAAATACCAAAAGAGTTATTAATTGTTGATAAATAATTAATTTTTTCTCTAATGACAATATCTGAAATGCTCTATAAAAAACTATCCCAAAGATTCACTGGTGAATCACTCAGTGGGTTTTGCTTGCACTTATGATATTTGGAGCATACTCTTATATTTCTGAATCCAGCCTAGTATTAGCTTGAGAGAGTGTGGGGGGGAGAGGGAGGGAGGGGAAGAGAGTATTGAATGATTGCAGACTTCTTACAAGTAAGTGTTTCCAATAGTGGTGAGAGCAGAACTCTCTATGTGAAGCAGTTTTAGATGTGATGGCTTCCATTTGTAATTGCATCACAAAGGGGCACAGGCTTTAGAAGCACTTGTCAAACAGTCTGCTCAAGATCATTTATTTTTCTTCGAGGGAACTGACTTCCAATAATGTGTGCGGATTTGGCAAAGTTCATATAGAACTTGATGCTATTGTACTTAGAGATTTTTGGGATGACATCATAAGTTTTAAACAAATTGATGGGCTGGCATTTTTGAGTTGATGAATTCTAACAATGTGTTTTTCATTTTACTGCAGGAAGATGTTTCACTACTTTTTTTTACCACTCCTGACAGCCCTTCACCTCCAACCACTGTTTTGCCACCTGCAACTGAAACTGTGATTCATAGATCAACAACAGCTCCTGTAGTCAGGCTGAGGAAAAGAGTTTCTTGGCACGAGACAGTGGCAGACTCTCGAGAAAGGCCTATTTGGGAGCGAAGGTAACATTCCTGTTTCTTTGATTCTTTTAACTTTGTATTTATTAACTTATACAAAATTATTTGATGAAAAATTTTTTGGAAATGCTTGAGAACATTATTTTTGGTAAACATCTATTCATAGCAATTCTAATGTCTCAAATTATCAGTATCTCATTACCAGTATTCTGAAGTTATTTTTTGCTTATTTGTATTTGACAGAAGTCATTTAACAGTGATAAGTAAGTCTTTAGACTAAATATAAAGATTGTCATTACTTTATTTATTTTGTTACTTGTGTGTTTGTGCAGATCTTGGAATTGTGAGGAGTTTGGGGGTAGCCTGCCCCCAGAAGAATCAGGTGTGGAGGCAATTGAAAGAGGAGCTCCCGAAGGGAGCGAGGATCCTCAATCCTTTGCTGGTAAATTAAGTGGCTTCTATTTATTTACTTATATTTTAATTTTCCAATGTTTAATATTATATGTTATTATTAGTAGTCATGTAGTGATTTCCTTTACACTAAACAAATAAACCATTTATAGTGACTAATAAAATTGAAACGATTGTCACTCTACTAATCTGAAAACCCATATATTTACATAATGCAAAATTGTCAACTGTTATTATTAATTATTATGTATTATTGTTGGGGATTATGAGATATTATTGTCTAAAAATCAATAAATCCTGAAGCTGACCTGATGACCACTGAAAGTAGTAGATGAAAGAAATTAAGAAAAATAAATACTTTCTTATTTTTTTTTAATGGCCCATATCATTAAATATGACAATGTTTCGTGAATATAAAATATATTGTGGAATATTCATTTTGAAGGTTGGGCAAAATGGATTGTGACATGAAAAATAACTGAATTCTACAGTTTGCTGAAGTGAAAATAGAAAATGTTTTTACTTTTTTAAAGAAAAAAAATCTAATACTCTGCATTTTTCATTAAATTATCATAGATATTTATCCAATATCTATGATTCTTTAATGAAATACTCAATTTATGTGCTAAAAAAAGTAACATTTTAATACCTTAAGTGTTTTTCCAGCAGTCTATAGTAGTCCTAATTGATTGTCGACAATTTATGAAATAATGATAAGCTTTTATACCCAGTCATCACTGTAAAAGTTGGATATCTATATTTAAAGTTGTTTAATGTGTAGTGTTGAAATGTTGGTAACCATAGTATTGAATACATTTTAGTATCTATTTTCATGTATGAAGAGTTTCTTTACTGAAGAGAAATGTTTTAACCATGGTCTGGACCCCTATCAATATTTAAAAAACAACTCAGGAGTGCAATCAGACTGAATTTTTACCTGACATCTTTCTTCCTTCATTGTTATTTTCACAAAATGCAGTAGCTTTATTGGGATGCCCACATGGGGTGAGATGGGTGATTATAGTGTTGGCCACATTTTAATATTGTCCTAAAGCCAGATACTTTAACAATAGTGGATCTGTCATTGCAAAAACCTTGATATTTATCTGTTTCTTGTTCATTAAACAAGGTAAATCTAAGGATGTGGAAGAGGATGCTGTATGGATAGTCAGTGCAATTTAATTGATCTTGTGGTTGAATAATAGCCTTTGTCCATTGCCATGATACTCTACTGACATTTCCACTGGCAATCTATTTGGCCCTGGTGCTTTGTTGTTCCTATTAGGATAAACTATATCCCTAACCTCTACAAGATCAAGAAGCTCAATATCTCAAGGGTCATCAGTTACATCCTCTCCAAGAACATCCATGTATCCATTATCTCAGTAGTATCATCATGATTTAAGAAGGATTTAAAATCTAAAATATTGGTCTAGAATGTCTTGCTAATTGCAAGTGCATGGGGTCCTAGGAGTGTATGGTGCATGTTCACTATTCTATTTTCTACTTCCATGACTTCTAGTTCCTTCCTTTCCCGTACTCTTTTATTTTTCCTTATAAGTTTTTTCTACTGCTTTCTTTTGACCCTAAATCTTTTGTGACCCACCTTGTGCAGCACTTAGTCAGATTTATTTAACTAGCTAGTTTACTCTTTTTATTTAGCTGACTCTATAGGAACCTGCTTACTGAGGGTTTACAGGAAACTTTCTAAATTTTCAGATTTATGATTATCTCTTATCATTTCCTCTATTTTCTTCAAAGCCAACATTCTTCTGCATACAGATATTCCTCTTTTTGAGCCTTTCTGTTCTTTGACTTCTAACAGTGGAAAGCCTTCCCCCTAAAAAATAATACTAGTTCACATTTTCCCCTCTGAAAGTCGTATAAGTAAGGAGATTAGATTAATGATGTAAATTGATATAAATGTAATCAAACTGATTAGAGGTGGCAACATCTAGGGATTTCAAAGTTGCTTAGCAAATACTAGCAAATACGTCATTCTGGGAACAGAGTGCTTCCAATGACCAGATTTTTTACTTAGTAAAATTACTGTGACTTTTAACATTTTCATTGCAGCCTTCATATAGACAGAGCATGCCAATTATGGTCTTATATTCTTCTTCATTTCCAATCTTTGAATTACTCACAATAATGTGATCTATGATATGATCAATCAAATAGTCATCAAATATCTTTTCAAAAGAATCATGAAATATATTTTTTTCCTCATCACTTGAGTCTTCACTGGGTATATTAATAGTTAAAGAAGCTGAAATTGTATAATAGCCCTCTAACCTAAATGGAGCATAAGTTTTCATTCATAGGACCTGCTGCTTCCTCCTCATCAAGGCACCTGTGCCAAAGGTGTGGTTTCTGGTAAGATAGCTGTAATTTATGGTTCAAATTTTTTCTCCAATAGAACGTTTCCATTCTCTCGATCTCCTGAATAGCGTCTTAGTCAATTCTTTATTTGTCCAGTTGTGAGAAGAAGGGATAAAAGTTTTTATAGAAATAAAGTATTCTAATATCCTAACTTGAAATCCTCAGAATGGTTTCCATGTTAGTTCTTTGAAATAAGTTTAATTTAAAAAGAGTGGTCCTAATGCTCTGGAGCTAATTGGTGGATTACCTCTTACAATAAAATACTTGTTTTACATTTTAAATTCCAAAATATATTAATTATCTGCTTAAATGTCCCTAAATATTATGCTATAAATTTTTAGAGTATTAATGTCCTTTCTTTGATTGTTATAAGAATATTCTATTATCAAAGGTTATCATACTGAGTAAAAGGAAAGGGATCTTTTATTTAATTTTTATTGATGACAGACTGATTTAATAGTTGATAAGTGTAGCAGTTCCATGGTACTGGGGTTTGGTGTTAACACATCTTACTCATCTTAAAAGTAAGGACTGATGCCTTGAAATTAGTAGACTCACGAGTATTTGTGGTTCATGAAACCCAAGAATCCATTAGCATTTAGATTGATTTGTCTTATTATTAATTATCTTTGACTAAGTTAATCATTAAATTATTTTCTTTATACTAATATTGAATTAATTTTTGTAGATAGTATATCTAATTCTACCATCTATAATAAAGTTAAGCCAGCCAGTGTGGAACATTGCTCCAGCCAGAAGAAGTGGAGCGGGTTATTGCCTGGGCCTGAGGTGAAGAAGCTTAGCTTTGAGACTGATTTCCGTATAAGAACTGAGCTTGATTTTAAACAGTACAAGACAAAAGGAAATAATAATAAGGTACTTCTAAAAAAAATTTAAAAGGTTTTTAAGTTTTGATTTCAGTATATTATTCTTGTTTTTAGCTCATGTTAGAGTTTGAAATAGAAGAAAATAAATATAAACTCTAAATGGTAGCCTTTCAGTTTATATTGTATTTTCTGGCATCTAGCAATGATCTCTATGTAAACATGAGAGATTCCTCCAATTGAGGATATTCCTTTGTTCAGTGAGTTACCTAAAGGAACATATCCAGAACAGGTGTTCACAAGTGTGTCTGCCCTTAGTAACTCCACTCCATGGAAGCCATCGCTTCCACAATTGCTTTGCATTGAGAGCTTCTCGAACTCATTAGAATCGGCTTAACCACTTCTAACCAACCATTAAAAATTCAAATGACTCTGCTTTCTCTATAAAGAGACACTGTTAAAGAGTTTTTGAAACTGGCCCCACCCATACATTCAATGTCAAAGAAAAACTTTCATTACACCGGTCATCCTCTCTAATCCGCCTCATGGACCCCACTTGTAGTCTATACATAGATTTTTACTACTTGTGTTCCTAATGGGCAGAGATAAGAGTAAATGACTAATTTTATCTTGCAAATGAAAATGCTGATGAGAGTAAAAGTAAGACCTCTAAGGCTGGCTTTTGACTGTCCGAAGTTATATCAAGCTTTCCCATCCATACTACTGACTACAAACTTATTCCATTTGCTGACTAAATTTAAATTTTATCTTTAACTGTTGGGAATTTATAAATCTGTTATATTATTGAGTTCAATTTCTTGAATTAGAGCATAAAATTATTTTTTGTTTTTGAAAAACTGGCTTCAAGGAGATAAGAACTCCAGCATCTAACTCATCAACTGGTGAAGACCTAATAATGATTAAAACTGACAGGCCTCCATTTAGTATTTACAAACTCCAACAGTATAGATGTTAAGTTAGATGTTTTGTTAAAGATCTTATATAATCAGAGATAAATTACTTTAAAATAAATAAATAAAAATGGGATAATGAAGAAATAATATAATAATATCCCTGATTACAAGAAATGGGCTATGATAAAGTTATTTTTTAAGTTCTATGAGAAATAATACAATCTGAATTTGAACAAAAAAAGGGAAGACAACACCCAAGTAAACTAGCCATGAGCTCTATATGAATTTCAGAGCGGCCTTAAACTGAAAAGTCAACTATTGCAGTTAGTTACCTTGAGGGACTGAACATGAGCAGGCTTTTTTACAGGTGCTTAGTTCTGCCCATTGTAACACTATTCCATGTGTTAGCCATTGCTTCTACAACTGCTTCATATCAAGAGCTCTGCCCTATCAGCAAAATGAATGGCATACCCGCAAGTCTGCAATCATTCCGCTCTCTTTATAAGGGGTTTATAATTAAATTTTGAGGAGTGAGAAACTGATACATCTTACTCACATTCGCATCGTCAAGTAAGAACTCTCTTCCTTTCTTATCTGTCTCACAGACCCGAACCAATAGTCAAACTGGTCATCAAATATTGATATTTCTAATTGGTATTTCCTCAATTCTTAAATACGGTGTCTTTCCATGGTTAGGCTTGAGTTATTAAGCAATCGCCATATTATTGTTTTTTTTTATTATTATAGTATTTTTTACCTCTCAAATTGCTATTACTCTTATCAACTCAACCTTAATTCCCTTCAACCTCAAATAAAACCATACGAACTTAATAAGTTAACCATAAAGAACTTAAGCTCACACAGTTTAGTTGAGACAACTGTCTGCCTCCTAATATTCAATTTAGTTAATTTAACTTCATTTTTTAATTAACTAGTTTCAGTTAATTAATTAGTTAAATTTGATTTAATAAAGTTTGACCTATTATATAAATTAGTATTTTTATCAATCTATAATTTATTCTATTCCTGTTTTAGATATTCCGCTTGATGGACTTGGATGGGGAAGCTGTTTTGTGTGCCATCACAAAATCTGATATTTGTTTTGTATCACTTGTTAATGATAGATTGAGCATTCAGAGGATTCCTTTTGAACAAATTCAATACGTAGAAGTAAGATTATATTTTCTATGAGCTTAGTTTTTTTATTAGTTATTTTTATAACTCTAAATTCAAGACTACTAGCCTAAATCAATCAGTCCTTTTGCTAATATCATACTATTGAGAGAATTAGTGCACATTAAGACTTTATTTGATTATATTTTATTTTTGAAGTTTTCAATTTATCCATAATGTTTTCACAAAATCAGGAGGCTGATATCTTCTAGGTGGAGTTAGTCAATATTTGGAATTGTAAAAACTGGCAAGATATCAGAAAAATTTCTGATATCCTAATTTTTTTTTATTTACAAAATAAAAACTGAGATAGGGTCCTAAATCTTAATAGTTTATGCTGTAATTAGCAGAATCTAAATCTCAAGATGACATTTGTCTTTGTTATCTCTATAATTTGATTGTGCACTCTATGTCCTGTAGAATTTGACATTAAGAAAGCTTATGACAATCTTGGGTCCTGTCATCCTGTCACATTTATGTCATACTCAGTTTGGAGAGAAAATGGAATTGGTTTCTTGCCATGATTTAGAATCCTCTTTGACAGTCCTGTTAACTATTCTCACTCTTTGAGCTCTTGACCCCGAGCTAAAGAAACAGTTTGAGCTAGCCTTTCCTGTGACAACTTGCTCGTGTTGAGGTCCTAAACAATTCCCAACCTCTGTTCTCTTACTATGACCCCCTCTTTTTCAACACCCTGACTGCAGGTCATTTCTTGTCTCTCACTCCTAGTCACTTCTTGGTCTTACTAGCATATTGACCATGAGTTACTGGCATCTTCTTTTTACCAGAGTTGTCTTTAAATAGTCACACTGGCACCACAAGTACCTCCATTGTCTCTAGCAGTGTTTCAAGTGTACTGAGGCTCTCACTAGTCTCGCTCAGTTTTGGTGGTCCATGATATCCACACAGCCCCTGAACTTGGAGCATTTTACTAGACTTGAGTCCATTTTTCCTGATTTTGATAGAATTGTATTTTATCCTCGTGTATATGGATTCAAAGCTTTCCAGCATATAAAATCAAATCAGCCATTTATTCTTGCATATATCCATATTTAATGAATCACGGGAATATTTTTAATTTATTCAGCTGTTACCTGACAGATTTTTTTAATGTTAATATTCTGGTTCAGAAGATAATTTAATTTTATATTGTAGGTAGGACCCTGTGATGAAGAGATTTGTATTGGTGGAAAAAAATATATTGTCTGCAGTCGTGGTGCTGAATTTTGTTCTCAACTTGATTATTCATTGAGGAAATTCCTGAAGCGTGAAATAGATTTCGTACGTCTTCACATTTGCTGTTCATCAGAAAAAGTAAGCATATACTTAATCTTTATNGCTAAAAATTACTAACCTTAGTAACTAAGTTAAAATGGAGTAAGGAAAGGATCAGAGTTAATCGACCCAGTATTATAGTTCATAGACGCTCATCTGCCCCCTTACTACAAGAAAATACAATTCACTCACCATGTAAAACAACTATTATTTTAGTATGAATATGTATTAGTATTCTTCAACAAGTTCTCTACTAATAACCTCTACAGGGAAAAACTCTCTATTTGAATAATTATTTTAATAGGTAAATAATCTAAAAGGTTATTTTCACTACCAATGAATATAGAACTATCATACCTTCTATTATCCGTCTTCATTGGTTTCTGCAAACCATCTTCTGTCGCCAACAGAAGATGGTTTGCAGAAACCAATGAAGACGGATAATAGAAGGTATGATAGTTCTATATTCATTGGTAGTGAAAATAACCTTTTAGATTATTTACCTATTAAAATAATTATTCAAATAGAGAGTTTTTCCCTGTAGAGGTTATTAGTAGAGAACTTGTTGAAGAATACTAATACATATTCATACTAAAATAATAGTTGTTTTACATGGTGAGTGAATTGTATTTTCTTGTAGTAAGGGGGCAGATGAGCGTCTATGAACTATAATACTGGGTCGATTAACTCTGATCCTTTCCTTACTCCATTTTAACTTAGTTACTAAGGTTAGTAATTTTTAGCATTTGATAGAAAAATCAAAATCGAGTTTATGACATTTTATATTTGAATTTCCTTGAATCAAGGAAAAAAACAAAAAATTTTAAATTTAAAAATTGGTCTGTGTGTGTGTGTATGTGCGCATGCGTTTTTTGTTTCTTAATGTAGAGTGCAGGGCAAAAATCTTGATATAACTTGCCATAAATTTTCAACAAACCAAATGTATTTGTGCAGGACATGGGAGTTATTGTTAACTATTAGGAAGTATTTGTAACGCTGGGAATATTCAGCACTAATGAAAATTCATATTAGTATTTATTAGTGTATCAACTAAATTATTCATGCTCATGAATCCAGAGCAGAAACCACAGTTTTTATTAGAAGATCTATATGAAGTGGTGCTTGGCTCCTCAGTACCTTCAAGTACCTATAGAAGTGCATGATGGCCATGAGAAACGCAATTCGTGCATCCAGGTCAGGACTAAAAAGCCAGCCTAAGACTGGTGGTTCTCATTGGCAGATACCACAGCAAGCTAGTGAATGGGAGACAGAGCAAAAGGGGAAGAAGTTCTTGGGGGAAGGTCTGTTGGAGATAGTGAGTAACCTAGTGGAGGGCTGTGAGATTTGAGATAGGAGGAGGCTCCAGATAGTGACTCATTGTTAATGCAAAAACCACCTCTTTTTTTTTAAGGGCGCACACTGGCATTACCTGCAACTCTCTCAGACAACCACCTGGAGACATGATGTCATTGAGAGCGCATGTCATAAGTCTTCTCTTCATCATCATTTTTTTTTTTTAGAGTTGAGGATTATTGAGATAGTGTGATTTGATAAGAGGAAAAGAATTTGAGGGGTCAAAACAACTATAATAATTTGACTAGATCTTGATAAACTTAGCCTTGAACAGACAGACATTAAAAACTAGAGGGAATCCAAATTATGAATATCTACATAGTTGGTGTGGGAATCCATGAGGCACATTAGAGAGAGGGAGGGAAGAGAGAGAAGATGAGGCTGGCTCTCATTGTCAGCTAAGAGAGTAGGTGAGACAGTGAATGAATGATCGGAGAGGGGAAGTAGTGACATCATAGCTGATCCACAGAAAGTGTTGATCAGTACAGAGGTGTGTGTGTGTGTGTTTACATACATGAGTAATATATATTAGATAAATCTTTTTATTATTTTATTTGTATTTTTATAATATCCTGAATAAATCCTCCTATTTCTTTTGAAAAATTACAATAATTTTTCTTTAATAAGGATCTCCTCTACTGTTTTGTTGCTGTGATGGGCAAAGAGAAAATAGAAGATGAAAGAGAAGAACATCTTATGTGTTTTTATGAGAAGTCTTGGTTCCCTGCTACAGTGGCTTTGCGGTATGTATATACACCTTTTAGAAAATTTGTTAATCTTTTTCTACTTCTAAATGTACTAAAACCATGGTTGCATAAATGAAGAATTATTGGTTCTCTGTATTTTGGTTATCACATTTAACAACTATCCTAATTAGTTTTAAACTTATAGATAATTTTTGTAATAAAAATTCATGTGGCATATGTGAAAAAATTTCTGCTAAATGATTTTGAGCCCAATATGTTTAGGCAATATTATTATAATGAATGGCTAATGGTAACTCCATTCCTACTATCCCAATTTCCATTATGGATAGTGGTAATTTTTCTGCCCCTGCTGATTTGTTTTTTAATCTTGAAATGGCTGATTAGATTATGGCTCTTTTCTATGCTGAATATTCAATTCTGAAAAGATTAAGGGAAGATCTACTTATAGCAATAGAAAATAAATATACAGATAAATTATATGACTCACACGTTACTTCTGAAGTTCAAAGTCGTGTCATGTTTACAATTCATGTAATTGAAAAATCAAGTAGTTATCCTTTTTTATTCATGCCTGTTCTAAAAGTGATGACCTTAATTATGGCTTATAAAATCTACATAAGAAAGATAATTAAAAAAAAGGGTCCATCACAAACATAAAAGTTATTTTATTCTATTCCCTCTCATTAATTGTTTAAAATTTACGTGGGATAAAAAACCACAACCAAATAAAATAGTTATTTGAAATTGTGTTCTTTGTATAGAATCAGTATAGCAAAATTATACTATTAAGCCACAATTTGCCTATGGAGTAACAGCTGAATGGGGTATCATTTGAGTTAGTTTCCATTTTATTTTTGGTTGCTGGAACTTTGATGCCAGTGCTCTTTAAGTACATGGGGAATAAGCTAACCTGTGAGGAGTCTTTAGTCTGAGTAGTCCGCCATTGTCCAGTTTCCTCCAAGAATCTATTGTGAGCTGTCAGCCCAACAGGTGTTCCCAGGCATGCATCTGTTATTAGTGATGCTGTTCCAAGTAAAAGCCATTATAGAATAATGAATGAATATGAATGATTTAATTATTCTTATTATCTTTTGGTTAAAAACTATTATTAAGTTCTCACCAAATTGATGGGAGAGAGGCAATTCAAAATTTAAAATCTGTGATTTTTGCCCCATTGCTCATCTCATTTTGTGGTCTTTTGGAGGCTTGTATGAATTCAATGAAACATAATTACAGGTTTTCTATATTATTATGTTTTCCTGTACTGTAATTAGTGATGAGTAAAGCATTGAAATATGTAAACACACACACTCATATATGTGTGTTTNAACAAGAGAAGAACCAAGGACTTGAAATGGTGAGAATTGGTTTAGGAATGGATACAGCTTGGCTTTTTCAAGTACCAAAAGCAAGTATAAAAGCTTCTCTTCGCCTTTCTGCTGTTGCATCTGTTCTTACAGCTGCTAGATACATTGTTCTTGTAAGATTTTTCATTAATATTTTAATTTTTAATGGATTGTAACTAATTAATAATACTTCTATTTGGAACACAAAGAAGCACCAGTTGACAGTAAACAACTAAATGAATATTTAATTATCTTTCTATGAATTCATTAATGAAGATTAAATATATATGACCCATTTCATGATATTACCTTTCCAATAGTTTTCCCCTAAGAATTTTGTTTTCCTTTATTTGGTTCCTTTCAGCTATCCTCTTTGATCTCAGGCTGGAGTCCTGTTTTTTGAAATTTTCACTTCGCTTCTTATTATTCAATTTTACTGAGTACCTCCTCAAACTTTCCTTGATCATAAACAAATCTTTGTTGATTTTCATTGTTCTAAACTAAATATTATGTTTGTTTCTTCTAAACAAATTTTTGAATTGCACTTGACATTACAGTCCTTTACTCCTATTGGTATGATTTTGCTCAATAACGAAATCAGCTTTCATATCACTTTTAAAAGTAGCATGCCAATTTCAGTTGAAAATGACTAATCATAACTTCTAAGCCATATTATTTGCTTAGAATTTGGTTTCTTACAAAATATTTTTCTTATCTATAAAAAAAAAGTGTTCTGGGTTCCATTACTCTGTACTAAATATGACCACTGCATGGAAAAGAAAAAAAACGTTTTTAATGAAACTTGGCATTTCTGTTGAGCCACCACTTATACTATATAAGTGGTTCTGATTATGCTCTTCAACAAAATTAGTTTTTCTAATATATTTTTCTAATAGGAAGTTAAAAGTTATTATTGAGTATACATTAAGAATATATAAAGTAGTATTAAAAAAAATATTAAGTATTTCATATAATTTATTTCAGGCCAAAAAGACTCATAGTTAACTGGGACTTTGGTCAGAAGGTATGGTCTCTCAGTGATTGTCTGTCTTGTGAAAGACTAACATATCCCAGGCCTCATTCCTTCAAGGTAAAATTTTCCAAAAATGAGAGTTTGGTATTAGCAGCTTCAAGTGATTTATCTGTATCTCTTTGGATGCAGGGAATTTTGTCTTCTCTAGCTCAAGTAAGTTAGTATAATATTAATGAACTTGAAAGTGTAAAATTTAAATTCTTTTTATTAATAGAAATTGGATCCCAACTATTGGTAATTATTGGAAATCAAGTTTATCATTTTGGTGCACCATGACATTATTTTATATAGGACTAACATTTTTTTTTTTTGGTACATTATGAAAATTATCTTTGGGTTTTCTTACTTTGGAGAGTTAAAAATTATGATAAATTTTAATTTTTATGTTTTTGTGAGTATTTTTGTTTATGAGACTGTTGACCCCACATTTAGTACCAAATGTATGAGGATTTTCTATCATCCAACATTTATTTCTAATTCCTTTAAATTTTCTGTTATTGAGGGAGTTGAGGTAGGAATTTTAATTGAATGTCAGCTCACTGCTCATGACTTTTTAATTTACCTATGGAATATTTTGTGCCTAACCCTTTTTCCTTATGTTGACTTTCAGTTTTTTTTTTTTTTCATTTTTAAGATTTTAATGTGTAGCATTAATAAGTATATTTATTTATATGCTTATACCAGTAAGACCCTTGTGATGGTCTTTCCAGTTTTTGCAAACAACATTAATTTCGGAATAATATTGTGAGGATTATGACCATTATCCATAATGCTACTCTTGAGCCCTCCTATTCCCCTTTGAGGAAAACTTACTCTCTGCCATGGATTTACCAGCAGTCTTACAAATTACTGGAAGAGGCTTTGAACACCTCAGATAGCAGTTCTATAACTAAAGAAGGTGCATACTTATGATGCTCTCTATAAGATATGAGGTGGTTGTAGAAGTGATGGTTTCCTTGTGAAATGGCAACTCAAAGTAAGTAATACTTGGCAGTGTTTCAGTTTCTGAGTAATTCATTTCATTACACCAAAGAAAGACTTGAAGACTCTAGAGTCCTCTAGAGGACTTCAATGAATGTCTCTGTCATGGATCTGGTATAAGCCAGTCAGGTATAAGCCATCATCTTATAGGGCCTTTAGGCTTTAGCATACTCAACACTTGCTCTATTTTCTTTATTGGAAAAAAATTTGTAGCTTATTAGAGGTGCTTGTCAGTTACTTTACTTACCATAAATTTCTCAAAGATGTTTTGAGTGCTTTTGCTGCCTGGTACTCAAGAGTGCCTTTAAATTATATTATTTTCTCTTAGTTTCCTGTGAAGGATTCATCAGGTTTTTTTGGAGAAAACTTAATCATTCTATTAATTTTTTGTGCAAGGGAACAAAATAAAAAATCTAACTGTCCCAGCCAGGACTCGAACCTGGATCTCCTGCTATCCGGGCCGGTGCATTTACCAGCTTTCTGTTCCCTTGCACTAAAAATTAGTAAATTAAATACCACAAAAAAAATTATTTATAAAATTAATCATTCTATGATTCTTTGCAAATATTTTTGGTTCCTTACCACTGTGGGCTACCTCTTTAATGCCCTTTCAATATCAAAAAATTATTGTCTCAGCCTACCTAATGGTTTTTTTATGATCAGTTAGGGATCTTTTATATTTCATCTATAAATTAGACCTAGAACACTAACTTAGCCAAAGGGGTCTATTAAAAATTCTCAAGTAAGTCTCAGCATATTAAACTCCATCCTGCGAAGGTTTTCATTCAGAAACAGAAACCTCTCCTATGTCATATATGTTTAAAACAGGTTACTACCTGCAGATAGCCCCTCTCTTAATGACCCTAAATGTTTGCACAGGAATTTAAAAAAATCTAAACCTAAAATTATTATTTAAGAAGGCAGAAGGCATTTGATGTTTTCTACCAAACACGTACACTACAATTATTTATATTTTTTTTTTTTTTTTTTTTTTTTTTTTTTTTTTTTGGCTGTGAAAGCCTATTTCGTACCAGTCAGACAAAAATTTTAAATTTTGATTATTAAGAAAGTCTTTTTAGTATGTATACAAACCACTACCTTATTTACTGATACTGTGGTTAAATGCATTGATTACGTATGCTCAGGACTGTGAATTTAAAAGTAATAAACTTATTCATAAATCTATAGCCTTCTTTGAATATAGCTGCCTTCAGAGTTTTTATTTCTGAGCAGATGGATATTTATGACTTAATTTCTATTTAATTAGATTGGGTGATACATTTATTGCATTATAAGAAAGGGGTAAATAAAGTACTCTTAATGTAATTTGTATTTGTGTATTAATTAAATTTAATTAATTTAATTGGTTTTAATTAATTAATTAATTAAATTAAGCTATTTTCATTAAGGAGTAGTAGCAGCTATAACTTAATTTTTGCATTTATTTAGTTTTTTTGAGAGTGGTGTCATTGGTCACCTTCTCTCCTCATGTGATTGATATTGAATGTCATTTTTTTTTCTGATTCATTGTGGTGATCAAATTACAAAATGTTTTAATTTAACAGAATGTAATAAATAAATTAAAGTTAAAAAAAAAAAAAAAATTAGTTTTTCTTGGCATTATAATTATAGAAATAATACTACTTTCACAGTGTAAGAAAACTGAACAAGAGAAGAACCAAGGACTTGAAATGGTGAGAATTGGTTTAGGAATGGATACAGCTTGGCTTTTTCAAGTACCAAAAGCAAGTATAAAAGCTTCTCTTCGCCTTTCTGCTGTTGCATCTGTTCTTACAGCTGCTAGATACATTGTTCTTGTAAGATTTTTCATTAATATTTTAATTTTTAATGGATTGTAACTAATTAATAATACTTCTATTTGGAACACAAAGAAGCACCAGTTGACAGTAAACAACTAAATGAATATTTAATTATCTTTCTATGAATTCATTAATGAAGATTAAATATATATGACCCATTTCATGATATTACCTTTCCAATAGTTTTCCCCTAAGAATTTTGTTTTCCTTTATTTGGTTCCTTTCAGCTATCCTCTTTGATCTCAGGCTGGAGTCCTGTTTTTTGAAATTTTCACTTCGTCTCTTGGCAGTTGAACTGTTCCTCCTTCTTTCTGATTTTAGTTCAACAATATTTAGAAAGACAGATGGTAATACAGCCATCTTTTTTTTTTTTTTTTTTTTTTCAATTATCACTCTCTTTCCGGCACAGATAATGTGTTTTGAGTTTATGTTCTTCTTCAACTTTTCCCTGTTGAAATACTCAAGCAATGTTCTTTGATAAAACCTTGCTCTTTCTTGTCACTGGTAGTAGTTTCTCATTTAATGGATAATTAGATACAATGTCTGATAAGCCCTGAACTTCCTCTTGCATTTTTAAGATTGATCTCAAAAGTAAATCAGCATTAAATGTGCTTTTAATATGTCCTATATATAAATGTGTGTGTATATATATATATATATATATATATATATCAGTGTTTTTACTGATAATATAACATCCTAATAATTTAAGATTTTTTCATTGTGTATTAAAGCTATCAAAAATAAAGCTAAAGAAAAGAAAATTGTGTTAGAAATATCTAAAGATCTGAAGAATAAGGAGGAAACTGTGAGGAATAGTTTCTTCAGACTGATAGCAACGGTCCAGCTAAAACGGACGTTCATCTGTACAACACTTGCCCTGAAGATGGCCCACANCCAATATATATATATAATTTTATATTTTAAAGCTCATGCTTTAAGATTGACCTAATCTTATCTTGTCACTGATCATCACTGTGCAGGGTGAAGGGGCCCATCGACCCCACTCCCAATAAGTTTAGGCTTTAAGGGCCAGGAGGTCACGAGGCCATCTCCGTTTTAGTCGCCGGGGAAATCTTATCTTGTTAAATAAGTGCAATCATAATTTTAAATTTATGATATACTTATTTTCTGCAGAAAAAACATCTATAAATTCATTGGATATTTTTTTTAAATTATATTTTTGCTTAAATGTATAAATCGGTGGACCTTAGTTAATTGATTAATTTTATCTAAGTTTGTGATATATTCCAATTGTTTAATATAATGGATTGTTCACTTTTAACAGTCTGACTTCAATACTTTTGTTTTTGTGAGAAACTGCCAAGTTTACTTTCCCCAGTGCTTCCTTATTACATTCCCTAACTCCAGTAATTCCTGTGAATAAGTTCAAAGCCTTGTTTTGAATAGCAAAATATGCTTCCTTGGAAATAATTAAATTGCTATTCACTGAAATAATCCCTGACCTGAAATCTAATTCAAGGGTACAAATTTTCCCAACTACTTTTAAGAGCATCAAAGTGTGGCCCTCTTGATTGTCATAAAGAGAATTTATGTGATTAATATTGGATTCTTCTTGGTCAGAAATTCTATATTTGTTAATTGTTCTTTGGTCATTTCTAGATTTAGGTACTGTCCATATAACCCTTCCTATAATAGGTGTTACAAGTAAGACTAATAGCTGTACATTGTTTTTCTAAATGGCTTTCTCCCTATCGGTTACTGTTAGTAAGCTTACTTTTTCAATAAGATAACTCAGAATTCCCATTTAGATCATTTATTGCTTAATAATATGACAAAATTTCTTTCTTTCTATTATGAGAAGCGTCTCTTCTTCTATAACCAACGTAATAGGTTATAACAAAAAGAGTGATGAAAGACAATCATTGTGTCGTGAGTGGATTAAACTCACAGTTAGTAGAAATCAATCCTGATGATCTTGTTGAAACCTGAAATAGAATGTTTTTTGTACTAATACTTTTAAGGGAAAAGATCTCAAGTCACCCCTTAAGGAAGTTTGCTAATTTTTTAATTCTTCTGCTCAGTTCGTTGGGAGCAGTAAGACTTGCTAGAAGTTTATATATTATAAACATATTATTTATATTTCCAGTTAAAAATATGATTTGTTTCTGGCCTGAGATTCAGAATTATTTTCTTTAACCTGATGATCATGAAATATTATCATTGGCTCCTGATTAATTGAAGTCATTCAACTTAGTATTGTAGGATAAACCTTAATGTATGCAAGAAAACTAACCCATTTCATGATGTCAAAAAACATAGTACACCTTTTGGATACTTTTTTTTTTTTTTTCATAAACAGTGATCTGACCTTTATGTCTGAAAATGTTTTTTTTTTATGGGGGAATCTCTTCCTCAGAAAGAAGCAAAAACCCAGAGATTAAATCATGTAATAGTGATGTCATTAATCAAGGGTAGATTATAAGCACTGGATACACTAAAGTTTTCCCACTGGAATTGGATAATTTGGATTACATATAATGGGAACCTCGTAGGGTTCTACTTGCCATTAGTTTCTGTGAGAGCTGGACCAATGTAGGGTGTATTTCTGTTTCAGCTGGACTTACTACTGGGTTAGTATCCTGCAATTATTAGCCCCAAAAATATAAAAATATATTTAACCAGAAATAATTCAATTTTGAACATAAAGAAACATAAATTGATAGTAAAAAACTTATAGATGTTTTATTCTATAATCAAATAAAACAATTTGGGAAAGATAACTTAGCTTTATAATTTAACTCATTAATATAAAACGTATCTTGCTTTCCTTGACATCATCTTTCTATTAAATACCGTTCTTGATTTTATAGGAATTGGGGTGCCATGAAGCTGTTGACTGTAGTGATGATTGGATCCTTTACTTTCTGTCTGAAGAAATTAAAGAAATATTTTTGAAATCGCTTCTCCAAATCAGGCCACAGCTGAAAGAGGTTAGTTTGACAGTAAACTAAAAATGTATATCGATTCATTTTTTCAACTATACTGCCCATACAAAAACAAGATATTCTGCAATACATGTTTATAGAACTTGTTAACTTCCATGGTTAAGGAACAGTTTTTCAGGTTATTAATATATAAGCTATTTTAGTTTTTGTCGTATTATTTTAGTGTTTATATTGTAATGTGTAACTCTATATAATTTTATATTAAGTTATTGGGGAAAAAATGCAAATTTTCAAAACATAGAATTTTTCAATGTCTTATGTAAATTATGTGGATGACAGGTCAGAGTATTTGATGTGAAAGAAAAGCAGTTAAGGGGTAAAAAAAAAAACTAATAATAAATTCAAAAAACAGTTCATGGTTGCTTAATAACCAAAACCCAACAGACAATATTTAAGACTAGAGGTAATTAGAATTTTGCCATGTATATAGCTTACAGTTGGGGGATTCTTGAGGTGTATAAGACAAACAGTCTGTGAAATGAAAGATCTTGGCAAAGCCACGTTTTGGTAGAATGTAGCAGTTTCACACTCCACAGCATCTTATAGAGAGGGTTACAATCACAGAATTCCTGCAGGGAGTCAGGTTTGGATGAGAAGACAGAGTTCTCAATATAAAGAGGTTGTAGAAGTGATTGCTTTTACTTGGAGTTGTGTCAGAATTAAGAGCACCTCTCAGACTAACTACCCTCAATGAATTCTTGGCAATAGCAGACTCCTTGGTGAGACTCAGAAGTTAAAGAAAGAGCTTATTGTGAGTCTACTCAGTAAAGGTACTCATGGTTCCAGTATGTCCTTTTGTAGGCAACATCATGAGTTGGCTAGTGGAGGGATTACCTGAAAAAGAGATTATCAGACTTTGATAAAAAAAAAAATGCCCAGAAGTTTGGGTGTCGGAGGAGAGATGTCTTTGTGAAGAGAGCAAAGAGTTGAAGAAATACCTCAATATGTGGAGGAATGGAATTTCTTCAAATGTGATGAGGAGGGTCTTGCTGACAGGAATTCACACCAGCCTCCCAAAAACTAGAATAAGGTGAGCCAGATGGAATAAATCACATGAGACACCAAGTCTCCACTTGGTTTCTCACGTGATTTATTCCCTTATAATGTTGTTCTAAAATCTGGCCAAGGCGGTGAACAAAATATAAGGGATTCTAAGCGGATGCCTTTTTACTAAGATGGACAATAACACATGTAGTATTAGTTTGCAGGCCCTCTTCTAGTGCATCCTCTACAGTCTGAGAGAGTTATGGGGTTTACCACACCGTGAGTGTAATGAAAAATATAGGTATTGAAATATAGAGCCCTAGTCCACCAGAAATATAATTAAAAGGGTTAAGATGGAGGATTGACATAAAATATGTCAAAGAAGAACATTTTCCATTATTGCCAATTTCCTTTCTTGTCTTGCCATTGTAATTCCGATAACAGCCATAAAATGGCTTACTATGTAAATCAAAACATCAGCTAATATTTAAAAAATCCCCTAAAAAATACATATTTTCAAAGAAAGTTGTGGGTTTTTTAAAATTAACATTTGGACTGAACCACAATTACCTCTAAAATCATATTGACCATGGCGGTATAGTACTTGACAATGCATCTTGAAAAAGTCCAGTGTGTTTTGAAGGAATAGTACCAAAATCAATTGAGGCGTTCCCGTTGAAAAGGAGGTAAGTACTAACATCAACAGTTACTGTTGATGTTAGCACTTACCTCCTTCTCAAAGCCAAAACTGGTTGCGGTACCCCGAGTGCCATCTGTTGGAATATTTTGGAGCCAAACCAAGACAGTTAGGAACTTACCTCTTTTTCAGGGAAATTGGCCTTGGAGCATAGATTCTTTTCTGTGAAAAAACTAATATTGCTATTTTTTGACACTTACCTCCTTTTCAACGGGAACGCCTCAATTAAAGATGCGGGAGAGATCAATCTGGAGTTTGGGATTAGAAGGAGCAAGTCATTGAGGCTGAAAGAGTGACAGGAAGCAGTGAGCAAGAAAGGATTAGAGGACTATAATCAAAGGAGATATTGGTTGGATAGGAGGGGATGTGGTGAAGACTGGATGAAATGAAATAACTAGCTACATCAGGTTTCTTGGATTGGGTGGGGTTGGGCATTGAGAAGGTTTACTATGAAGATAGAAATTTGTGGCATAAGTCCAATATCTTACTAAAGACATTGACTTTGAGGTCCTACAACTAATTAATTAATTATTTAATTATTGACAACTAATTAACCGCCTCTAAGGATTACAATAAGGTCCTGGGGTATCAAGAAAGGACTTGTGAATGTTTGGAGAGATATACTACTCGAAACATAGTATGATCTAATAAAGCTAATCAAAATCAATTGGAAAACAAACCAATAGTGTTTTTTATAATTGGATTTCATTATTTTAGAAATGCATAAAGTTGGGGTACTAGAAAAGCTGAACCTAAGCTAGGCTAGGGTATACCAGGTATGCAAGTTTAAAATGTCGTTTATTTCTTAAAATATATACACAGTAATTTAAAAAAAAGTATAATATATTTTATTCAAAGTACTGGCCCTCGCTTTCTACACATTTTGTCCATCTCTCGGGCAATATATGGATACCATTCCAAAAGAATGCTTCATCTTTATTTGAAATCCATTCATCGAGCCATTTTCGTACGTTTTCGAAATTGTTGAAGTGTTGCTCCGCCAATGAGTGTCCCATCGATGAGAAGAGGTGATAATCAGAAGGCGCCAGGTCAGGTGAATACGGCGGGTGGGGTAGGAGTTCCCAACCAAGCGAAGAAATCGTTTCCTTAGTCAATCTGGCTGAATGTGCAGGAGCGTTATCATGCTGAAGAATGACTTTGGCGTGCCTGTGAGCCCATTCTGGGCGTTTTTCGATCAATGCGTGACTCAAATTGATCATTTGTTGTCGGTAGCGCTCGGTATTGACTGTTTCGCCGGGCTTGAGAAGCTCGTAGTCGATTTGGTCGATTTTCTCGTTTTTGATCAGTAACATCAAAATCACCACGTTTGAAACGTTGAAACCAACGTTCACATGTCTTGACGGTTGGAGCAAGATCGCCATAAGTCTCAACAAAAATTCGATGACATTCAGATGCCTTTTTCTTTTGATTAAATAAGAAAATCATGACATGCCGCAAATGCTCTTTATTTGGCTTAAAATTAGACATTTTTAACACCAAAGAAAGGTATGATACGTCCACGTAAACGACTTAAAAACAACTGACTTTTGTAAACAAATGACTAACAAACAAAATAGCGTTTAGAGATAAGCAAATCCTTCAATAGGCTAAGAGCGCATTCTATTGGAATTAAAACGACATTTTAAACTTGCATACCTGGTAAGTAAACACAGTTAGAGGCTAAATGTAGAATTAATATAAAGAGTGGCAGTTCTCTGCACTTAATTATGTGCAGTATTAGCAAAATGAAAAGCCCTTTTGGAAATATAATACAGCTTTATTATCCTTGTTCTGAACAGTACTAGGTGTGGTTATTAAATAATGAGACTATTGCTCTAAATATTCTATTTTAAATTTACACATATTTAGTTTTATCACTTCACTATACACTCCTCTATTCTTTCAGCGCTCCATGCAAATTTTGTAATCTTGATTAACAGTTTGACCTTCAGGAACCCAGTAAAAGTACACAATCCTATGAATGTAGAAAAAAATGATCATCATCGCTTTGAATTTCAATTTATTTATTGAGCTTTTTTAGTTGTCGGTGAGTTTGGACCCTTCCAATGCATGAATTGACATTTTGTTTCTTGGTCATTTGGAATAGGGGCATACGTAGTTCTTTTGTAGCAGAATCAGTCTCGTTATTTAATAGCTCCACTTAGTATAAAGCCATTGTGATGCTGACTGTTTGTTGATACTCATACTTCAAATTTAGTATGGTATTTTTTTTTGGGGGGGGGGGTTGGTTTGCTTTGCCTTCATCCTAAGAGTTTTAAATTTAGTCATGATTCTTTTGTCATAATTTTAAAGTTATTATTTGTCAGGTTTGTCTGTATGTAGGTATATATATATGTATGTGAATACATATATTCAAAATTATTGTTTTGAAAATTGAAAATTTTTCAGGATTCTAAAAACATGTCCTTTGGCTGAAATTATCCAATATCTTATTCACTTGTAAGTCGAATTATCAGTGTCATTATAATGCTGATACAATACATTTACGCTGACATAATATTAAGTGATGCTTTTTAAAATGCTTAATTAACTATACTTAATTTATTTTATTTTATTGCAGATGATGTTCCCTCATAATGCATTAAGTGAGAATACCATCCCCTGCGAAATATATCAATCTTCTCTTGCGAAAAAGCATTCCCGGTTAAAAGAATATATAGATTCAATTTAAAAAGAATGTCTAAATAAAATAAGCGAATTACCTACATTTTAGCCTTTACAGTTGACCTCTTATTGTGAACGCACAGATGTCGGCGCAATTTATTCTTATTATCCATGACAATAGTTGTGTAACATTAGGACTACAGAGGACATTTTTTTGTGTATATGGAAACAGCTTGGAAAAGTACAAGTAATTTTAATGCAAATTTAATCACAAAGAATTGAATTAATTTTATTAAAACATTCCTTTTTAATTATCCATTTTATTTAAATTTGATGTTCCAAACTGATTTGAGCATATAATTTTAGTCACAACTTAATGCTATTTGAATCAATAAAGAAAGGAATATGAGGGAAGAAAATACCATTTATTGTTACCTTGGTAGTCCTATGAAATAGGGAATTCAATATTTTTTAAATTATAAGCAAGCTATGTGATGATGAAGATATTACTAATTTTTGAGGTTGTACATATGTTTTTTCTTTGATTCGACAAATTGTTTGTAGCCTATTTATTTTATTACATTTAGATTTTAATTGGTCTCCATACCAAAATTGTGATAAATGAGCATTATTTTGTTATAAGAGTAGATATGATTTGTTTTCATTTATATCAAAACTTGCTACATAACTACAATTAATTATTTATTGTTTCTATGTTGGTAATTTTTCAAAATATTTATTTCTTATTTTTTAACGAATTTTTGTAAGATATTTTTATTTATTGGCATAAATACATTAGTCTTTCATGTTATTGCTTGTTATTATAGTTTCAGTTTATTGCTTTCAAAATGTTAAGAAAAGCTTTGCTTTAGCAGCATTGTTAAATATGGCTTTTTCCTGTGATTTTTGTTACCTATCATTTGTTATATAATTAGAAATAAATATTAAGATTTGAATCAATATCATCAAAGCTATGACATCTTTATAATCATTTGTTTTCCTCTAAATCTTAATAATAAAATAAACTTAATCTTGGGGATCAATTGCAATTGCATCCTTTAATTTCATTGCTTGAAAAGTTACTTAATTTTGGCAAAATATATTCATTATTAAACTTATCAACTCTCAGACTTTTCCCCCTTGACAAATGTGTTAAAAATTACATGTTTTGTTCTCATAGTTATTTTTATTTTTTTTTACTTTTATTTAATTTTCAGCAATTTTATTGAGAATAATGTCAAAAAGACAGATAAAATGAGATTATAAAATATGCAAGAAAATAAACAATTTTATAATAATTTGCAGCATTTTTGAAAGAAGTGTAATAATGTTTACGTAGGCTTCGACGGTCGTCAGATATATTTACTGTTTCTTCTTCGGAATCCAGAGGAAGAGAAATAGGCAGAGCAACAAGGATGTATGAGAAGCCGAAGAATTCCAAGGACAAGTGACCATCCCCTTCGTCAAAGGGACAACAGAGAAGATCGCCCGAATACTCAAAAATCACAAATAAGAACAACGTTCAGCACGGACAGAAAAATAACAGACATCCTTCTGAAACCTAAGGATAAACTTGGACTTCGGACTCCAGGAATTTACAAGATTCCCTGCTCCTGCGGAACTTCTTACATCGGTGAAACCGGAAGGACGATAGACACACGTCTCAAAGAACACAGTCAGCTCTAGCAGAACACTTCGCCAACACCTGCCACCACATCAAATTCAAAGACGCTTCAATACTGGCCCGGGAAAGCAACTACTATCGGCGAACCATCAGAGAAGCCATCGAAATAACCAAGAATCCGAAAAATATCAACAGAGAAGACAGACTGAGCAAAAACTGGAAACCAGCGCTAATTGACAAGAGGATCCAACCAATCAGTGACCAGCTACCTGACTACTTCAGAGACCAGCCGCCAGAACACAATATCAACCAATGGGAAGGCAGGCTTCGCCCAAGGACCAGACCGCGCCGGGATTATACACCACCTGGTGTATAAAACATGGTAATTATATACCACCTGGATTTTAAAAATCTCTCTTTTACAACTCTCATTCTCTTTTCAGCCGTGAAGAAGCCATCACATGATGTGCGAAAGCTCGGCAAATAACAGCAATTTGACACGGTCCAACCCGGAAGAAGAAACGGTAAATAGAAGTGTAATAAGCTGACTTTTCTAGGCTTTGGGCACAGTATCAAAGATCTGCAAGTTACCATTACAACCATTAAACATAAAAATATCTAAGTCAAGGCCTAATAAATGTTTTAATTAACAAAATTAATGCATAAAAACAAACCACCATGTAATTATTCATGTACACTTATAAATAATTTATCATAAAAAATTTATCAGTGTTTCAAGCAGGATGAAGAAAAAATTCTCCAAAATTTTTGGGTAATTATTTTATTTTATTATTGCTAATGTTTCGACAGATAAGAGTCATCGGAAAAAACCTCGTGCATTAAATTTGTTCTTTACTCTTAATTTTCGTCCATCTTTAGTAAAACATAGGATATCTGATTAGTTTTTAAGCTCCTGCATGGCAGACTTGGGCTGCTTTAATTCAATAACACTAATGGCTGAAAAAATGTTTGCCAAATGCAGATACAAAATGAAACATTTAGTCATCATAAACATCATTCATTACTATGCTTCAAAAGATTAATTTATCATGAGTTGAAAAGTAAGAAGGCTATGAATAATACAAAAAAATTAAATATAAAGTACTGATATATTTTTTTCATCATTTATATAATTATTTTTACAAATGAAATACACAGATACATTTACAAGATCAATGTTTTGGATTACATTAAATGTAAGTTAAATATTTTAACATTCTTCAATGACTTAGTCACTAAAACTGAACTAATTCATAATATAAACTTTCATGTTATACAAGAAAAACTTAATTTTGAGAACATATATTTCTGAGCAATTAAAAATAAAATCCATTTATATTTATTACAAATGGTTTCAGTGAATTTTAGTACAAATATTACAGTAACTGTGGGTTTAGTAACAGATGATTTGCTAAGAAAAAAATATCAAAATAATTATATTCAGATGAGCCTTGACACTTTAATCCTTAGAGGAATGTATCACAAGAAGTGGAGAGCAATTAACAAAATATTCCAAGAGAACATGGTCTGTACATGTTTCAATGTTAAGTCTAAATAGTAATAATAAAAAAGCTTTATATTTACAATATACTAAACTTTCAAGTTTGTACTTTAAAAAAAAAAGTAAACAAAAGGAAAAGTAAGACTTTTTTCCTTAGTCAATGTAAATAATAAAATCTTTATCAGCATTGATACAGCATGTAGAGACGGAGTCATAAAGTCAAGAACAACAAGGCAATCACACAAATTGCGAGAATAAGTTTATCCAAGTACAAAAATATATACAATAAATAAAACTGAGAAGTAACTTACACATCAAATTTAATTTTTCTTTGCAAAAAAAGAAATTAGTGACAGGCTAATGGAAACAGAAACAGTTTTGCATTGATAGAATTCTAAAACAAACTACATGCAATTTTAACACAACTTAAAAATACATGTACATACATGTAGTGTAAAAAGTATTGAATACAGGTCTGCTCATCTTCAAATTATCAGAGTGCAGAATTTCGGACGGAAAACAAGTCATTTAATTAAGTAATATAAGAGCCCTTAAATTATGAAAAATATTACTGAACTAGTCGACTAAACTAGTCTGCCAATCTAATATCACTTTTTTTAAATAAATGAACGGCATGATTGGTTATGAATATGGCGAATAATGCCAAATAGAGAAAGATCAAAATTTAATTTGATTTATTTAGTAGTGACCAGTGGATTTCATAATTGATTGATAATCTCTTGTTATTTGATGTTAGCAAAATATATAACAAAATAGCACTTATTATTCAGGAAATAGTTTACAACGTAAGAAATGAAAGAAGAAAGAATAAAATTATATCACAATAGATAAAATTTGAACACTAGTGCCAACAACTACGTAATGTGAGTTAAAAATGCTTAATAAATAAAAACTTTTTTTATCAAGAACTGAAAAAATATATCACTCTATATATGTATATACACACACACACATATATATAGTGGATATTCTTCAACTAATATCGATAAATTTAAAGTGGAAAATTATAATAGTGACAAAATAAATTGTGAAAATAAGATATAATTTTTTTAATTGGCATAAGTTTCTTCTCATAATGCAATTATGCTATGTCAAATGACTAAGAAGCCTAAGGTAGACTGAGTTAAATTATTTATTACAGTGAATTGCCATGTATATAAAATGTAATAAATTTTTTCTTAAAATTTTACCTTCTCCAGACATTGAAGGCACCAAATACCTGTTGCAAAATTTTTTTTGCACAAGTTTAGCCTCTTATCACAAAGTTCACTTATGAACTAAATAAAATCAGAAAAATAAATTACATCAGGAACAAAAACGAAAGTGAAGTAAAATTCGCTTAGTAAAGGGATTCGGAGTTAGTTGATCTCGGTTTTTTTATTTTTTCCAAGTTTTTTGTAACAATGTCGTGTAGAGTGCAGTACCGATTTCGAATCTCGCACATCACAAGCCACATGCTAAGGTATTCCTTTTCATCCAACTCCTTTACAGCTTGCCGATAATCTTCAACATGTGGGTACTTGGCAACCTAAAAGAGAAAAACAACATTAAATTACATAAACAAGCCTTTATTTAATATACTTGAAATTTAAGTTTTATTTAGTCATATTTGGTATGATAATTCCTGGATTATTAAATCAAAGAAATTATCTAAAACTGATGTCCTGCTCTTTATTTAGGCATGCTACCAATCTCAACACAAATACTAACTATAAGAGTTCATTTACTGAATGATAGAAAAAACAAATAGGGAAGTTTCTTACATGAAGAAATACAAGTTCATGTTAGAGATTTTTAGCCTGCCTGAATGAAGGTCAGGGGCTGATAGCAGTCCCCAGAAGACTGAAAATTATAACTTATTCTTTTAAATTTCTTTCAATCATCTCATATTTTTAGCATTATCTTTAATTTTATTACAATAATATAATGACTAATCCCAGGCTTAAATTTACTGTGATCAATGAGCTTACTTTGCTTTTGTTTCATTACTGCATGCCCCATAAAAATGAATAAAACCAGTCTATCCCCATCTTTCACTAATTTTTATATTTTATTGAATGAAGTTCTAATTATTGAAGGATTTCAACTCATAAACAGATGTAAACTACTGTAGGAAATAAGTAATTTTTATTAAGTTTATGAGATAACATCAATAAAATTACTACTTATACCATTTGACATTTGCTCTCATTTTTGATAACGCAGACTGGAATATAATAATTAGAATGTTTAAGAGAACAGCCTTGACAGGAGTATTATCCCTACCTTTCTGAGGTCACTAAGTGATTTATGGGATATTTGAATTGTAATTATAAAAAACAAATGAGTTGAGATAGAATAAATATAATATTCTTTTAACGGATTTTCTGATTTTTCAGCCTTTATGGTAGGAATATAATATAATTAGACGTAAACTAAAATATCTAATCTAGATTTAAAAGTCACAGTGTAAGTTCTTATATTAAGGAAAGAACTCACAAATTTTGAACAAGCTAGATGTTTTCTTTTTTATTAATTTATTCTTCTTGTCAGATTTAGTTCTAATAGTAAAAATAAATAAATTGCTGAATGATTATTTAATTTGAGAATTTATTAGTCAGCAGTTTTGAACTTCTTAAAGATTTAGCTCAAGGAAACACAATTGAGAAAGAATGGTCATTCTTGTAACCCAACTGTACTAGGAAACTACACTTAACAATTAGCGAAGTAAAATATAAATATCCCTTTGCTTTGTACTTTTATGAGTTTTTTTATAATCAATAATACCTTGGAGATTATTTTTGCTCGGGAGCAGAAATATCTTGAAATTTGGTCAAAGAAAGCAGCAGCTTCTGATTCAACAGATTGTATTTCTGCTAATGTTTCCTCTTGAACAGAAACACCAAAGTTGTTTCCATCTTCAATCTTAGGGATCATAAATGAAATCCACATTTTTAACTGCAATACAATAAATACTCACAATAAATAATGACTTTCAAAGTTAATTAAATCTGAATAAATTAAATTATTCCTAGTATCTTATTACTACTCATCATTATATTATTTTAGTACATGATCTGTTTAATGCGCTGACTGCGGATAGAACACACACACACATACTCCTATCATACAGCCACTAATTGTGGCGGGTATGACATATGGCCAAGTGTGTTCCAAGAAGAAAAACAGTAATAATGCATAAGATTACAAATTTTCCAAATAAGTAAGTGTAGGCTAACAGACATCTGTCTAACTAAACTGATTGTAAACTTCAGGTTTATAAATCATGCTTAAATTATACACTTCTTTTGATGTTTCATGAGGTTGAGATAGAGAGCTTTGATGATAAAAAAAAAAAAAAAAAAAAACAACCCTTTGAGGGGTGGAGAGGATATATCAATAAAAGTAAACAACATGGAAGTTGCTTGACATACTTAGCCATATAGATAGAATTTATAAAATTATAAAAAATATAAGTATATTATTATAAATATATAGGTATAAACGTGGGGGTCTGTAGAGGGATTAGAAGAGCAGTCTGTGAGATGAGAGTTTTTACTTGGTGAAGGTGTGATGATGGTTTCCCACTTCTCTTTTAGATCCGCTTCTGGAGAGAGAGAGTTGGACAAAAGGGCAGAGCTTCCAACAAGATGGGAATGAACAGCCAATGGTTTATACTTAGAGTGACATGAAAAACGGTGAGCACCCACCAAAATCCGGCTGTAAGTGTCAGATTTTTGGAGTAGGCCACTTTAGAAACACTAGTACAAAGTGGAAGAGTCTCCAAAGTTGAAGTATAGAAATTGTTATGAATCTACTTATCATCGCTAATATTATGTACCAAGTTCAGCTGTCATTAAGTGTTATCAAATAACATTAAGGTTGCTGCAAGATAAATAAAAAAAATTAATTCAATTTTTGATATTTTTAAGCTTTATAAACAGTTTAAGTAAGACCATTTCGATTCATTTAAATAATTACGAAAATAACCATGAATTAAAAAGAAAATTTTTAATTTTTCAACAATAAAATGAATATACTTGGAAGATTTTACAATCCAAAAAGAGAAGAAATGGCATCAAACTTATAGACCATGAGACATTTATTTATTTAGAAATCTTTACATGCAGAAATTAGACAGCTCAGCTCTATACACATAATGAATCTGCCATTTGCCTAAAAAGTAAACAGTATAATATATATATCCAAAGCTATAAAAATGTTAAGGGGAGGAAACTTCTTATTAATAATAATATTTCTACTTAAATGAAGATTATATTTAATTACAGTAATAGTCTATCAAATTTACAAAATTAGTTTAGATTAGAGGCTGTGACTCCAGATGCCCCACACACCTCTCTCTCTCTCCTCATACTCACACTCTAAAATATCGGTAATATATATAAAAAATTAGCCTTTTCACTGCTCAATGAATTTCTTTTCTTTAAAAAGGATTTTCAAATTAAAAATATAGAGATAAACAACGTCATAAATGATCTAGGTAATCAGGCAGTGTTTAAGGATTCTTAATAACAATTAGGCACTCAGGTATACCAGAAAAAAATAAATTAGCAGACAAGTTTGTCAAGGTAAATAGGTAAATGTATTTTCTCGTCCAGCCAAATCAGCTGACCCACATAAGCAGGAGAACCCACAAAACAATGGGTTCTCTTGACCACAACAGACTAGTTTTCACATAAACAGCATCAAGAATTATGCATTAGCTTTTGGGTTTCCATTCATTGTATCTTGAGTGAAATCATCTTTCCATCATTGATTTGGCTGAATCTAAAACTTGTTTCCATGAGAAAATAGTTTGAAGTTAACCCTTTGGTATTAATGGGTATGGAGAGATCATTTTCAACTAAACAGCCTACTATTCAGAAGATTTTTTACATTGGGTACTCGTCTTGCTGCATTTGATACTGAACTGATTGATAGAACGAAGCCTGTATTTTTTTAGGCTGAACTGAATATAGCTAGAGTATATTTCTCAAATTAGCTCAAATTCTTCTGTTGTTGAAAGGACCACTGTTTATTGGGAATTTAGGAGGGGGGGGGGGGTGCTAGCCACAAAGTGGTAGGAGAAATAATAAATTAGAGATAATAATTGCATGAAATATTAGGTTTCTTTCAAGCTAAAGCCCAAAGTAATTTTATTCTTTAAAAACAAGTGCATTTTGTGGACATATTAGGTAAATAAATGAATTATAGATTCCTTTTTGGCAATATCAGCATGATTACTGATATTGAAATAACCCATTGTTACAATTTTGTTTTGAATTTTAATCAATCATATTAAACATAAGTGTATATGTGATGTGCACGAACATGAAGACATAAGTGTAGAAATTCAGGTATTGTCTTTAGCTAATCTTATACTATTACGAATACATAAATCACTTTGTAAAGATTCACTGAAATAGTAATTTATAGTAGAGTAATAATATTTCTAGTTTTTCAAGGAAAACCTATTTTTAATTTTTCTAATCTTTATGAAAAATTAAAAGAGGCATTAAATTGAAAAAAAAAATTAATATTTTATTCAAGAATAATAAAAAAATCATAATTATTAAATTATTCTTAAAATAAATACATTACAAATTAGATATTTC
>KZ807491.1:0-15000 GCA_000696205.2 Oncopeltus fasciatus | reverse complement strand
GATATATGACATCAGCTTTTGGACAATTTCCCCAAGTTAAAACACTTGCAACAGGAAATAAGTGTAAAGGTCTAACCCTATAACTTCCAAATGGAAACTGATGTTAATTTTAGAGTGCTACATATTTTTTATTATAACGATACAGACCACCCTCCCCCTCAATTGTTATCAATCTTCCCTTCAAGTATCCAATAATAATCACAAGCACAAATTATTACAAAATCTTCCATTGATCTTTCTGCAAAAGCCTCCTCCAAACTAATATTTGCAAGCAGTCTGAGAAATAAAGGACAACAAATTATTATTGGCAAGTGCATATTAATCATCATGAGTTCAACAATGAGGATAGGTGTTAGGTACCAATGAATTACTTTCCTCAAAAAGGTTATCACTGTATCCTAATAAATAAGTAATGGGGGATTTTGGGTTCACACATATTTTTAAGGCTAACAAGCAACTTCCTCACATAAATCTTATTGTCAGTCAATGTATGCATTTCATAAGTTGGCTTCCAGCAGCAGACACCAATAAAAATTATGAAGGACACTAACCATAAATGTTTTAGCTGGCTTAATCATGAAATAACCTGCATTACTTAATGTGAACATTTAGTTCCTTCCTCAATATTGACTATAAAAGGCAGTTCTAATAGTTATCAACACATAAAACTATTGTAGTCCCTAATTTAATCAATTATAATGTTAAAGGTAACAAAAAAATCATTAGAAAATTACCAAAAAAACAGTCTATTGGTTTGTATAAAATTATTAATTTATACATCTGGACAAAAATATTTAAAAAATGGTCTAGAAGTGAAATAAGATTTTTATACTTGGATACATAATACATAAATATGAAAATCCTAAAATAAATCATTACAATAATAAACAAAAATCGGAGAAAAATTAAAATCAACTGAGTTAAGCTCAAACTTTACTTATATATAAAGGAGTTACATAAATTATTAAATATGCTAGTCATTGACAACAAAAAAAATAAGGGAATTCCGGTCATGGTTTAATTAATTACACTTATAAATTTTAAGGATAGAAGAATCTATCAAAGCTAAAGAATAAAGGTATTTTATCAACAATTGTCTATTAAAAGAAAATTAAGTCGTGACCTTTAAAAAACAATGAAATTATGAATTATCAAAGACAGAATAAGAGTTAAACAACTAAATCGACTTAATATTAAGTTATAGTTTTAATTAGAAAAACAAAAGTTAAACTGAAAAAAAAAATAATTTATTAACATTTTAAAAATGTTATCACACCGAAAACTTGGTAAAGTATGCTCTCCCAACGTGAGAACGAGAACAACCTTTCCAAATAGGATGATATTAATAATATGGTTATAAGTTCCTGTACAATTAGTCAAGTTGCAAATCCCGTATCTAAAATCTACTTTATAAACATTACTTCCAATAGGAACATACTTTATCAGAAGCTGTGCAGGCCATGCTACAAGTTGAGGATACTCTGTTCACTTGTAAGGAAAACGTGCTAAAACCTCAGAAACCTGACTGAATCTTTGCCTGCATGATCAGGAAGACATCTGCCTCCCGCCATTCACAAGGTCTTTTCAAATCATTGAAGATTCTAGAAAAATTACAACTAGGAAACTAGTTATTCAAGTCGATAACAGAACACGCATGACTTAAGAAAATTTTTAGATATTTTCAACAAATTTACATGGAAGAAGCAAAAAAATATTCTTCTCAAAGATATTTATATAACATTAGATCCTCTACCAATCAACCAATATGAAGGGAATCAGATTTGGATGGCCTAGAATAGAATACATTTTTTATGGCTTGCTGGAATTGGTATTAATAAATTGAGTCTAAAAGACTTAGAAATTAAAATAACTTTCTTAATAGTGTATCAATAAATTCATAAAAAATTAAACCAAATCCTCCTAAATATTTGTATTGCAATTGAAGCAGTCCTGACATTGTAATCATTCATTGAGAGGTTATGCCGGTGCTTGGTCCTCAGCTTGTGAAAAAATTAAAACATTCTCAAAGAATCAAGTATATATATTTGCTACACAGCTTTCATTCTAATCTATCTTCAGGGCTGCTGATATTAGCGAAGGATTACTATGACTTTTTTTTTTTTTTTAAACCATCCATATAAACAGATTTTTGTATGTGACTAGTATGGTGACATTAAGTAATTGTCATCACCACAAGTCTGAAGATGGCTTATAATGTAACTTTAAGTGTTACAGTCAGAAAATAATTAACTTNCGTATTTCTACAGTCCTGAAGATGGCTTACAATGTAGGCCGAAACGTTGGCAGATTATCTTTTAAAAAAATACACTTTTTTTAAATTTTTATTTTTTTTTGGATCTACCTTGACCGAACCCCAACTAAAATAATCTAATAATAACATCTACGGTAAAAAAAAAACCAAAAAAAAAACTCATTATTTAATAATGTTTCAAAGAAGTATGTTAGTTAAAAAATTTGTGTTTCGACCTCGTTGGAACTCTTATAGCTATCAAAACATGGTTAGATACTTGATAACATATGTTCAAGTTAACTCATTTTCATGGATGACTTTTAGTAATTAAAATATTATTTGAATTTTAAAATGCCATACAGGGGAATTATTGGGGTATATTTTTCTACTCTCTTTCGTCTATTTAAATTAATTTGAAGTCCCTGTATTGGAATTATTGATTTGGTTTTATTAAAACTTTTTAAACGTATTACGATTTATTCTTTTTGATTCTTTTGGTACAATAATGCGAATGAACTTGAAGTTGAAAATTTTATTCCTCTGCCTTTTTTTGGTGTTTGTAACATTTTCTGTTTGGGTGAGATGTGGAGGTGAAATTGCATCTCTACCTAAGGTTTATAGGGGTGAGACAATTGTCGATAAAACACAGGTAAACGTTTGTTAAAGTTTTAGAAACTGTTCTACATTGAATATATGAACTTAGTACTCTGATTTATTTAATTGTAATAATATAATGAAATACCATTGTTTGTTAGTTCATAACAAGAATTTGTTTATCTTTTTAGCGTGGATCTGCTCCAGACAGTTCAGGACTTGAAGAGATAGAATGCCATATTAATGGTGAAGAAATTGTATCATGCAGGAGAGAAGCAGATGAAATTTACATTCCATTTTCCTTCATTCATATAGCTATAATTCCTTTGCGTATTTCGATAAAAATTAAGGCGACTGTACTAACAGTAGCGAGTTAAAAAAAAATGTGAAATTAGAAATCAAAAACAATATTCCTCTTCTCAGAGTGAGACATGAAGACATCACAGAAAAATTATTCAGGTTGTCTAAGGTGTACTGTTAATTCTGAATATTAAAACACAATTTTAGTGCAGACTAAATGAGAGACAAAATCCTCTTATTTACGTTAGATTAAGCACAAAAGATATTTCCGTAATCTGTGGGAGCTTACTCCCATTAAATGACTTGCAAATGCAAGAATAATGAATGTTGATGTCACAATTATGAAAATATGTGATGCCTAATTGCAATTCAAAATTATTCAAATCTCTTTTCCTATATTATTAAATTATAATGATCCTCAAATCCCAGTTGTAGGTTTATTCATTACAAAAAAAAAACTAAATGAGTTAAATTTTATATAATTTAGTAAATTATAATAATTAATGTGAATTAAGTAAAAATATTGGAACGATGTGAATTTGAATGTCACGTTCATTCAGTAAAATTGGCGCATATACCATAAAATCTATGAGAACAAACTAATTTCCAACTCTTGGTGGGAAAAAGTCCGAGGTCAATAAGCCAGTAATTTTACTCAAAAAGCCAAAACATGGCTTGATACTTTTGGTCAAAATAACATAAAATCCAGGTCGACAAGTGCAGCTTTTCGGATGTTAGAGCAACTTTAAAATTTAAATTCTTGCATTAACCCTAAAATGGCTGATGGAAGTATGCTCAAGTAAAATTAGACACATAATTTGTTGTCAATGGGTTGAACTAAAACAACAAATTTCATCAAAAATACTATTCCGAAAATTTTCGTGTATGGAGCGGGGTACAGGCCTTTTTTTCGCTTTCGTTAGATTTTCGGATACTTCGTTTCATGTAGCGTAAAACATAAAATTTAATGAGGATTATAATTTTGATTATTCAGATCCATTAAAATAGTTGAATTTTAATATAGAAAATTAATTAAAAACGCAAATTGGTCCTCAATAGTTTATATTCCTACACGCATAATAAATTTTTAAAAATGGAAAAAAATATTTTCATGTGAATTTTTGAAATAATATTAATCATTATAAAATTGCATAAAATTAATCAAAAGTACGAAGCGTTATGATTTACTCTCGAGGTGAAAATAGCAGTAAGGTTATGAGATCTATTATTCTTCCATCCTAAATCTTCAAGTGTAAGCCTCAGTAATTCACCTTCTCGTTCAATATTTTCTCTGACTTCTAGGAACAAATAAGTTATTTACTTTTGTTCAGGAGTGTATTTAAGAAACAAAGGAAATCTGTTGTTTACGCCGATCTATGTCATGGCTCTGTTTAATGTATATCAATTTAATTTGATGTTTTTATTTGCATTTTCATGTTTTAAAATTCCTTAAACGGATTCGTTTTCGGTTGAAACTAGATTAGGATGGAGGGGGGTTAGAGACTGAATTGAGTACGTATATATATATATATCTTGTAGCCTGTTTCAAAAAGGGACAATATAAAGGACAAAGGAAAAAAGAAAGGGTATTAATGGGAATAGGTAACTTTGGAACTGGGAAAAATGTTTGACAGATTTATTGAGAAGGAGGGCTAATGGTTTGTAGAATGTTGAAAATGTTTGAATAAGTTCAAGAAAGTTGTTCTATGTCCGTTCTGTCATTAACTGGATAGTGTTGTAAGTTAATGTGAGTGGTTTCAGAAAGAAGGCGTTTGTGTTCATATGGTTCAGTGGATAGAATGGTTAAATTACTGTTTTAATGTTATTCAATTATTTTTTGAATAAGTTGTTGTCTGCATGTTTTTTAAATTCTCTTACATATCTTCCTTCATTCAAACTTTTGATATCACATTACATTATGGTAATTCTGTATTATTATATTGTCAATTATTATTGTATTCTCGTGACATTGTATTTCTACAGTCCTGAAGATGGCTTACAATGTAGGCCAAAACGTTGGCAGATTATCTTTTAAAAAAATACACTTTTTTTAAATTTTTGGATCTACCTTGACCGAACCCCAACTAAAATAATCTAATAATAACATCTACGGTAAAAAAAACCAAAAAAAAACTCATTATTTAATAATGTTTCAAAGAAGTATGTTAGTTAAAAAATTTGTGTTTCGACCTCGTTGGAACTCTTATAGCTATCAAAACATGGTTAGATACTTGATAACATATGTTCAAGTTAACTCATTTTCAAGGATGACTTTTAGTAATTAAAATATTATTTGAATTTTAAAATGCCATACAGGGGAATTATTGGGGTATATTTTTCTACTCTCTTTCGTCTATTTAAATTAATTTGAAGTCCCTGTATTGGAATTATTGATTTGGTTTTATTAAAACTTTTTAAACGTATTACGATTTATTCTTTTTGATTCTTTTGGTACAATAATGCGAATGAACTTGAAGTTGAAAATTTTATTCCTCTGCCTTTTTTTGGTGTTTGTAACATTTTCTGTTTGGGTGAGATGTGGAGGTGAAATTGCATCTCTACCTAAGGTTTATAGGGGTGAGACAATTGTCGATAAAACACAGGTAAACGTTTGTTAAAGTTTTAGAAACTGTTCTACATTGAATATATGAACTTAGTACTCTGATTTATTTAATTGTAATAATATAATGAAATACCATTGTTTGTTAGTTCATAACAAGAATTTGTTTATCTTTTTAGCGTGGATCTGCTCCAGACAGTTCAGGACTTGAAGAGATAGAATGCCATATTAATGGTGAAGAAATTGTATCATGCAGGAGAGAAGCAGATGAAATTTACATTCCATTTTCCTTCATTCATAAATATTTTGAGGTATTCTGTCATTGAACAAGTCTGAAATTAGCTTTTGTCTTGAAAATTCATTGGATATGACATTTCTTGATTGAATTTATGTACTAGTGTATCTTTGAATGCATAAAAATCATGACAAAATTATAATTGCATACCTGGATTTGAGGGTTGAAGAGCTGTGTTTTTATCCATATGAAAGTTTTCAAAATATTATAGAAGGAAGTGTTCAATTGGGTGACCATGGTGTTTAAAATAAAATTCCCTTTATTGCAGATTACTCATACCTTTGGATAAACCTTAGAGCATTACCAGCCTCTTATTCATGCACACGCACACATTCTTTTGAATATAATAATAATAATAATTCTTCATTTTATTAGATCTGCTGCCCTACAGAATAGGCATATTTCACCAAGATGGACACTAAATTTTTATCACTAAATTTATCTTTTTTAGTAAATCAGATTTTTGCTTCACAAATATTTTGTGGGGATACCTCTCCCCAAAAACATTTTGTGGATGGGAGAATAGATCTCTGGGTTATAGATGACTTTATCTGTGGTTACTTAGTTATAAAGCAATCTTTGGTTTAACTGTATAGGTTTCCAGTTAAGGTAGGCACTGGATTCTTTAATTTTGTAGATTCACTTTTTTAGTAATATAGATTGCATAAAATAATATAGATTTGTGTTTTGTAAAGATTGTGAAAAAAAAACAAAAAAAAAAAAAAACTTTGGAGGTTTGGGTAGATTATTGAGGATAAGTTCATCTTATGTGAGGTTAGAGGAGTTAATCTGCAATGCAGCAGCCTGGTGTTCAACTACATATACATGTGTGAGTGTGCAAATGTATATTATTTACCATTTCATCTTCCGGGTTGGACCGAGTCAAATTGTTGTTATTTGCCGAGCTTTCGCACATCATGTGATGGCTTCTTCGGGGCTGAAAAGANCTCTCATTCTCTTTTCAGCCCTGAAGAAGCCATCACATGATGTGCAAAAGCTCGGCAAATAACAACAATTTGACTCGGTCCAACCCGGAAGATGAAATGGTAAATACATCTGACGACCGACGAAGCCTACGTGAAAATGTATATTATGTATATATTTTTTCTAGTTTCTAAAATTTTTACTTAAAGTAGAGAAAACTTTATTTTACAAAACCATTGCTTGATTTTGTTCAAGGAGGAGGATGCTAAATGTAAGTCATAAAATTAGAAACCTAATTACGTATTTCCTGGTTTCTATCTGTTGAATGAAGTCAGAGGAGTGGATAAGGAAGGGGAATTGAGGGAATTTAATAAAAATAATCACCAATATTTTATTGTTACATGCGTTTTAGCAAAAATAAGAGGGGAATATTTGGTGGGAAATTTATTTTTCCAATGTTTATGTTTTATAATATTTAAAAAAAGTATTTATTAAAGAATACAACTATGAATTTTTAGTATTTTTTGTTCTTCTCCTAGACAGTCTTAGCTAATCTAATAAAAAATTAAACTCACTATTAAAAACATTTAAACTCACTGATTTCTCTAATCTCGAAGTCCAGTATTAAGCATGAGGAATTTATAATCCCCATATGTAATCTCATTTTTTAAAAATCTTACTTATTTGAGTGAATACGTAATAGTAACTTAGAATTGCTTTTTTAATTTCAGATTTATGGCAAATTAGCAAAGTATGATGATACTGAAAGATTTGAGTGGTCTCATTCTTATTCAAAGGTCTATTATCCCAAGGGGAAGTATGATCCAAAAGGTGTATTTCTTTATTTTGAAAATTATAATGTAGAGCTCCGGGAAAGAGTCAAGTGTATCACTGCTACTGAAGGTAAAACTGCATTTTTCAATAAATTTTTAACTTAATCAGTAATGACTTAAAATAATTTGTTTTAGCAGATTATTTTGCTTCCTATCCATGAGTTGCCTTGTAAACTGCTATTTTAAAAATGAACACTGAATTCTGGAGTTATGAGAGAAAGCTATTTTTAAAATAATGGTGCTATGTTAATGAAAGTGGTTCTAAGACCTGCTGTGTGGACTCTGGTGATTTATAGTTATGTTGTTAAATTCATCTAGTGGACCATCTAATACTTAAAACTTGGCCTCTTTCATAGCTCATTTCACATCCGTATTGCTTTTTTCTCAATAGAAACTCTTTTAGAAGTAAAGGGCTAGTGATATCATTCTGTATGTTAGGTGAACAGAATATTTAGGATGTCCATAATTATATATGATTAAGAATCAGGTGGTATATAGATTTTTATTTTATTTTACATAGTTGATTAACTTTAAAATATAGTTAACAACATAATTATATATTTTAACATTTAATCATGTGAGCTTAATGGATTTGTGAGACTTAATGGATTTTTAAGCCTAAGGTATGCTTAAAAATGTGTGGGACTTCATTGATTTTTGTGTATTTTTCTTCTATAACTAAAGTAACTGCACTTTATTTTTTTCTTTATTAGTCATTACCTGTGTTTTTGGTCTTATAATTCACTCTTAAATTTTTGAAATGCAATATATGAGCTTTTATTTATGAAATATTTAATACTGAAATGAATAATATTGATTTCTTAATAAATGATAAGAAATAAAAGGTTTAATAGGTGATATTTAATGACACTCAAGAAAGTACATAAAGGGTGAATGAATGAAGTATGAGATAATGAAGTTAAGAATGAGTGAGATAGTGAAGCTGGAAAATACTGATTGGAATTGCCTTCAGAATATAATGCATAAATGTTCACTTTTAATACATTTATATGGTTGGAGGTTTGTTGGTCGTTGAGTATTATGTTGGAGAAATTAGTCAGGGGTTCGGCCAGAAAAATAAAATACTTCAAAATTGTTGGGTAATTATTTTATTATTGCCGACTTTTCGACCTAACTTCTAAGTCATCATCAGGGCTAAAATACAATAAAAACAGTTACATTTATAGAATGATTGACAGATATGAGGTATTTTATATGACAGAAAAATATTTACAGATATAACTAAACAATACAAATATGAAACAATATAAGTTATTATTGCCAATATTATGTATAAAAACTTTATATGTACGGATAGTGATGTTTGGGGCGATCTCTGAGGGAGGTTTATGTTCACATCTCAGAGTTCAGAACTAAACAGGGACAACAGGTGAAAAGGGGAGTGAGGGGGTTTGGTGGCTCACTTCCAAGGTAGGTAACAATGGTTGGGTTAATGCTTTCATAGGAAAGTTGGAAAGGCACTTGGAATGGATTACTTACCTGAATTTTTATGTTGAATTATATGGAAAATATTACAATAAGCTGAGGAAATGTTGTCTTCATTTTGCCTATCATTAATAGAGGTAGGATTGAGATTGATGTGCACATCATATAGGCAGGACAGGCAGAAAAATGTTGTCAAATATTGAATGAATTGGAGCCAATTTTTCTATTTTTCACCTCCCCACTCTTGTTGAAAGATCCTTAAATCTCATGCATCGTAGCAAGAAAAGGAATCTTCTGTAGCTCATTACTACTCTAGAAATTTATAAAACATCTGCCAACCATATTTCCAATTCATCTGTATGGTGTTGCTTTTCTACCCCAATAAAAAAAAAAAAATTGTATTTTTATTTTCAAATGAAGAGTTTTTTTTGCATTACCTTCATCCAATATTGATGAAATAATAATAATGCATAATAAATTAAATAATTTTTTATTTGCTGTACTTAGAAGAACATTTTATAAATGCATATGAAGATGGGCTATTTTCCATGCAAACTACAAGATTATAAATATTTGTAAACATTTGTATTTTATCAACAGCTATAATAATAAATGAGAACATGAGGAAAATAACCGTGATTCAACTTTCATTTTGTTGACAATTTTATTACACCACTAGGCACTAGATGTACTGCAGTCGGCAAGTGACAACTTGTTACATTGAATGACTGAGATTTACTTTCATTCCCTATTGTAGGGGATGAATGGCAGGTAGAAAAACTTAAACCCTAATAATCAACGGAATTTTTCACTTCCTGATAATAATGAAAACTCCTGACTGCCGTCCGACAGACGGCCTAGCGCCTGGAAAAGGTTTAACTTATATAAGCAATTTTTGGACTAATCTGGACTATGAAGTGCTTCCAAACCATTCAATATCCTGGAATCTAATAATTGGAATCCAAAGTCCTTTAAAATATAGTAAGTGCTCTCAACTATGTTTCAAATCATACCCTTCTCAAACTAGGAATCAAATATAGTCTTGCCTTTTGTGAGTGAAGACTTCATCCATATCAGATTCTTTACTTTTCATTCCAGACTTTCCAATCATTCTAAACCTTTATCCTATCCTAATCTTTCCGGTAAATCTGTTCTTGAATTACACAATCCTGAGCATTAAATAGTCGTATTAGATAGTTGTAGGATGTAAATAAGTGTGATGATGATGATGATGATGATTTGTATGATATGAGTTGTCAATTAAGGGTATTTTCTGTTAATCTTAATGAAATGGAATAGGAATGTCAAAATTTCAAAGGATTATCCATAAAATAAATGCTATGTTAGCATTAAACTAACTACTAGCTTGCTACCAGTAGTGGATATAATTTCAATGATATAAAACTGATAATATTCCATGTATCAATATCATTATCATTATCTTTGACACTAAGAGTGGGCTTAATTATAAAAGTTCCTAAAATTTTCAAAATTTTTGAAGGGATGTTAGTAATTCGATTTACTTATTAGTGACGGCTACATAAGAGACTATGTCAAAATTTGAATGTTGGAGGTGAACTTGTTGAAGAATGCATAGTGATTCCATGATTAATGTATCTTGTAGGCAATAGAAAGACATTTATGAATGCCTTTCAAAAATGCTGTAGTAATATGTATAGCCTTTATTGGGATGGAATGTCAAAGGTCTGCCGAAGTTAAATACTTAGCGATATCATGGACCTTAGAAGTAATAGGGTCAGCCGAATTGTTTGTGATTATCTTTAAAAAATTTACAGAAGGGTCAACACCTGTAACTTCTTTTCTGACTTAAGATCTAAATGATGAGTTGGACTTACTAGAAACAGAAACATTGGAAATGGTAATGGAAGTCCTAAAAAGTTGCTCTCTGAGAAATTAAGAGTGCACTTCATTTAGGAACATATGTAAGGTGGGAAAGACTGAGAAAACAATTGAGATAAGGTAACTCAGTTTAAAATTATTTTATTATTGATTATTTTGATATAATTTATAAATTGTTAAAATTGAGTTATAATTTTAGTGCTATTCATCAAGTGGTGGGATGTTTAAATAAAAATTTTGTGATTAGAACTCATGAAATCTTTTTAATGAGGCTGTACCCTTATCTTAATCATGCATTATGCTGATAAAAAAAAAGTGAATTTATTATTTATTCCCCTTGTAGTTAAAATTCACTTAAATAAAAATTAATTAATTGAATTCAAAGCTATGTAGTAGGTCATCTACTATTATTTATTTATTTATTTTAAATCAATCTGTTTCATGGATTTACAAACCTCATCTACTTATTATGTTGTTGTCCATGCTGTTAAAAATTCCAGTGCTCTGAATGACGTTCTCAAGTTTTCAGAATTTTTGGATTTCATTGGTATACCTGGCTTATAGTCGCTGTCAGGCGATTATAAGATTATAAAATTTAAGAATCTTATATACATCCTAGGCTAGAAGATACATATGTTGTTTGCCTTACAATGGATGTTCTAATTAAATTAGAATAATATTATTCAAGATCCTTATTCTGTTTCTATTTTTAGAAAACAGTTTTCAGTTTATCAATTTAAAAAAAAAAAAAAAAACTAGTATTTGTGAAGGACAAAATAATCAAGGTCCTTGTTGCCTGCTTATCTTGTTACTTATATACATTTACTACCTTCTTAAATGGACTTCTTTGGGTAGTTGTCTTTTAAAGTGTACTATTAAAGGAAAATAAAGAAAGAAAAAATGAAGTTATGAAAAATAGGAAGACTGTTACAGAATAATAAAGGCATGGGGGAAAAAAAAAAAATGAAATTATGCCGGAAGAACATGGTATATGTATTACTGTCATTGTAATAATATTTAATGGTATGTAATATTACTGCTATTAAAAAGAAGTAAAAAAGAAAAGAAAAAATAATGGGAACTATTTTTTATGAGACTTTATAAGATATATTGGATGAATTGATGGTAAATTTTCAAGGTGTACTTCATGGGAGTGAAGTAAAAAGCCATAACTTACATGCTTAGTTATTTCTAATTGTAATACTTGCAATTATCTATGAATATTTGCTGAGAACTCATTTCAAGCTGACAATCTTACAATTAAATATAAATATATATGTATTCCTAATTTTGTTATTATTTTTTCAGGAGTACCCATGTCGACTCAGTGGGAGGTTCAAGGTTATTATTATCCAACACAGATAGCACAGTTTGGGTTGTCCCATTATTCCAAAAACCTTACTGAACCAGAACCACGCTTTAATGTCTTGGAGGATGGCTGGAGTCATACTGCTAATTGGTCAGGAAAATTTATTCGAAAAAATGGCGTCATTATGTTTAATGCACAAGGTTTGTAATTTCCCACATTATTAACTTCATAAATTAGATTGGTGTATTCTTATTGTTCAGGTTTAGCTAATATATTTGTGTTATTCAAATTATTCATTGATATTTTTATTAAAGTGTTGTAGTGTTTAATTTAAGGTGTAGGAAAATGGTTAAGAAAATAACTTAATTAACAAAAAGTCTAATAATTCTAGGATAGTGAAGGAACTCCTTTCTTTTACAATGACTTTCACTAAACTTAAAATGAGGAACTGAAACATGCAATAAATATATGTCCATACAGCCTTTCTTCTCTAAAAGATTTAGGATGTGGAAGACCATTCTGTCTGGGAATCGTGATGCAAATGGGAATTTCCTTTTCAACTCTGGTCAATGGCTTATAAGCTGGCTGGGTTATGTTATGAAATATTCCAGTTCCTCTTTAATTTTGTGGTAGAAGTACAAGAAAGTGTCTGGAAACTTAAACTGGATTTCAATTAGCATAATAGCATGACTGCTAAAAAAATCTGTCAATGCCTATGGGAAAGATCATTGAAGATCAGAGCTCCTGTAAATGCCAATGTATTAGTGTACATCATTATAAGGAGAGCTCTCTAACAAACAAATTCATGTACAATAGACTTTTGTTAACAAGATCAGAGTGGGCCAATGCAATGAAGTTAAATATAAACTATGTTCCCCTTCATGGAGTGCCACGCACAAGTGGTAGATATTGGTTCCTCTGTTACAGGTGTGGGAGGAAGGCCGAAACTCAAGGATCGTTGGTAGCTGTTCATTGTTGGTAGCGCTCCTCATCATTCCTATCATGGATGCTGGAATCCATTACATAGGTTCCCTATGGTCTTAACAATGGTTCTTCTGTCAAAACTAACTGTTTTATCCTTTATTTGCTTGAGTAAACTTTTCAGTGGTATCCTTATTTTGCCTAAATGCATGAAATGTTCAGAATTCTTCTGAAGGGAGTTCCAGAAGTTTCTTTGTTTTAGTTTTTTTTTTTATATCCAGGAATTTGTCACTCTTAAGACTCAGAAAATTCTGAGAGCTGCTACTCTTCAAGGTGGTTAGAGTTGTTAAGAATACATAACAATAGCCCAGAACCTCTTTAAGGTTGCATTTTACTCCCATTGCAAGAACTAAAAAACTGAATTTTTTGTGTCATGTTTTCATTTGACAACTAATATGGCGCAATTTGCCATGCTTAACCTAATTTTTGATCTGGGTAATTAGTATATCTTCATTTATGCTAAGTTAAAGATGTATCTTACTCATCTTTTAAAAATGTTTATTTGTGTTATTCAAGAATTAATTATATCCAATGACCCTAAGTGGTTGCAAGGGAGGCTAACACAGCAAAAAATTAATTATTAAAATAATTAAGAAATAAATGATTAATTATTTGCTTTTGCTAATTCTATTATTGTACTTTATTTTTAAANATTTAGATATATTTATAGATTATATTTTTTTGGTCCCCTGGATCTTTATGCTGCAAATAGAATAAATTAAAAAATTAAAATTAGTTTCACATAACTGTTTAACTTAATAAGTAAATTTAAGATTTTTTTTTTTTAGGGGGGCCAGGGTAACTCATGAGATCCATTCGGGTCATGCAATCCTGGCACTGGGGTTCAAAACTTGTCCTGGGCAAGCTTTTAAATAAATAAAAGCTTGTCCTGAGCCACGTATGTTTAGAATGAGAGGGCGACCAGTAGATAACCCTCTCCCCATAATCTAGAGGTCATGGGAGGCTAATGCATAATAAAAATAAATAAATACAAATGAATAAGGTGGTTTGCCCTCAGTGAGTTTAACTGATGTTAAGCTTTAAGTTAACATTGTTAGAAACCTAAAAAAATTGAATGTCTTCCAATGAAACATTGACAAATTCTTTATGCTTTAAATTAATAATAAAATATTCCAGAGATCTACTGTCTTTCAAAGTAAAAATAATTGATTAAAAAAAAAAATAAAATAAAATTTCCTTAATCAAATTAAAAGTATCATTCAGAATTTTAATTCATATTTGCTTAATTTTTACTAATTTTATAGTTGTGTATACATTCAAATTAAATGAGCCTAAAGATCTGTTTTAAGGTTTATCTATTATTATATAAACATATAAAATGTACTTCATACTTTTCTTTTTTAGTTGGTAGTGTTTTATTAGATTTGGACCATGTACTTGACTTTGTACTTAGTGTAGATCTACAGCTTAAGTTCATTGACAATTCAAGTTTGACTGTGATTCTTCAGAATAGAGAAAAACTTGAAACATGGGTGCTGCATTATGCTTGCCAAGCTCCATTTATTTATTCAAAGGTAAGCATAATACAAATTAAACTTAAAGAACCATATTTAAAGTTTAGAAATTGTATAATTTTCAAAATTATTAACAAAATTCTTCAAACACAACTCTTAAGATTAGATAGAT
>KZ807490.1:398443-410635 GCA_000696205.2 Oncopeltus fasciatus | reverse complement strand
GGGCTGTGTGTGAGGGGTAAGAAATATTTATTAATTATTGGCATTTTCGAGAAATTCTGAGTCTTTTACAAAGTTTTTGGATACAGTAATAAGGTGACAGGTGATAGAAAATAATTTTATTTTATTTTATTTTTAAACTTCATTAGAGATTATGTTCTACACATTTTGTGCAACTTGTGATGTACTGGTTTATATATATATAAAATAATATAATATTTTTCCTTAAACTTTTTTTTTTTACATGACATCACAAAGTTCATATACAAATATTTATCACATAAAAAATAAAACACAACGGTTTCCGCTTCAATTATTGATCTTCTTTCAAAAACATTTTGAGAGCTAAATATAATTAAAGTTTGAATTTCATTATTAATTTTTAAACCATGTTTTAATTAACTTCTGATTTGTCAGAATGGTAAAATTCATACTCCAGATTACTATATTCAGCGAAAAGCGCTTATAAATTATCTATGCTCTTGAAAATCGTGATCAATTTATAAATAACTTCGGATAGGGAGCAGGAGGGAAAATTTCACATTTTCTAGCCTGTAAGCAACTACAGAGTACTGCAGTGGCATAGTTTGTTGACTTTTGAATTTTACCTAGAACTTGATAAGTACATTTTATATTATGCAAATTGACAAGAATAACTATCATGCCTCTTGGAAGCCGTCTTTGTTGGCAATCCACGTCCTTCTGGCGAGCGTTTTAGGTAAGAGTTTTCCATCTTCTCGCCGAATACAGCTGTTCACTTCTCTGTCAGTATTCACTTTGTCACTTCAGTCACTGTCTGTATTCAGTTCTTCACTTCCCATCTAGTTGAATACATACAGTGACTGTGAACAGCTGTATTCGGCGAGAAGATGGAAAACTCTTTCCGAAAGCGCTCGCCAGAAGGACGTGGAATGCAGAAGTAAGTAGAATGAATACGGATTCCGAAAGATAAGATACGTAGTTGCATATTCATTTAAGGTACTAACCCTTAGATTATTTACCTGCGAAGATTAAGTTTTTTTTAACAGAAATTAAATGGGACACTAGACGAAATTCTATTGGATAACGATAAAGTCATCGACTCTGTTATGAACTTTCTGAAAGAGGGCAGGCTATTAAATCTTATCTAGATGCATTGTCAATATGCTTCTTTTCAATTTTCTCTCATTTTTTTTTCTTATAAATTTCATAGTTTCCAAGCACAAAGAAATTACGATGTCCATCTACATAACTATTCGCATTAACAATTCATTATATAATCACCATGACCTATTGCTAAGAAATTCTTCCACTTGAAAATATCTTCCCGCTTCTAAACATATCTTCCTGGCGTTAATGACCAAAAGTTGACACGCCATTAAAGAAAACCAAAAAAGTTTATTATGGAGTTTATTATGGTTTAGGATTTCATGATTTAATGGTTTTTTCAAGCTGTTATTTTGTTAAATGTTGAATAAAATATTTTGCTTTCTCTGACAATTGAATTTTATCGCATAAGGACCAACAATGAATTTACTTTGGTCAAATAAATGCTTATTTAGTGTTTAGTGCAATTCACTTCCTAAATAGTACTATTATTCTCCCAATCAATCACTTCGGATCATAGCGGGAGTGGCTATCAACAAGTAGCAACCCTATTCTAAACATCCCTCGTACTGGTCTTGATTGAACAGGGCGGATTCGAACCTGCAGCGCCAGTCATGAGAGAACCAAACCTAGAAACCGGTAAGGTCCCGGTACAACTTGACTAAAACTTCCAACACCTGCCACTCTGTAGCCTTCCTTCAAATAAATAACTTGCGAGAAAAAAGAAAATAATAAAACACTCTTTCGACCAATACAAATAAATAATGTTATTCTTTTGTCTGCTGTTAAGGCTTTCGATGATCTTCTTAAAATGTTTTTTGATTTTATCTTAAAGACACAGTTTGGTTTCAATTAATATATTAAAGCAATATCAATTAAAATAATGCCATATTATAAATGAAACTGATATCATAAATATCTGTGCTGATATTGTTAAATTAAAAGATTGTAGTGGAAGCTTTTATAAGGCAAAAAGCAAAAATAAAGGTTAGCATAAGAGCAATTTATTTTCGTGTTGGGTGAGTGTTTAATCCGAGAAAATCTCTTGTATAATACATGAAATTGAGGGGGCCTAAAAGGGTTGTTGGAGGGAGGATACATTATTTTTCACGTCGAGAATAAATTAGAGGGGAGACGCAGACAAATTGTGTATCGAGCGAGGTGTTCGTGCTGCAGATAGGATCGGGGGTGAGGTAAGAGCGAGAATTAAGTCTGAGAGTCCTCTGGAGCTGCATATGTCAGGGGGGACATATCGCCCCCTGACACGGAACAAGATGGCACAGGACAGTGTACGCCCTGGACAAACTGCTATCCATATCCACAATCTACAGATCCATGACAAACAGAATTCTCTAAGCATATGGGCTTTACAGTAATGGTATCAGGGAATCATGCAAGGCAGAGACAATGGGTTCTTACTAACGATCTGTCCTAAATATATTTAGTTTATGGAATAGTTTCAGCCTACTGACTGCTAAATATCCATAAGTATAAGGACCTATTCTTCAATATCTTTAGTTTCAAAAACAATATTATTATATGTTTACGTAGGCTTCCACGGTCTTCACAAATACTAATAAATACTTCCATTTAGTAAGGTTTCTTCTTTCCAAGCTTTCGCACATCATACGATGGCTTCTTCAGGACTGAAAGTAGAATTCTAGGTCCAATGATCTTGTATACCTCCCTATTACCTAATTCTGCTTTCCTGTTGGTTGGTTCTTATCAGTTCCTTTTCGGGAGTGTATGTATGGTTCCTGTTACCACCCGTAGCTTTTTGGATTTTCCTGACTGCTAATGCTGGTTTCCAATTCTAACTCAATGTATAACCTTTTCAAAGTCAAAATTGGAAACCAGCATTATAAGTTAGGATTTTATACTGTGAATATTAACCAGCACATTAATAGATACAAAACATGTAGAAAGTAATTAAAAATAAAGTTTAAAAAAAAATAATTTTTTAATGTTCTAAAATTTTCGTCATAACACTAATAACGAAGAAATTTAACATTTTAGCCCACAATCTTAACTCCATTGAATAAATTTCATTTGCTATGTCAATTTAGTACTGTCTGAGTACGATTCCTCCGCAGGTTGGCGTTGTGAAGAAAAGCTTGACCTTAGCTAAAGTCTGCAGTATTTCCTCATTCGTAAAGAAATTCATGGATCACAGGTAGACTTCGCCTACGATAACTCGTTGTAAACATTCTTCATCAATCGGGAGGTTTTTTTTATTTTTTTTTTTTTCTTATTTTTTTTTAAATTAAAGGCATGGCAACCACTGAGGGTCATTATTGCCTCAATTACTATTGTCTATCATCGTTGTATATTTTTTTTTCCAAATTTTTAGAATTAATTTTATTATACAGTTATATTATTGATACAAAAAAAAAAAACATTATTAGGACAAGAGCTCTTTTAAAGACATTCCTTTATAACTGAATGTCTAATGCTTCAGAGAAAGATCTATTCGAAATTTTCTCTTTTTTCTATATAGTATTTGCCATTCGATAATCATATGTTTCATTCGTTTAAGTATTTTTGCTATTTAACAAATACTACACAATTTTGTGAAGAGATATTGAATCTAGCATAAAAATTAAATATGTCTTTCAATATTCTATGGCACTTATTTATTGTCTATCTATTGAGCAGAAAAAAATAATGTTCATTGAACCAAAAAAAAAATGAAGAAAGATTCATTGAAAAGTGGAAACAAATTTAGATAATCCACGCCTCAAATATACATAAAATTTACACAAAGTTCAGTTTTATACATAAATTCAACCATGGAATATATAAATCAGCTGAATTGTCTAGGAATTCTCTGAACTACACTTTTACATTATAAAACGCCTTTGAACTCCTTCTCAAGGGCACCAGGTTCACTGTAAGTGGAGCCGTCTGGAAATCCCAAACCAGGTACACACAGGTTTGAATCCTCCCATGTGCAGATTGTTATAAACAAACTAAATCTTTTCCAGTGCTATGTTTGCTTAGAATGGATCAGTGGCTAGTAGATAGCTAGGGAGGAATAAATAAATTATTTGTATAGCAAAATTATTGTAAAAATAGTCACTCATTTCCCTCCATCGATTTTAATTATATTAAAAACCTAAAAAAAAAATTTTTTTTTGAGAAAGAGAGTGCATCGACTACCAGCGGTTATTAGCGCTAACATAAAATTATTTTGACAATTAGAGATATAAAATACAAGCCTTGATGGACCAATAGCTGTCAAGAAATAAATAATTCCTATCTGTCAATCTCCCAGAAGTATTCCTTTCACTGCTTTAGTATTATTAAAAAAATATCGTTACATGACTATTATAGTGTTTGTGAAATATAAATTATTAATTTTAATTGATTATGAAGTAATTTCAATTTTAATAATAATTTTATTTAATAGTGAAATCATTTTTAAATGCTTTTATTTTTAAAAATGTTATTTATTTTNATATATATATATAGTTTTGTAATGTTCTTTTCACTATAACAAGCTCAATACTTATTTCTTTCTCTAACTCCTCCCTGACAATTTACTCAGCGTGCGGTAAAAAATTGAAACGTCTCCCAGAAGACGAGCTCGGATCCTCCAGCTTCACCTTTCCTCACCTGTACGAGTAACAAATGGCCCCACTGAAACGTGTCACTAATTTGAATACGATTGTTTGCGATGAAGGCAAGTCGTTAATCACACGCCTCCCCTCATCAATCATCCTTCACTTCCCCGCCCTTTTATATATTTGAAGATTTTTCATAAATATTTCACAGGGCCCTTGCCTCTTATTAAAATATCTGACTGCTTGCATCCAATGTATGAAAGGCTGATCCTCAGCCAAGAAAAAATGTATTATACACATTTTAAAACATGATTAACGGCAAATCGTTTCCTTCATTTTTCATTTAATTGAAAAATGCAACATAATAAATGCTGTATTGTTTTATAATTTCCCCTGAAAGTATGTTACTCAGTCAATATTTTTTTTAATAACTTTTATTTATTTATTACATTCTGTTAAATTAAAACATTTTGGAATTTGATCACCACAATGAATTAAAAAAAAAAGACTTTCAATGTCAATAACCTAAGGTGACCAATGACACCACTCTCAAATTATTTACAGATTATGTCCCCAGGAGGTCACGGGGCCATCTTCGTTTGAGCCGACGGGGAGGGTTGTAGGGGATGGAGTTGGAAGACATGGTCTGTGCTAGTGGATTAGGATGGTATGGCAGTTTACTGTGGAAAAGTGTGAAGCGGGAAGAAATGAAGTCTTGAACAAAAGGGATATTAAGATCGTGGTGAAGGGATGAATTGGATACGTAACAGGGAGCATTTGGAATTATTCTGAGGGTTTTGGATTGAAAGGACTGGATTCTTTGGATGTTATGAGGCTTGGCGGCACCCCAGATTTCTGCTCCGTATGTCCAGATTGGTCGTAATAAGGTTTTGTAGAGTGTCAGTTTTTTCTCTATCGTAAAATAGGACTTCTTATTCATGAGTCTGTATAGTAGTCCATATTGCCGATTGAGTTCTTGTCTTTTAATTTTAGTATGTTCTCCCCATGTAAGTTCAGTCAATAATAAATGTATTTTTCAAATTAATTTAATACTAATATATTTGATAAACAGTTAAGTGTATGAATTTAAAGGACTAATGTCCACTTTTAGCAAATATTTTAAAGGAAATTTTTGACGTGGTTTCCACATGGCATGGAAAACTTTATCTAAATAAAAGCAGGTAATTGAGGGGTTTATGAGATTATTACAGATAAATGACCTATAATTTTGTCTTATATAATATTTGCAGTAATATAATATAAATAATAGTTAAATTAATATTAGTATTAATTAAATTAGCATAGCATGCTAATTATATGTTAAATTACACATAATATTTTAGTATTTAGTAGTTCTTTACTTATATTTTTTGTATTGTATTTATATAAGAAGACATTTTAGGTACAGATACAATTGTATATTACATTGTATTAATTTTATTGCATTAAATAATTATGTAGATGCTAAGTTATATTTTATTAAATTAATATTCAGTTGTACACTGCTTTACGCAATGCCCCAATACAGTTGTTGATAGTATGTTACACTTTCGTTAAGAAATTCGCCACTTGTAAGCCGGCCATACAAGAGCGGAAAGCGGTTTTCATCTGGAGACGTTCAGTCCTTTGTGAGGTGATGTGTGGAGAAGGTAGGTGCGCTAAATGCCACCCTGATCCTACCGGAGTGATAGCGCGCTACATCTCTCCCCCCTACCACTCACCCTCAACAGCCCTAAATATGGGCTGCGAGGGAGCAGCTGTCAGCTCTCCTCTTCGCCTCTTGCTTCTGTATTTCCATTGTGGCACGTCCTCCCGGCGGGGGGAATTACAGCCCTTGCTAACGAATGAGCTTAGAAATGGCTCCTCATTGAGCCGATAGTTATGAAGTAGAAGATCAAGTCCGCAAGGGCAACTTTAATTAAGCAGATTTCCCATACCTGTAAGACTAATAAAGATAGAAAATGGGGTAAATGATTAAATGAATCTTCGAAGTTTTCTGGCTTCAAGGATAAATAAGGTGACAAGTTAGGCTGGCAAAGGCATGCTCCAGAGAAAGGTCCATGTCTGTACTCTAGTGTGCGAAGTTTTTAAAATAAAGAAAACAAATTTCATATTTAATTTTAGATTCGCTAACCTCTGAATGAGTACGTGAATGGCAAGATGAACTCAAAGCTCCAGGGATGTGTCGTTTTCAATTTTATTTAATCTTTGAAATTATATAAAATCTGCAAGTATTAGGGGCGGTATGGTGGAAACTTCCTCCATCTCTGAAATTTGTTCGTCTATGGGAAAGTTTTGATTACTATTTTAAATATTTTTTATATTTTTATGAATGGAGAACTACTTTTTTAATATCTATAGCTTTTGTTATGTTAAATGTGTTCATTTATTTTACTTCCAATTAAATTAATTTTATTAGCGGATATTTTTACCACTGTTAGAAGTTTTTGTAGTCAAAAGTATGTTTTTATGTTAGCTGAAGATGCTATTTCTGAATATGATTTATTTGATGTACTTGAATGAGGTTGGCTAGGTTAAAGTAGTATCTCGGCCTGAAGTATGAAATTTTATCTCTTCAATACTTATCCCATTTCTCTTCACAAGCCATTAATTAATTAGACAAAACAGGGTGAGAATAACTGCAGTACATACATTTAAAAATATTACAACTATTTTTTCCTATACCGATGTTTGTTGATTGCGTTTAAATCTCTTACTTCAATAAATTATAACAATCTTACGTCTATAATTATAACAATTAAAACATATCAGTAAATTAGGAAAAGGGAAAACTCTATCCCCGTTATTTCTAAAATGTTTTTTTAAAAAAAATCTCTCCTCAGGTTGGAAGGAAGCTCAGCTTTATTATAAGAATTTAAATGGAATATTTTATTTATTGTTTCCTAAATACATTTAACCCGTGCGTATCATATTTGGAAGTAATTATTATATTCGTTATTATTATTCCCTAATTTTTAGTAGTATGTGATGTATAACATAATTGTTAATAAGCTTCTACCTTTAACATTATTATGACGACATTATTTCTACCGTTTTTGATAATGTTTAATGTATTGATTAAAAATTAAATGAAATGGACATTTTTACTCGGTGAAAGATGGACAATTCTTTTAAAAATACATGAATAGTTTCATTTTCTTGAGAGAAGTTTTATAAACCAATGTTTCGTATAAGTTGAGTATTAAATTAATAAATAAACATTAATTTAAAAAGAGTAATAGTTTTATTTAATGTAATGGAGAATTTGGGATCTGAAGAAGCTAAGCATTTTAAATTAAAATTACGGTTGACTGGGGACAAAGTGGAAATAAAATAAGCTTGTCCTGATGGAAATGGGAATGCTGAGAAGGCTGTCAGTCACACTCTTGAGGACTGAATGAGAAGCTGCGCTGTCATGAGGCAGTAATCGAATACAACCTCCCAGTGAATCGGGCCCGCTACATCCTGACCCACAAGCGGCACCCGGGGAGGGGGTGGCAGGGAGGGTTTTTTTCAGCCCTTCCATCAGTTCTCTCCCCACTTATTTTGCAATTTCCCCTTCTTACATCGCACGAGCATTCACCTGTTTCATGCTTAGATCGAACCCTTCCTAGTAGAAGGAGGGATGCGCTGCCTTTTATTGCGCGAACCTTTAACGTAAAAGAAGCTGGTGAAATACTTTTTAAACCGAGTCCACAGGAATGCGTACTTAAATAAAGTTGAGACTTACTGTTATTTATTTTTAAATGTGTACATTTTTCGTTGATCCCAATAAATGTGTCATCTCTTAAGAAAATCAAAATATAAATGAAAAATCCTCAATAACTAGAAACTGTTAAATAAGTTTGAAACCGATCGAACGGAAGAGCTGTTAAACATATAAAGTTCTAAGAGAGAGTTTGTTGACCGTAGATATTATTCTAAGATGATTTTAGTTGGGGTTCGGTCTCAGTCATGGAAATGTGAACTTAGGGACAGGACGTCCTCTCTCATCTTCATGATAGCCCTGAAGATGGCTTACAATGTAAGCCGAAACGTTGGCAGATAATCCTTCATTAAAAAAATACATTTTTTATTTGTGTTTTTTTGGATCTACCTCGACCGAACCCCAACTAAAATCATCTTAGAATATAAAGTTCTATATCTATACTATTTATTGGTATTGATTTAATAGCATGTGTATTTATACTTGCTTTACTTATAATAATATTTTGCATATTTCAACAAACCATATGAACAGTTTAAGATATTGGATTAGTGAGGTCGCTTTGGGTTTCTGATAAATAAAAACTAAAAATCTTTAATATCTTAGCTATTGTTATTTTATGAGATTTTTTATAGCGTCATCAAAACAGATTTTTTTGACGTTTAGGCTCAATAAAACATGTTATTGAATGATGATTCTTTAAAAATATACAGCATAAACAGCTCCCGAAACCTTCCTTAATTTGTCCCTCAAACAGGTTTCAGAAAGCTGACCTTCCTGGAGTATAAGATCAAACAATTCATTTACTCTTATTTAAGCCAGTTGTATTTTTTGCCAAAATGTTACTCGATTTTCTAAATCTGCTAAAAGTATAGAAATATATTTCAAGGAGGGAGTGCATACCATAAAGTATCCACTGCTCAAACACCCATGTCACAGAGTGGACTTTATATTCTCGATAAATGCCTGTCAAGTACGCTAGGTTGTCTAAAAGTATTCCTTAATTTCGATATAATTTTAAAGGAAATTATGGGGAAAGACTAAACATTTTATTGATTTATCAAAATGATTTATATATATGTATATTAAAATTTGACAAAGTTCTGTCTTAATACATTTTAAATAGATTTTTTATTAATCGATTTTTACAACCTGGTCGAATACATGAAGGTATTTTAGAACCAATTATCCAAATCTAGAACATTTTGTTTTCAGTATCCATTTCATTTTGGGGTTCCAATTCCACGTTCCTATTTGCGGTAAAACTACTATTTTTTTTTATAAATTAGTAGTTTTANGAATAATTATTTATTTTTAATTGTTAAATATTGATTCTAAACTGTTTTAGCTTACGCGTAAAATGAGTCATCGCTTATTTTATCACATCCCTTATTCTGGATTATATTTTAAAAAAAGCTAGTAAATTATACACCTGAAGAAGAATTTGGGCTCCGAATGTCAATAAATAATTTAAGTATGACCTCGTTTTAAGATTTTCAGAGATTACTGCTGATAGCCCATAATAGCCCTGGCTGAATTTTATAGCATTAAACTTCAAATTATAGGCTAATTCCTCCGATTTAAAAGAAGTGTTCTAAATTTGATTAGATATAACAAAATCATCATAAAACAAGGATTATAAACAATGAGGACCATTAATTTTTCTAAGATATCTACAAGTAAAGAAAATAAGTTTACAAGGTATAAATTATTATTGCCATAAATAAGTTAATTTTAGATAATTAATACTTTTGTATAATTAAATACTTGAATACGTAATAAGACGTAATACTTTCGAGTAATCTGAGTAATTTTAGAGACATCAAAAATAATTGTAAAATATGGAATTCATTATAATCAACAGTCCTTTAAGAGATTAGTACTTATGTGCTTGCTAGCGATACATTCAAATTTGAATAGGATCACTTTTATCAAATACATTTATATTTGTCTCGTTTTAATACGGCTCCAGAGATACAGCAAACCCTAGTCCCTCCGACAATCTTATATGTCGAGGGATTCTGATTTCCCGATGGACAACCCCCTGTGGACGAGGGTGAGATATTCTGAAGAGTAGAGGGAGGGCCTAGTCCTCCCTTGTTCGGACAGTTACAAATGGCTCCTACAGCCATCCTCTTCCTTACTTTGCGAGAACTGCTGAGAACTTTATCGCGGAATCACAGCTCTCCAACACAATGGCTTCCATCAAGGGGCGACAGGCTTCTTCACTCTATTCTGTTTTGATTGGAATATCATTCTAGGCCGTTTTTTATTTACCTAAAGCAATAACTTCTAGAATTTTTAATATATAGTCTTATAATTTTGAAGAGAAAAAATATTTCCAATATAATAGCTGGTAAACAATGAAATATTAACTAGCTTTTAATTATTAAAAATTATATGATATTTGAGGAAGGATTGGTCGGGTATTCAGTCTTGGGATTTGAATAAACAAAACTAACTTCTAAAAATAAAAGTTTTATTGCCAATGTTTCGGCCTGATTTCTGGCCTTTTTTAGAACTAAGTGACAAAAAAAGGTCTGAAAAAATATAGACAAATACAAAACGTGGCAGGGTAATGTAATAAAACTAATAAAATTATATGATATTTGAGGAAGGATTGGTCGGGTATTCAGTCTTGGGATTTGAATAAACAAAACTAACTTCTAAAAATAAAAGTTTTATGGCCAATGTTTCGGCCTGATTTCTGGCCTTCTTTAGAACTAAGTGACAAAAAAAGGTCTGAAAAAATATAGACAAATACAAACTATTAAAAGGAATGAATCAATAAAACAATAAGAGGGTGTGTAATTAACAAAATGTAAAATGAGTAAATAGAAGTAATAATGAACATATACAAGAAAAATACATTGTAAAAAAAATGCAAAGTGCACATACTTTGATCTTTGGTGGTGATAGAAGGAGAGGGTCTCCTACTTTAGGGTAACTGAGAAGTTAAATCATGGCTGAGAAGTGTTTATTAAAAAAAATTTAGAAAAGGAATTGTAAGAGGTTGGTGGGGGAGGGATGGTTGGTAAGGAAAAAATTTTGGGAAGACTGTGTTTTACAAATGGAAAGAATTTGAGGGATTAGGTTGCCAGAGATTACTGGAAATTTTAATATTGAAAAGTGAAAGATAGGTTGGTGAAATGCTAAAATCCTTTGAAGTGGTCTTATGGTAATTTTTATTGTATGATGTGAAAAATATTACTGCAAGTAGAATAAATATAATTGGTTTATGTTTTTTGTCAAAGTCAAATATACATTTTCTATAATAGTGTGTTAAAAGAGCAGTGGTGGTTTTATTATTTGTAATATCTTACTANCAAATACAAACTATTAAAGGAAATGTATCAATAAAACAATAAGAGGGGGTGTAATTAACAAAATATAAAATGAGTAAATAGAAGTAATAATGAACATATACAAGAAAAATACATTGTAAAAAAATTGAAAAGTGCACATACCAATAGTGGTGATAGAAGGAGAGGGTCTCCTACTTTAGGGTAACTGAATCATGGCTGAGAAGTGTTTATTGAAAAAATTTAGAAAAGGAATTGTAAGAGGTTGGTGGGGGAGAGATGGTTGGTAAGGAAAAAATTTTGGGAAGACTGTGTTTTACAAAGGGAAAGACTTTGAGTGATTAGGTTGCCAAAGATTACTGGAAATTTCAATATTGAAAAGGCTTTGTTATAATGTCTCTGAATGGACTCAGCCAAAAGTAGTTTTTCAAAGTCAAATATACATTTTCTATGATAGTGTTTTAAAAGAGCTGTGGTGGTTTTATTACTGTTCATATCTTACTAGTGGTTGGTAATTTATTTTTTTTTATAGGGTTTC
>KZ807490.1:359715-386640 GCA_000696205.2 Oncopeltus fasciatus | reverse complement strand
TTGTGGCATGAGAATCTTACATTAAATATAACAGGTGTAAAATATAATTTTCTAAAAACCTTTGTAAATTGATTACGAGAAAGTCTTATTAAGAAGAAATTTACGAATGAAGTTGCGATACGTGAGCGAAGCGCTCACACTACCTTCCCGGTCATACTTAACTCTCATTCTTCTCTATGCATCTTGAGTTAAATTTCTCCATTTACTCTTATTTATGTCCATCTTGAGTAAAACATCAGATATCTACTTAGATTAAGTAGCTCATGGGAGACAGACTTATATATTATTTCTTCTAAAACATTGATAAAACATCAGATATCTACTTAGATTACGCTGCTCATGGGAGACAGACGTATATATTATTTCTTCTAAAACATTGATAATAATGAAGAAATAAAGAATATCTACGGTCAACAAACTCTCTTTTTAAAGAATATCAAAGAATTCCACTAAACTCCCTAAATATCCCATCCAATTATGAATAAGACAAAAAGAAGTCTAAATATTGAATATTAATCAAATGGAGAGTTTTTTGACCGTAGATATTATTATTAGATGATGTTAGTTAGCGTTCGGTCAAGTTAGATCAAAAAAAAAAAAATACAAATAAAAAAAAGTGTATTTTTAAAAGATTATCTGCCAACGTTTCGGCTTACATTGTATTCCATCTTCAGGGCTGACTATCATGAAGGCGAGAGAGGATGTCCAATGAAAACTGAAACATTGGCAGATAATTTTTTTTTTTAAAATACACTTTTTTTAAAATTGAATATTTTTTGGATCTACCTTGACTGAACCCCAACTAAAATCATCTAATAATTGAATATTATTCTTCTTTTTAAGAACATACGAAGTAGGAATTGTGATGAAACCTTTAAATGATGCAGTTAAATTTCATTTTATAAAAAAATAGATTTATAAAAAAAAAGGGCCCAACAGTTTGTGAAGTGGAGCTTTATTACCGATTTTTTTTTCTTGATTAAGACAGATTTAAACGTATGCACACTGTGTTTGTTTGCACTAATTCCGGACGGACCCTATCGCAGGATCGGCGAGTAGGGAGAAGCAGGATTCCGAGCCAAGTGGGATTTCGCGTCAAACGCGGATTCTCCCTTGAGATTTACAGAAAATTTCCGAAGACTGGCCTTCCTGGCGAGGGTGAACTGAGCAGGAAACACTCGCCCCCCGCCCCCCCCCCCACCCGCTGTCAAAATAAAGAAGGAATCTCATTAGAATAAAAGTCTGGAATTGAGTATTCTTGACGCAGAGCCCGCCCCCGCCCCAACTTCCCAAAGGGGTGGTGTTTTTGTTGCCCGATTGCTAAGGAGAGAACTTCCACAAACTCCGCCCCGTTCTCTCCATTACACCGGCATTTAATCAGATGTGGCTCCTTTTCTTTTTCTTCCACCGTTTCTTCTTTACAGCCTATTTCTTTTTTTCCCCTTTTTTTTTTTTCTTTTTCCAAAGTTTTTTTTACTGGTACAACACATTTCCGTACTATAAGTTCTTTTCGGTAACATGAAATCAATAATTGAGTTAAATTATAATTCATGAACATAGTATACTCATTGACTGTTATCATTGTGCTTTTCTTTAAAAATTGGAAATCTCATTATAAATATCAAAGTAAATTTTTTGATTAATATGAAAATGATTGACAAATATAGTATTACACAAAATATAACATAAGTAATTTTAAACAATTAATGAGAGGGAATAGAATAAAAAATCTAACTTACACTCGCAGGAGCAATTAAATAAAGTAAATAACGAGAGTCGACAAATAGCTTGACAATGTCAGCTCATTCGAGTGTAAGACGAAGTTCTTGTCTTTCTCGTTGGTTAGGCTCTCGCCAATGTAGAAGGAATTGAATGAGATACCTGGCGCGTCCTGGTAGCACAACTGGTAAGTGCACCGGCCCGGATAGCAGGAGATCCAGCTTTGAGTCCTGGCTGGGACAGATAGATTTTTTTATTCTATTCCCTCTCATTAATTGTTTAAAATTTACGTGGGATAAAATACCACAACCAAATAAAATATTTATAAGTAATTTTATTTCTTGCAAAAGAAAATTGTTATAGCTAAATGTTTATTTTATTTTAATAATTATTAAGTATTTTATAAGGGTGCGTTTTGGAAATATTTTGACTTTTTAAGATGACAGACAAATTCTCTTCCACATCATTGTCTGCCATCATTTAAGTAAGTGATTTATGAGCTGCATGAATTAATAATAATTTGTGGTGAATATTGGAATAAAAAACATATTTTAACTTACATAATTTCATACGTATAATGATTATAGAACAAAAACCAGACCAATAGAAGTGCGGGGGAGGGGGGGTTACTTGCAGTATCAAGTCCGCGTAAAAGACTTTGTTTCAGAAGTAGCGGACGCAATATTTATTTTAGATAAAATACATATTTCAGGAGAGGCATAGAGAACGGCTTAGAAGCCGCAATTATTATCATTATTTTTATTGATTTTGTTAAAAATGTAAATCGCTTTTCAATGTCAATTAATAGATTAAGATTTTTTCAGAAAAACGTCGACGAATAGAGCGGGGATTACCTGCAATTGAGAGTACGAAGAAAGCCAATAAAGAAATAACAACAAAGAAAGACAAGAAATCCTCAAGTAACAGGCCATATAGGCCCTGGGGGAATAAATGATAGGGATGTATTTATTCTCGTCCTCAGCACACTAGAGAAGGCGTGTGGTCCACGTGTGTGAATCCGCTGAGAGAGGAGCTCTTTAAGAAACCTCTGTGTCTTTCCAAACAGAGGCACAGAAAGAAAATCAACTGAGTCGTGTGTGCATTGAAACCTCTAGCTCAAAGAGTCCTTAACCACCAGACAACCTTTCTCCCTGCTTTAGCTTTAGTCAATTATTCGTTCAATCAGTCTTCATTTTGTGCAAGAACTTAAAGTGCTGAACAAAAATAACTTAGCATTCACTCTTGAATCACAGTGAATTAGGAGTAATGAATTCATTTTCATTTTCGAGGGGAAAGCCTTCGATCCAGATATAGTTCCTTGCGGTTCACTTCACTTAGCCCAAATGCGACGACATAAACGAATTTGAAGGCTTCAAAGGCTTCGACTTGTTTCTTAGTTTTAGAAAACTTCGAGCAAGCCTTTTAAGGCGGTATGGAAAGTCGGCCTTATTAGGCCCGAAATTGTGGGGCTGAAAAAGTTCTCGAATTTTCTCTTCTACTCTACTTGAAAACTAACTTCACCCTATTCTAAAAGAATTTCTCATTACGCCTGGCACACACACTAAGCTCCTCACTATTAATGGTTCGATTCCTTACTGTTCTTCGTAAAATATTCAAAAATTGTGGCATGAGAATCTTACATTCATTAATTGAAAAATATTATTTCCCATGATTATTTTATTGTAAAAAAGAATATCCTATATAAATTTCTGCCGTTCTCCAAACACACACACACACACATACAAATGAATGGGAGAAATACTAAATTTAAAAAATGGGCCTTATTTTCGATATTTAGGTAGTAAAATAATGATTTAAGCATGATTGAATTGCTGTGTCCTTTTCATCATTTATCACCTATATTATTTAGTCGAAGCACGGATATAATATAAATTTTTAAACATCGAAGGTTTGGTGGCCTTCTTATTTTTAAAATATAGGTACCATATTGGGGATTTAGAATTTCAATTATAAATTGTTATAAAGGTTATGGACTGAAATTGGATCAGTTAAAGGGGGATTATGAGTTTTAAAAATTTCATCGTTATTAAGTAGTGTTATAAGAAAATATATAATATAATATGCCAAAAATGTGTATTTTCTGATGTTCACGATCAAAGATATTTTTAAAAAAACACAATAGAAAATATTTCAGATCGTTTCTATTAAAATTGAGCGCTTAGTTCAATCTTCCCTCGAGCACATTTTCGTACCTTCTTTTTTACATTTTACCCGAGTCTCATTTGAAAGATAAATTAATTTTTTTTACTTTATCCACTAGAGGAGGTCAAAAAGTACTAGGCCTACCTATGAAGGAGAGGATTAAAATAAAAGGCTTATACCTTATCATATGTATCTAATCAGTAGTTATATTCACACAAATGTTCATAATCCGGCAATTTCTAGTGGAGTATTTATGGTACTATAATTTCATCAGTTTGCACTTGCCATTGCATTACTACTTGCACTTGTATAGTGATGGCCACGATTGACATCTTGGGCTTTGATCTAATCAGCCATCCACCTTAAAGCCCAGAGATCTAGTTCCCAGTGACTACTTTCTGTTCGCGAATCTCAAAAAGGACCTCAGGGGAAGGTGATTTGAGGACGAAGACCAACTCAAAGAGGAGGCTATTGACACATATTTTGTTTTAAAGAAGAAAATTATTATTTGGAAGGTTTTGAAAAATAATTAAATAGTTGTAATAAATGTATTACAATATGTGTTGAAAAAACAGTATATGTTTTGTGTTTTTATTTCATTTCTTTCTGGGTCAGGCCGACAATTTTTTTTACCTCCCCTCGAATATCCTGCCATTGGGCAGCTTCTCCATCAGGCTAAGTAGTACACGCAAAGTTCTTTCTTTTTTTTTTTCGTATATTTCTTTTCTTATTTATTTATTTATCTTTTTTTTTTTGTTGTTTTCTTTTTCTTTCCATTTTTAATTAATTTATACTATAAATATTAACAAGCACATTACTTTTTATAAAAACATGTAGGAAGTAATTAATAATAAAGTTTTATTTATGTAAATAAAAGTATTTCAAAATTGCGGGTGCTTGCATGTGATGGATATATCATATAAATTATTCAATCATAATAGATAAAGAAATAAAATATTCCTATATATAAAGCTGTATGTAGGACGTTTGTAATTCCCATAGGATTTATGCTAGTCCTGCCAGCCGGTTTCCCTCTCTCTAATCCATCTGTACCTCTCTGAGGAGAATGGGAGGACCAGGTCGATAAGAGGTCTGCGCTAGACTCGCCTAGCTTTCCTCGGGTAATCTCAGGAGTGGTGATGCAAACTTCAGCTGGAAAAAGGCCTTAATCATCTCAGCGCTCTACTCACACTGGAAATTCGCCTGGGATGATTTCATTACTTGTCGCAGTATCCCTGCAAAATAGTTAACTGAATTTTAAATTTTTGTGTGGTAAAGTGTAATGAGATTTATAGCGTTTGGAGATTATTACGAGGGGTGGGTGGTGGGTGTTCCTCGCAGGGACAAGCCGCCCACAGCATGCATAGTCAAGCAGCCTTTACTAGAAGGGATTAACTCCCATCTCATCACCTCGCAGAGATTAGGCGGCCGGTGAACCTAACTCACCAAGGCCACAACTTAGTACACCCATCACTCAATCCATTACACACATTTTCCTATTAATAACTTAAATTATATTCACTAAGACTTCGGCNATATATATGATATAATTCTCCAAAAATGGTATTCATGGTGTGTGCACTGCACTCTCTATCCCACCTGTTCTTGTTTACTATATATTACAGCCGCGAGTGTTTTATATACTTTATATATAAATATTTTTCATATACAGTATTTTCAAAAATTCCATTAAAAAACGCAGAAGAAAGATGGACTTTATTTAACCCCATATATTTGAAATTCTTGATCGACACGTTGGGCAATTTGGTTTTAATGGAGGGTTTGGCCATTAAACATCAATATAAAAGTTATGATCAGATATAAAATGAATGACAAAAGCTGTCAAGCTGTGGAATTTTCGGGATTTCCTGCAGATTTTATTCGTTCGTGTGGAAAGATAATTTGCTAGGGGTTTCCAACTGAATGGATCCCTCGTCCAATGCGCCCCACACTTCCCGTTTTCTCCCATTCCTCCCCCCCAAACCATTCCTCCCACCCTCCAAACCATTCCTATTGCTGTGTTTGTGTTTACGGCTCCCTTCCAGTCCCGCCATAAACCCACTTTCCTAGCTTCCTTTATTTAGGTGAATAGCACTCCGTCTTCCAAGTTAGAACTCCAGCGAGAACTCCCTGGTGGCATGGTTGGGGTAAGACAGAATTATGTTGTGGGGTAACGTTAATCTCCCTGATTATTCTTTTTCATTTTAAAGTACAGCTGACAATTGAAAAATTAAATTAGATTTTATAATTTTTATGTTTTGATCAGAACTTCTATCCTCTTATAATAATAATCATATAATAAGAAAATCTAATATAAAAAAAAAGTCTGTCCATTAGCCGTAAGCATTCACAAAAGTTTACGGGTACGACTGAATCAAACTTGATGAAGTCTGGGATTTAGGTTCTATTTTTCCCTCAATTTGTAAGAAAGTTTCAGAATTTATATGTCTCAAATCAAGAATTAAAAGTCTTGCTTTTTTTAAANAAAAAAAAAAATATTAAGAACATGTATCCATATTTAATAAGCTACTTAGTAGAGTTTGGAGTGCCCTCATTTTTTTTTTTAAACATAGAAGCCAAATTTATTACGTTTTTATTGTGAACTACTGAATGAATTCATTTTTGGTTTAAATTTGACAGGAACAGGAATGGAAAGGAAGGCCAAATTTTATAAATGGAATAAGTGTGTTGTAAATAGGTTTATCATGTATAGATTGTGTAAGACATAATTTCCTAACGCCCATAGAGTTATATATAAGAATGTAACTAACAGCGCCTCCCCACCCTCTTTGTTTTCAGCAGTCTGGAGCATAGCGCAGTGGCCTACATTTTATACTCATAGTCAGTAAGATAAAATGTGTTGTTGTTTTGTATTATCTATCATTAATACAGTTGTATGGACAATCTGATTAGATCACTCAGCTCTTGCATAACGGATTTTTGCGAATCCATAAGGAATGTAATCATTGAGGTATGCTAATAACACTTTTTTTGGAAAAAAAATTTCTTAATAAAATTTAGATTAAAAAATAAATGGTGTGCTCTTTATTGAGCGAAATTAGGTATTATCTGAGAGAGGGGGGATTACCTGAAAAGTCCAAGAATACACAAAGTATTTTCGTCGCAGCGGTTGTATTATATATTGTCATAGATATCTTTCAACACTCTGTGGACCATGGTTACTCTTAATGAAGTTCGACATGCAATGATATATTACCAGAAATGTCAAAAATGCATGTAATGCATGTCATTGGGAATCAGTTAGGCAAGTATTTACTTTAGGGCGATGAAACTCAACACTAAATATGATTATAGAGAAAATAATTATATTCGGAAATACTAAAATTGAACAATAAAAGGTAGGAGACTGCGTGGTCCGTGAATTTGAGTTTAACGGTTTTAGTTAATTAGTAATTACTTATTTTTTAATATTCATAGAATGATTGGAAACTCTTCTAATTTACGCACATTACGAGTAAAATTTGAATGGATAATTTAAAATAATATATGACATCATATTCTGTTGACATGACATCTTAGTTTAATTAAATTTTCTATTGTGCATATGTAGCACATAGTATATTTAAATAATGGAAAAGAGGATAACTTCGCTCTAAAATATACATTTTTTAAACAAAAGCTAAGCCTTTTCGTGACTTACAGTTCCACCTTCAGAGCACAAAACACTTCCAAGTAAATGTCTAAAAATAAGTACTTCAAGAAATTTTATATTTTTTTAAGATGATTTGTCATGTATAATGATTTTTTTAAAGCAATAAATTTAATAAAAATAAGTTCCTAAGATAACATAAATTATATAAATTTTGTAAAAGTTTTTTTTTTCAAAGTTTTAATTACATGTTCACTTAAGACCTAATCGCCATTTAAGTAACTTCCAAATTTTTAATTTAACACAAGTTAAACTAAAAGAGGAAAGTTAACTTCAATATAAAATAAAGCTAAAGAGGTGGAGGTAAATTTTATTCAGGTTCACTAAGGGACAGTTGATCCTTCGAGCCAGCTATATTATTATTCACGAGGGATCCAAGACGCCCTAAAAATCCTTGGGTCAGGAAAGCTTTAGATCCTGCACAATTATGCCAGGACAGGTTCGGTCCCCTTACTAGCTCAGACCCCGTGGAGTATCCCTTCACCCAAGGGAGTATTCCCTCCTGTCTATTGTAAATAGGAATTATTAATTAGCCAAATAAAGATTTATTAAAATTTTATAACCATTTTCAATGAAAATTTTTATTTATTTATACAATTAATGAGAGGGAATAGAATAAAAAAATCTATCTGTCCCAGCCAGGAATCGAACCTGGATCCCCTGCTATCCGGGTTAGGCCGGTTAGGCTCTTGCTAGTGTAGAGGGAATTGAATGAGACAACTAACGCGTCCTGGTAGCATAATTGGTTAAATGCTCCAGCCCGGATAGCAGGGGATCCAGGTTCGATTCCCGGCTGGGACAGAGAGATTTTTTTATTCTATTCCCTCTCATTAATTGTTTAAAATTTACGTGGGATAAAAAAACCACAACCAAATAAAATATTTATTTATTTATTCTCGGCGGATTTTCGTTAAGAGAACTAATTTTTTTTTACTTCATAATAATGACACAGCTATTGATTATCAGTGCGTTGAAAGAGTTAAAACTGTAGCCTGTTCAAAACAATATATATGCATCTTTACTTGGAATTACAATAACTATACAGAAGGCAATGAAAACCAATGAACTTTTAGCTTATAAGTTTACATTTAATCTAGCACTATCATCATTCTTTATACATTCCCCAAACAAAAAATCATTAATGTAAACAAAGGGGTGTTATTCTCGGATAATGTAGGCTTCACAGGAATAAATTTCACAATGTCTTCCCGCAAGAAGTGAAATATTGCCTATAAGAACATAAAAGTATACCATCTTGCTGGAATATATTTTCCCTTTAAAAGTTATTTATTTTGGCCCTGAATATTATATTCTCATTACTAACTAAATCGCGTTACAGTTAGATTATATAGGGTAATTTTAAAATAGCAAAATTTAGTTGGATTTCATTTAATAATGAACTGAAGGAACAAACAACTTATTTTATTTTGTGGGCCTTCAGTTTTGAAGACCCCCACTCCATTCTTCCTCTCTTAAAGTAGAAAAGTACATCAATAATTGATGTTTGATTTTACTTCGCCATTTTATACAGTCTTTTAAAACATAAAATGACGTTGATGAGGCATTATATATTTTAGAGGATAAGAGTTTTGGAATTTTTTTTTTGTTGTGCTGCAAAATAGTTTTATTATTATTATTGCACAATAGTTTAATACCTTAAAAATTATAAATAAATTTAAAATGTATTTTAAATAAAAATCTTAATTACAAAAACTATATTAAGGATGCTTTAATTGACCAGGCTTCCAAAGCACTGCCACGATTATACACGGTGAAGGTTACATTACCAAACAAAACATAGGCATTACTTTTTGTTATAAATTCCCGAAGACTAATCGTTCGGAAATTTATAAATTTAATTGAAGATACTAACATTTAATATAAACCTCTTACCGTCGTAAAATCTTATCGGTCATGTACTTTTATAAATTATTTTCGGATTCCGACATCAAATTACGTGTGAAGGCTGTAATCTTCTGACAGATTTTTGAAAATCTGTCGATACTTTCCTCTGATCCTACCCACTATATAAATAAAAATTTATATTTACTCGGTAAAATTTATATTATTTGAGACATAAATATCTAGATGGAAGGCAAAGAGGACAATAGAAAAGTTAGTTATTTTTATTTTTTACCTAGTTCATTTTTAGGATGAAATATTTAGTCTACAGTAATCAATTTTAACATTGATTTGTTTATTATTAAATTTCATATATTACGAGTTATATAAAAAAATTAAACAAATAAGAATTGGGATTTACCTAAACCGTAATTACAGCCTAAAATATATTAATTATTCCTAATTAAATCCTGGCATATTGCACTTAAATGTAAATTTAAAGACTAATTTATAATTAGAGCGAAATGGGACATATAGGTGTGGAAATTACCTGAAATACCAAATGAGAATAAAAATTTCCTTTGGATGTTACGTCGTTATTTATAGTTTCGAAGGGTGAAACTTATTCAACAGAGAAATTCGCATAGCTGACGCTGCTCTTGCACGATAGGATTTCCTTATATGAAGTTGCTGATAGGGGCAGTACATTGAAAAGCCAGAGATAAAAATCCTTTGTTCCTCTGATTAAAGCCTTCTGAAAAAAATAAAATAAAATAAAATAAAGGAACTCGCCTCTTTGTCAGTAGCCGAAAAATAATGGTCATATCCTATATGGAATGTAATTTTTTTTCTTCCTTCATATTGACCACTAATCCCGCTGAATACTGCAGTGACCCAAGTCCTACATAATCCTCTTTCACATGGTTCGCCCTCCGCTCGCTCTTGAAGCCGCAACCGTTCCTTGTCATCGGCAAGAATAATGAGGATTTAAGGTAGACTGTCTGATATCGTAAAGTTATATTGCCCCCTTCCTGAAAAGGGTCTGCTCACAGCCAAGAAACAATATCAACAAAAAAAATCTGTTATAAAGGAATTATGCCGAATGACAGAAATCATAATTTTGTGTGTGTGTGAGTCACTCTTAATAATTCAATTTTTTGAAATGGATGTAGAACATAAAACATTATTTTTAATGTTATGAACCAAAATTCTTTAAACAATTGTATTAAATTAGCCGTCGCAAAACTCCTAAAATGATACTAACTAAATGTTTGTTTGATGGTATAAAAAGAAATGCATAAAAAAATTACCTTTTTAACAAATTCAAGATTTAAGGACTGTTTTATTCCTATTTAATACTTATTAATACTTAATAATCTCTTTAGAGCATTCTCTAACCTTGTTAAATTCCATTCGACATCTTAAACAAAAAAAAAAAAAGCCTCATTCTTAGATGATTTTAGTTGGGGTTCGGTCAAGGAAGATCCAAAAAACACAAATTTAAAAAATGTATTTAAAAAAAAAGGATTATGAAGATGAGAGAGGACGTCCTTTCCCTAAGTTCACATTTCCATGACTTCATGATAGCCCTGAAGATGGCTTGCAATGTAAGCCAAAACGTTGGCAGATAATCCTTTATTAAAAAATTACATTTTTTAAATTTGTGTTTTTTAGATCTACCTTTACCGAACCCCAACTAAAATCATCTAAGAATTATATCAACTGTCAAAAAACTCTCCTTTTTTTTAAAAAAAAAAGCCTCAGTTTAGTTATTTGTTTAAAAAAAAAGAAACATGTTAGTGTCGTTCGAAATACCCATAATTTTAAGATATCGCTGAAGTAGAATTATCGCGAAACAACTCTTGAAATTGTTAAGTAGGAATGAGAAGGTGTACTAACTAGACTAGCGGCTCTGCGTGACATGGGTTTGAACAATTTCGCTGTGGAGATTTGGCATTGGAAAGGAAGAAGGACTTCCGGCAACCATTAATAGATATTGATGAGGTTCTAAAGGAAGCTGTTGAATCAAATTAGTCCACAAGTACTCACTAACTTGCCAGGGAGTGTGGTCTTGTAAAAGATACTGTTAGTCGCCACCTATTCTCCGTGAGGAATGTGGAAAAGAGCAGTAGACTGGTCCCTCACGAACCCTACTACTGAGCAATCAGCTAATAAGTTATAAATTTGTGAAAGTTTATTGAAAAGACCCTTCTTACTTATGATTTTACCTGTGATGAAAAGTGGGTTTACTAGAAAGCAAAGGCTATATCAAACTGATGCAATTTGAAAAAAACAAACAAAAGCAGGCTTTACCTTTTTTGGAATTTTAAAGGTGTTATTCATCACGAGTATGTTTCTCCTGGATTCTGAACTCTGCTGCAAAAAAAAACTGGAAAGAATACATGCGAAGTTTTCTAAACGTTATCCTGCTTTGAACTAGTAGTTTATTATCCATGGCCTATTTTTTTCCAGGTAAAAACATTGATAATTTTGTTGAAGTTGAAAATACGGTCCAAGTGTCCCTTGAGAACCATCCTTTGGATAATATGAGTGTGGGATCGAACAATTGGCTAGCAGATGGCTAATGACGGAAGATAAAAATGGACTACATTTTGGGAATTGATTACATTTCATATAAAAAATATAATAATTGAAACATTTGGTTGAATAATGGTCATTTTTTAATACAAATTAAGGCTAATGAATCAAATTAATATCTTTGTTATTTTCAGGTTTTATCACGTTGTATTTGAGCTGATTAACAAAACAAATTTTCGAATGTTTATTCACAAGCTACTTACATAGATTCTTGTTCATCATATTTATTCAATGGAAATGTTATTAGATATATTTTATATACTTTTATGCAAAGTACAGAGCTAAAATGTTTTTAAATGGAAATTATTGATTCAATGGTGCTTAGAAAAATTTACATTCTAACAAATAGAGGGCATGTTCACGTGTCATTCCACAGGTGAGCTGCACTGAACATGCTTAACATTTCTGTAGCATCAGTGACCAAAAACAGAAGAGGCTGTTGGAAGAATGTATTTTTAATAAAATCATTTTCATTATATTTTTAAAAACTTTTTTCAGTTTTCAGCTAATAAACAATGTACATTTTTAGATTTAACATGAGATAATCGAGGAAATCATAGAATTTTTTATTTTGAATAAAAACAATTTTTGCATATTTTTCCGATCCNTATATATATATATATTACCCATTAAAACTGGTTGGCGGTTAGAGGGGTTTAGAAGGAGACCAAAATTTACAAGAGGAATATATTTTTTATAATTAGTGTTACCAAAACTTTCATAAAAAATTTAATTTTCAAACATTTACATATGTTGTTTAACATTTTCACAATAACACTTGTTATAGTACATATTTACGACTGTGACTACGAAGTTTGAGCGCTTTCTCTATTCTTCTTTCCAGAAAATTACATGACCAGTCATACTGATCTCACATTCTACACTCATTGCTTTCTGCGGTTTGTAAAATCTAGAATTCTTAAACTAAGTTTTTGTTAAACTTCCTATTATTAGTTTAATTATCTCTGTTGTTTCATTTCACTAAATTAAATCGGAATAACTTCATTTAATCACATTTAAAGCTTCAGCTAAACTCTCGTCCAATGAAGATTTTAATGATAGAATAACTCAGTATTTTTATTAAATTTCATTATTGAACTGCGACATTACAAATATCATTTAGTAAAAATCAATATTGTGGCTTCTAGTGCGTTGACATTCACACGTGTTACAAAAAAAAAATCCTTTTTCAATTGATTTTTTTTTTTTTGTTTAGGTTTTTGACTTTGTTTTGTTTTTTAGAGGAAACACAACTTGATACAAGTATCTGTGAAAAATATAAAATTATTGAATGTGTTAAATTTTTATAATAGGATTTGAACAAAATAATATTTCCATTGTTTGTTATTTCACTAATCATGTTAAAGCAAACAGAAGTGTCTTTATTTTCTTTAAAAACCACATAAACCTCTCTGTTGTTACATTAAATTAATCATTTAGGCCTCTTAGCGCTATCTATACTTATCAGAGTGTACTTTGATTTTATTAGTGCTTCCGCTAGGTTGCGCGGCAATTCATTTCCATAATTATAAGAAATGCGAATAATGTATAACCTTTTTTTTTAATACAGTAGTACTATAGCTTAGATATGTTTTCACCTTCTTCATAGTTTTAGCAATTATTTTAATAATTTATATAACTACTGGGTTGACAAAATTCCTCAATCATTTAAAATATTTATTATTCTAAATATAATTATTGAGCAGCTTTTATTGTATAACAATTTAGGGTAAATATAGTATAATAGTTTCATTGAAATATAGAGTATTACAAAGGTTCACTTTTCACTTTCTAGAAATAAGTAAATATTCTACTTTATTACACTATAAACTGTTAAGGAAGTCAATTATTATATTATTAATACATTATTATATCATTCACCTGCTTATGGATTATATCCAATCAGCTATGTCTATTAATATCAAAATATTTATTTTCTGTTTATCTCATTCGAAAATTTACATTTATTAATACAATTATTATTGATGACTGGGAGAAGATCAGAATAAATTGCAAATATTGTGTAAAAGTGGAAAACTGGATGCAATATTAGATTTGACGAAATTAGATAAGACATGTGTTTTAGTCCACAAGCGTTTCTTTTCTTTTTCAAAAGATTAGTGAGATCACATTTAAGATCTGAGACAATTTTAAATAACGTTTCATCTCTCTTCCTCCTTATTTGACGTCAGCTGTCTACAACTAAGGAAACGATGAGAGATTACTTTCAGCATGCCTTTTCTTTATATTCATTCATTTCTGCCTCACCTGTCTTCTATATATCCGTCGTTGAATTAATTTTAATTATAATTGTTACTGTTATAATTTTATATTGTGCGTCATTCATAATTGGTTTCCGGTTATCTATTTTCAACATTTAAATTATTTTCTATTTTCAGTCAATTAGAGTTCACAATATTTTTTTAAAGCTTTACAAAAAAAAAAAATCTCCATAATAACCGGCAATATAAAATATTACACAAGTGGAAGAAATGATGAAATTAACCGATATCAATTTAACTATTTATAATTCCTTAATGCAAGTATAAACTTATATTATATATATTATTATTATTATTACTATTAACTACTGACGCTCTACAAAACCTTATTACGACCAATCTGGACTTACGGAAAAAATCTGGGGTGTCGCCAAGCCTTCCAACATCCAAAGAATCCAGTCCTTTCATCCAAAACCCTGAGAATAACTGCAAATGCTCCCTATTACGTATCCAATTCATCCCTTCACCACGATCATGATATTCTTTTTGTTCAAGACCTGATTTCATCCATCCGAATCCACTAGCACAGACCTTGTCTTCCAACTCCAACCCCTAAAACTCTCCCCGTCGACTCAAACGAAGATGGCTCCGTGACCTCCTGGGGACATAGTCTGTAAATAATTTGAGAGTGGTGTCACCTTCTCTCCTCATGTGATTGACATTGAATGCATTTTTTAAAATTTCATTGAAATCAAATTACAAGTTTGTTTTTTTTATTTAACAGAATGTAATAAATAAATAAAAGTTTATAAAAAAAAATTATTAACCAGCACAATATAAGTTGAACAAAAATTTGTAGAATAAAATCACAAATAAAGTTTATAAAATNCTTTATCTTGTTTACTTCTTGCCTCTTGGATGATCTACACCATTCTTAGGGCTGGAACTAAGGGCTTCTTATTTTTTACAGAAATAAATAAAAATACATAATTTTGTTGTTATGTAGGCGAAATAGTCCATTCTACATTTTATCTGACTTCTACTTTTATCTCTTTGAGATGCTAAAAATGTCTCTCCTGCTTTATATTTTCTTTTAGTCCCACTTTGAAATTATTCAAGCCTGGTTGGGAATGAGACAGATCTGTTAGTGGATATAAGAAAAGTAGTATGTGAAAGTTACAGGGGTTATATGTACGCATATATGCATCTATATGCATAAACTCTTACCTCTCATGGTCAACAGAACCAGAAGTAGCATTATCAACTCATGAGACATATATATATATATGTGTGTGTGTGTGTATGTTTACAATGGTTAAGTAATATATAATACGACAAATTACAATAAAATACTGAAACCAAAATAACTATAAATTATACTCAGGGAAGAAGAATGAAAAAAATGTTACATAAAACAAGCTTATAGGCTGCCGATTCTGGCGCAGTAAAAAGTGGGATGTGGGGAAAAGGAAATCTTTCCGAAAACCCACCTCAAGCCATTCCCTCAACAGAGACGATTACGACTTATTTAGAGCGAGTATAGTTCTTTCCCAGTCACATAAATAATAAAATATAGGTAACATAAAATGCATTATGTTTATGGGTGTTTCGCCTCCCTCGTAAAGTCCTGGCAAGGAGCAATCCTCCCCAAGTAAATGTTTTACGAGCCGTAACTTTACTATCAATATATACAACCTAGAGGAACATTCTATTTTCATACTTTCCCAGCTGATAACGCCCCAGTTTATTTGTCTAGCAGGGTTCTAGATCTTCCGGAAAACACTTTTTCATCTTTTATCACTTCTGCCACCATCTCATGTATTTTATAAAACCCAATGAAACGCCGAATTCCGTCACATGTTTGTACCCTGATCTCCATCTAATTTGAACATTCTAATAAAATTGAAACTTAAATTTAATTAGTTGTACTGTAAGAAAGAATTACAAAACTTTTAGTAATATGTTTAAATATTTTATTTAGGTTGTGGTTTTTTATCCCACGTAAATTATAAATAATTCATGAGAGGAAACAGAATAAAAAAATCTATCTGTCCTCGCCAGGAATCGAACCTGGATCTCCTGCTATCCGGGCCTNGATAGCAAGAGATCCAGGTTCGATTCCTGGCGAGGACAGATAGATTTTTTTATTCTGTTCCCTCTCATGAATTATTTTTAGTAATATGAATGAACTAATAAAATTTTTATGATTTTTTAAAACCTTTTTTTATTTGTAAAGTTTTGATGTATTTTTTATTTATTTATGAAAGATTTAAAAAAAACAACCCAACTTGATATAAGTTTTTTTCTTTTTTTAAAAGTAATTATGAAGATTATCCTTAATCTCTAATAACTGAAAAATTTAAGAACTACTAATATTAAAAGAAATCAAGAAATTAAAATTTTGCTAGTAATAGACTTCAGCATTGACTATCTCAAAAAATTAATGATTCTCATAAAGTTTAACTAATAAGAAGTAGTATTAAGTTTGGCTCAATTCTTAAAATTTAAATAAGGTCACTAGTCAGTCATTTATATTCTAGTTTTTAGTAAAAATTATCTCTGCTAATATTTCAATCTATTTTAAAAACAAGTCTATAAATATTATTATCATTTTCTGACAATTGATATGCTATAATTAAAACTTTTTTTTATAAACTTTTATCTATTTATTACATTCTGTTAAATAAAAAAAAACATTTTGTAATTTGATTACAATGAAATTTTTAAAAAAATGACATTCAATCACATGAAGAGAGAAGGTGAGCAATGACACCACTCTCAATTTATTTACAGACTATGTCCCGAGGAGGTCATGGGGCCATCTTCATTTGAGTCGACGGGGAGGGTTGTAGGGGTTGGAGTTGGAAGACATGGTCTGTGCTAGTGGATTAGGATGGTATGGCTGTTTACTGTGTAAAAGGGTGAAGCGGGAAGAAATAAGGTCTTGAACAAAAGGGATATTAAGATCGTAGTGAGGGGATGAATTGGATACGTAATAGGGAGCACTTACAATTATTCTCAGGGTTTTGGATTGAAAGGACTGGATTTGTTGGATGTTGGAAGGCTTGGCGGCACCCCAGATTTCTACTCCGTAAGTCCAGATTGGTCGTAATAAGGTTTCGTAGAGCGTCAGTTTGTTTTCAGTCGTAATATTGGATTTCTTATTCATGAGTCTGTATAAAAGTCCATATCGTCGATTGAGTTCTTGTCTTTTAATTTTAGTATGCTCTCCCCATTTAAGTCGTGAGTCAAGATGGAACCCAAGGTAACGAACGGAATTTAATTGTGGTGAAGGAATATTGTTAAATTTCACAATTTCAGGGAAGTCTTTCTTCCGCAGTTGGAAATTAACTTGAACGCATTATTCTTCATTGATTTTTATTCTCCATTTGCCTTACCATCGTTTGATTTTTTCGAGGTGATCTTGTAGGTTTTTTAGAAACTGTTTTAGGATCAGGATGGGAGAATAGGATAGCTTTGTCGTCCGCAAATAGAGCTAAGAGGGTACTTGGATGGGTAGGGATGTCAGCAGTGTACAGGATGAATAGGATAGGTCCAGGCACACTACCTTGAGAAACTCCCGCTTCCACTTGGTAGATATAGGAGTAGTCTAATCCTTGCCGAACCCTAAAGAAACGGTTGGATAAGTAAGACTTAAGGATAAGGTAAGTGTTACTAGGAAGTATGGATTTCACTTTAAACAGAAGACCACTGTGCCAGAGTATCAAATGCTTAAGAAACATCCAAAAAAGCTCCTGGGCAGTACTCTTTGCGCTCAAGGGAATTAAAACTAGATCACGATAATCTCTGAAACAGTATCTAATATCTAATCTAATACATCTATTTTATTTCTGGCATGCTCCTGCTTCCTAATACTTAACCTGTTAACAAGTTTATTGCATTGTATGGAGATAGAACCAGGTTTAAATTTTCTTTTACGCTATTAGTTATTTCCGGGTTATAATAAATAATTCATCATTTGTATTCATATTTGTAGATCTTAACATGTGGAATCTACTTGGTTTATGCAGGTCATGAGTGACGTCATTAATTTTTGGTTTTTTTATAGCAAAATAAATAAGTTTTACAAGCCAGTTTATTTTTACTACACAATAGCTAATCCGGATTTGATAATACAGGACAAAGATATCCTCTGAAGAAAATATTCGTTTAGCTTTCAACGTGTACTTTAAAAAGCACCCTTCAAGAGAAAATATAAGCACTAAAAGAGCAATATAATGCCTTCCCATGTATATTTAAGATAATTAAATGGAAAAGACTGGAAAGAGAATACTGAACGAGGAACTCCTTCACTGCGAATAAGTTCTTACCTTTTCTTCAATATAACCCTCACATTTTTATTCATCTTTTTATGTATAATTCTTTGGAACTTTCCTTTCAACTTTGAAAACTACTTGAATAGTAATATTGGTTTGGTTTGGTGTTTAAACTTTTAGTATTTATGTTTATTATTTTGTTTATATAAAACCAAGCCAAGTTTTATAGTTTTTAAAAAAATATCTTCCTTCTGAATTAGATGTTAATTTTTTAAAATAGTGTTTTCTGGACTGCAATGCCACTTGGGTCTATCAATAACATAGCATGCGGAGACCCATCCCGATCCTTTTTAAGACCACTGAGAACCGCCATAATATACTTTTATTTTTAAATATTTTTGAAAAGATATATACCTACATATAAAGTTCATTATAAAAATACTGAGTATATTAATTTGAATAATAAAATATTGTTATCGATTATGTAGTTTTATGCAATGTTACGAAACTTATGTTGTCCATTATTATCCTAATTATTTGATATTAGTAATATGTTGTTTTATTACATTTGACACAGAGTGTGATATTTATGAAGTATAGACTTTTTTGAAAGTGATCATTCTATGCCTATGTAAATGGCTTTTAAAAATTATATTAGATAGTATTACTGGCTTTTTGGATTCTATTTCAACAAAATAAAAATTCTAAGGAATTAAACGTTCATAAATTTCCAGATGGTTTCGGTGCTTTTTACCTTATTTAATTAGGCAAAATATAAATTCATATCCAAACAATAACTTTTATTTCTATAATATTTTTATTTTTTAAAATGTGTATTATAAAAACAATATATTTATGATCGTAACTGTTACTGATGAACGATTCCTCCACTCTAACTTTTCTAAAAGAGCAGATGCAGTTTTAGCGATCAATTATCATCTTGAATGAAAATGGTAAAGTGTTTTGGTTTATGTTGTAGGGCGAACTTTTTGTATTAAATTGAAAGAAGATAAGTCTCTTAGGTAGCGGAAAAATAATAATTATTAAATCTTGTTTTCGTTGCGGTATTTAATCCCACGTAAATTTCTAAGCAATAAAATGCCAGGGAATAGAATGAATAATCTAATTGTCTCAGCCAGGGCTCGAACCTGGAACTCTTGCTATGCACCCGCTTACCCAAGCGTGTTAGCCAATTACATCACCGAGACTGGTTGTGTTATCAGGCTTGTCCTGGTGGCGTAAATGGTAACTTAACCAGCCCGGATAGCAGGAGTTCCAGGTTCGATCCCTGGCTGAGACAGCTAGATTATTCATTCTATCCCCTGGCATTTCATTATTTAAATAATAATTATTGCCTATCTCACGTATTTGCGAGGATACGTTTGGATTTCGGGATTTTCGTCATCATCATTTTAGGAGTATAGTACTCAGTAGAGCGTTCTTCGCTAATCAGCCGGCTACCTTCTTCACGGTTGTAATTACTCATTGATTCGGCTCTGTAAAAGTATGAAGCCGGGAATGTTGCAAGATAACACTCTCCAAGTAGAGGAGTAAAATGGCGGACCAGGACGGGTATTAACAGACCATGCCTAACTAATCCGCAGAACTTCCAGTCCTAACTCCCAGCCAACTGTCAGAACACTTACTTCCCTTTCTCACAGATCCCAGCAAAAGTTATTTTCACTAGTACTTCTCTTAAATAGTACTCTATTGTTTAAGTCCATAATTCTTTTAGAATAATAGACCATTCATATAATAATAGACTAGTAATATAATACTTTTATTAATATATCACAATGATATTAACAGTAATCAGTGTAACTTTCAAACAAAAGGCTTTTTAAAAAAAATGTATAGGTTCTTGGAGGAAATTAAAAATTAATCTCAGTATATCATTTGTTTCAGAAAGTTTAGTAAGAGAACCAGAGCTGAAAATTCAAAAACATTTCTTAATTTCAGTAATGAAATATAGGTTATGTACTGCTATGCATATTACGAGGCGTATATTGTCCATGTTATTATCCCAATTATATGACATTATTTATATGTTGTTTTATTGTATTTGACACACAGAGTGATATTTTTAAAGTATAGACTTTTTGAAAGCCTTCATGCCTACAATCCTTAGTCCTTCGTCCTTTATATAGGCTGCTGGACGTACTATAGCATCAATGTCTTCGCTCGCTCAGACTCAACTTATTTAACGTTTAGTTTTTCAGAATGCTGGTACCCTTTTAGAAAATTTCGAAGGATGTACTCATAAAAAAATTTTCGAAAAATGTTTTAAAAAGGAGCCATTGGCTTATTATAATCTTCATTTCAACTATCCGTACGGGTTGATTAAGATTTAGACAATAATTTCCATTTCTCATTTACTAAGATTACTAAAACACATTCGTTGGTTCGTCGAGAAAACTCCACTTTCTAGAATAACACATCCAATTCACATGTACCATCTTAGTATAGTCGGTATCCACTGAAACGCTAGCGTCCTAAATTTTTGTTTTATCGTGGTTTCTGGTTTGTTTTGAATGAACTAAAAAGCCTGTCAGTAATAGCTGCTTAAGCTTATGATTTTTTTCTGATTTTAATAAATATATACGTAATAACGATAAAAAATTATTGATTTGACTTTAAACCTTAAAATGACAATGAAGGAAAAAGCTAATGTCACTGAGGGTGGCTGTAAGCCGTCTACGAGGTAAAAACTCAATCCTCGTTCATTCTTAAATAACTTCCTTATTACATCCCTTTTACCAAAAGAGAGGCCAAAAATGTGATAAAATTACATTATAACTCTTCATTCTCCAGGAATTTTTTTTATATCATTAATAACTATTTTGACTAATATTTGTCATTCCTTTAAACACCATCTCGGCCCCCCTCATCCAATGGCAATTTCAACTATTATATGATATGTTTGTACATCATTGTAAAATACTACTACGAACATCTTAAACCTTAAAAGTCTTCTAGTAGTAGGATTAGGGTCGGACGTCCTCTGATGGCCTTTGGGGTCAAGAGTATCCGGCTTTATTATGAATTATGTCGTTTTATTGTTTGATTTTCCCGTTGAATTTTATTTTATTGTTCATTTAATAATTTACTACAATATAATTTATGCATCATCTATGAAGGATATGTTTTCTTCTAACTTTTCTACAGTACATGAAAAACAATAAAGGTTGTTATTCATTCATTACTATTGTGAAAAAAAATTAAAAGAATATAATAGGGGAAAGTTTATTTTCCCTAGTTTTTATTATATTAAATTTTACGCTAAATGCACGTTCCCCCAAAAAAACCTTTAAGAATTTGAATTTGGAGCTCTTTCCTCAATCTCTTCCCTTCTGGACAATCTAATGCTCCTTTAGCGAACCTATATCCATATGATAAGATTTAACATGGAAATGAAACAAGTAAAATTTAATTAGACTAAACTACTCCAGAATTACGGAATTTCTTCAAAGAAGGCCTCAAAAAAAGAAATTTTAATGTTAAAAGTTTAGGAGTGGGGTCGATGGACCCCTTCTTCCTGCACAGTGATGTTCTCTTATTTATTTCATTGTTATTTTTTATACTATAATGGCAAATTGTTAATTATGCTTCTTATAACATAAATATTATTCATGATTGTCATGAAAATGGAATCTTGGTGACACGATGTCTTCTCTCGCCTTCATGATAGCTCTGAAGATGGCTTATATTCTAAGCCANTTTATATAGTTATATAATGTTTGTTCATTTTAATTGTTACTGCAATAAATCATTCTACAAGCTGTAGTACTTATAGCTCTATAGACTATAATTTATTTAATTTTTTTCAGTGGTCAAAACGCTGGCGAGTACTCCTAAATGAGAATAAATCAGTCAATGTCACCTTCACTCTTCGCAGAGGTCAATGTCCGCCAGTCCTCCATAATAACGTTCCTCTTCCCTCCTTTTCTACAGTCCGCTACCTTGGGTTCTACCTAGACAGTAAACTAACCTGGAAACTCACTAACAGACAAAGAGACAAGAGCTAAAAAGACGCTTTGGACAGCTCTACAGATTGCTGAACCACTGGTCCAGATTAACAATAGAAAACAAAATAACTCTTTACAAAACATTAATTAGACCCATCTGGACATATGGTATTGAATTGTGGGGCACAGCGAAGCCANCGATAGATACTTTCAAGTCCGCACTGGTCTGGAGTATTCTGACCTCTACCCCGTTGAAGCGGGAGTTCCACAGGGTAGTGTCCTTGGTCCTGTTCTTTATACCCTCTTCCCTGCCGACATCCCAACACATCCTGATACACTCCTCGCGTCCTATGCAGATGATACAGCCATACCCTCCTGCAACCCGGATCCTTACTCTGCCTCAAACAACCTTCAACCCCACCTTAACTCCATTTTCCATTGGTCAAAACGCTGGCGAATACTCCTAAATGAGAAGAAATCAGTCAATGTTAACTTCACACTCCGCAGAGGTCAATGTCCGCCAGTCCTCCATAATAACGTTCCTCTTCCCTCCTTTTCTACAGTCCGCTACCTTGGGTTCTACCTAGACAGTAAACTAACCTGGAAGACTCACTTACAGACAAAGAGACAAGAGCTAAAAAGACGCTTTGGACAGCTCTACAGATTAGACCCATCTGGACATATGGTATTGAATTGTGGGGCACAGCGAAACCATCAAACATTAGATGCATCCAGGGATTTCAGTCCAAAGTCCTTCGCTCAATCCTCAACACTCCTCCTTAGATATCCAATAAAACCATTCATTCTGACCTGCAAGTACCTTCTGTTTCCGAGCACATCCCCTCCATGTTTGATAAGTTCCACACAAACCTCCAAGGACATCCAAATCCTCTAGCCCTCTCCCTGGCATCCCAGGTTCAACTGTGGTTCAACTGGCACCCCACCCCCTCCGACGACTCAAGAGGAGGTGGCCAAGGGACTTCCTACTCAAGTCAGTTTAGTTAAAATATCAAGGGAGTAAATGCACTGGCATTTTTCTCCCCCTCTCAATCTCTCCTTGACTCCCTACCTAGTCTCCTTCTTATCCTAAGATAAGGAGAAGATGGGTGCTGGATAGTCTATCGCAGGTTAACCTGGGCTCCTCTCTGAGGACGGGTTACGTCCGGGGATAGACGAGCAAGGACAACAATGTACCCCATCAAAAATTACAGTGTATAGAAAATGTACAGAATATTTTTTTTTTAATANATTTTTTAAAGGGTTAAAGAAGTTAAATTGAAGATGAATAAATTGCAAAAATTCCAAAACTAGAACTAGTCCTGTTCTTGCTTAATCTTTATACGGAGGTAGATTTATCTATCTAAAATGTGTGTAAACTTTAGATAGAAGACTAACTAAGCTTGTACTAATATTTAATTCGCCAGAGATGAAATGGGATCCACCACTGGCTAAACGAAAGCTAAGTGAAATCCCCGGTGTCAGTAGTAAGGAGCCTGCGTTGAGCTGAACACGAGGGAGTACGCTGAAGGAATCAGTGCCGGACCACCCCCTACCCACCCCGCCATTCACTAATTCAGGGGAAGCGACCGCTCTATGAATGAGGCACTCTCCCCTAAATACCGCCCCTCACAGCACTAAACGCTGCATTCATTACGCTTAGTACAGTCCAAACGCTTTTCCCTTTACGTCGTTTAACTACAACTTTTTTTTTTTTTACCCCTCTCCACGTTGCTGAGCTGTGGATATTTTAATTTGAAATGTATACTCTCTCTCCTTCCCATTTTTCTTGCGGTATGAGGAGGAAAATTTCACAAGTGGTAGTAGGCTTTGAGTAATAATATAAATTGTAAGCTACTGTTTAAAAAAACACATTCCGCCTAAGGAAAATAAAAAAACATGAAAGGGGAATAATAAATTACTTTTTGGTATTTCTTCGTGATTTGAGGTTTCCAAAATTCATTTTAAAATTTTTGAATTCTGAATGCATGGAAGTTCCGATTATTACTTTTAAGATGCAGAGAAAGTGATAAAGAAAAGAACTGTTTCGGTGATTATTCTGTCACGGTTTAAACAGGAATATGCATTTATTTATGTCTAATAATTTTTATTTTAAGACATTTATAAATTTTAATATTAATTGATAGCCTTGACTGGAAAAAATAGTTTGCTTTTTCTTTTTTCCTCGTCCTACTCTCGCACTTATCTTTATCTATCTTCTAAATGTCTTTTTATTTTTGGTCAACTTCCTCACTTACTTGAATCCAGCGCTGATACAAAATTCTCCCAAATTTTGCCATCTTGTCTTTTATATTTCTTTTATTGTAGTCTTTTGGAGGAAATAAACTCCTTCTCATATGTGTTTGGTCGAAGCATATCAACTACGTTCTACAGACCGCGAGACATTGTACAGAAGACTTGGAGAAAGGGGATTGAGTGAGAGACTCAAATGACTGTTTCCTCCTGACAACAAATCATATAAGGTATAATAAAGGTTATATATTTAAATGATTAAATTATATATTTAAATTGGTCTCTAGGCTCGCTAGATAGAGTAGTGGAAGGGCACACCCACTGTTGTTACGTCGGTGAATTTCTTTCGTAAAAAGTTGTAAAATATAAACGTTACAAAATTACATTTTATAATAATACATTTATTCGTGATTTATATAACAACGGAATTTTAAATTCTGGTCTAATTTTAAACCCCTCTTTTCACTCATCTGTTATATATAACTTTCTAAGGCTTTTTTAAAAAATGACATTTAAATTATCATTGAATTAGAAGAAAACTTTAAATTACAAGTAATTATGTTACAAGCCTCAAAGCTAATGTTATCATAAAAATTAGTTAATTTTTTTTCCCTCGTTTTTAATCTCATTAAAAATTTATTTAAAAAAAATTAGAATATTGCCTAGTTAGCTTTAACATAAACTCTTCTTGAACATAAATTAATTCTAAAATGTAGAGTAATATTTATAAATCTTATTTTAAATGAAATAAAATACTGAGTTATATTATTAAAGATAGTAAATATGGTCCCAATTAACATAAATGTATTTTATTTAAATACATATTTAATCAAAAGTAATAAATATGTATGACATATTGAGCATAAAAAACGTTATTATATTTTATATAATGTAACAAATAATAGCAATATATTGTATTTAATATTTTATACTTTTGATGAATTAAATAAATATAATAAATTAAAATATACTTTGACATATCATGGCATATCTATAATGCCTTAACTCCTAGCAGTAATATACTGATCTCCTTTAATATTTATTACTCTAGTAACTCATATCTCTTCATGATCTAAAGCATTTAAAAATAATTAAAAAAAAGTATGATTCAGGTTTAATAAGTCTGTCTCTCAAATAAAATAGATTTATCGGTCTCGTATAAAGCCAACAGAATATAAAGGTATGAATATGTTACACACACACACACACACACACACTATGATGTTTTAACGGTGATAAGGTGTCTTGGTAAGATTGAAAGTAATTCCCATTGCATAGAGAATTGAATTTAGGGAAAAGAGGAATAAGTTTCTCTTTGGAAATCCTACTTGATCTCTGTTGATCCTCGCCAAGGGACTAGACAGCCGTGGCTCGAGATCCTATTCGGCTCCAAGCCTCACTTGTCTCCATCAACACCCCCCCCCCTCCCCCCGGCTTCAGAGTTATGGGGGAATTTCCCCTTCTGTAAGTCCCCATGCTGATTGCAGAGAATTATAACTTAATTGATAGTTTTCTCACTTCTGCTCTGTCGATCTCTTTGACTCAGGTCCCAGTCATAACTGCTAAACTGTACCTTAAGGGGATATTTTCAGAAGAAAGAGAGAAGAATTTGCAATCGATGAGAAAGAAAAGCCTAAAAATAAATCTATGGTGAAGGAGTGAATAGGAGGATACAAAAAAAAAAAAACCCAGAAGAAACTACTGTAGGAATGAAGGACACGAAAGAGGGAGACAAGCTGTATGTAATTGCGGGTGAGAAACCTGGGAAAGAAGTAGGAGAAAAGCTGAGACTAAGGGAAAGAAAATAAGAGAATGGACGTGTTAGAAATAGCAAAAAAGATAAAAGTACATAGAAGACATGAAAACAGTGAGAGGATAGGAATGGAGGTGAAGAGGGGGGTGTTAGAGGGTTGGGGATGAGTCGCTTTTGTATGAACTGAAGTACATCCCCTCGCCACCGTTATTATGAAGAAAGGTACAGCAGCCTCCAGTATATTTACATCTCCTTCCCCTTAGAGCCTTATCGTCAAAGAAGAGTCCTCAATGGCTCGAATATAAATATTTACAACAAGGAAATCGGCCAAGATTTTTCTTCTTTTTTTTTTACGTTTCATTTAGAATACTGTATTCAATACCTTCCTTACAATGTTAGTGTTATTTATCTATCTGGAGGAAAAGTTAGAACACGTTATATATACATATTGTAATTTCTCTATGTC
>KZ807490.1:266971-287874 GCA_000696205.2 Oncopeltus fasciatus | reverse complement strand
ATATATATATATATATATAGTTTTGGGGGAGGGGCATAGTTAGAGAAGTGGGAATACAGAATCCTTGCACAAGTCTTTTAATGGTGTGAGTAGGAAAACCATTAGATAGGAGGATATCAGTTACACGTTTAATGTTTTTGCTATGGAAGGTCTTGTCAGAGAGTGTGAGTGTTCTGTAGATAAGGTTTTTGGCCACATTTATTTTTAGAACAAGAGGATAAGATGAGTTAAGATGGATGTCTCTGACAAGATATTTTTGACTCTTTTGTTTGACGCTTGTCTTTACCATTCTTAAAAAAAAGGTACAAGCTCCTTTAATGTAAACTCAGATGAAAATGTGCCCCCAACCCAAATGTAATTATAAAACCGTAGCAACCAGGATTTTGTATTAGGAAGTAATTTATTTATCACTTTCTAACAAATGCCGTCAGAGCCTAGAGAAGAACCCTTTAGATTTTTTTAAAAACAAAGTAAAATTCTGAGAGAAAAAATATAGTAGTGGCTTGTGGTTAGAGAGTATTATTATATTTCGACCTTTCCTAGAATGTATTTAACAGCTCAGTGCACGGCGAGTCATTTGCAGTCAAATATCGAGTAGTTCGGATCTGCTAGAATGAAGACTTTTGAGAAAGAAAAAAAACCAAAAGGTTTTGACTCATATTCTGCTCGAGTTGTTGTAAAACAGTTTTCAAGGCATTGGAAGCATAGAAAAGAACTCCCGTCTCATTGGATTTGGCGATTGCTAACAACTACCTTACATTGATGTATTTCGTACTTAATCGAAAGGTAGCTCAATCTTTTTTCCTTCTTCATTCTTCTTTCTTGTGCCACCAATGCATCAGGTAACCAACCTCTGGTGTTCTATCGCACTTAGTAAGTACCACCAGTAGAAATGGAAAGTGGAAAGTATATATATATAACTTTCCAAAAACATGTATTTGCTTCAAGGAATAAATCGTTTTATATTTTCTCATATTCAAACAATTCAAGAGTAAATATATCGAACGAACACAATATTCGAAAGATGTATATCAAGTGGTTTGGGTTGAAGAATTTTTTTCATAAAACACCCATATTTTTTAAAAAGAAAAGCAGGATCATTTCGTGGATCATTAATCATATTAGGAAAGAAATTTTCTAATCCAATCTTGTTGATATATCAAAACCTAAATATTGTCAATATTTTAAGAATAATAATTTATTTAGATAACCAGAGACATAGTCCTTGAAATGGCTCTGCATCCAAAGGCATCAGCAGAAGAAATGTTTTGAATAGTGGAGGCTGGTCACTAATTTCATCCATTTTAAAATATTTTCACAAAATTCTTAGGTAAACTCTACAAGGTTCTAGAATTTTAAAGATTTATAAGATGTGTGGGCATCCTTCCGAATCAAGTATATGCCTACACACATATGAAAATTTCAGTATTTTAAAAACTATTCCTCCCATAAGGGTTTTGTAAATATTTCTGAGAATAATAAAAAAAGGTTTGTACCAGTTACTACTTTAAACAGTTTGGAAGTATTTTTAAAAGAGAAACATTTAGTTTAGCAGACTCAAAGGGTTTAATGCTTCGATGCTTTAACTTATAACATTTAATTTAGGCAAGAGATTTTTTTTCCCAAAGATTTTCAAAAAATGAAAATGGATCTCAAGTCTGATCCATTATAGATCATTGATTCTATTTTTAAGATTATTATTGAAAGGATTAGTTTCCACCATCTATTATGGAGATATTTATGAGAAATAATTAATTTATTTCAATGGGGATGGGAGGCCAAGAAATTCATGACTCTTTTCATTTAAAAAATCATAACTTTTAATCTAGTAATAAGGTTATGAAAATTAATTTATCATTGAAAAGTAGAATAAATTTCCTATTACTTTTTATTTTTATTTTATTCAATGAAAAATATCATGATTTTTTCTAATAAAATAATTGTTATTTTCATAATCCAAACTAAATTCCTGATCGATGGATGTATATAACATGGATATTCAAAGAAAACAAATTTTTTTTCTAAAATCTGCTGGATGTAAAATAAAAATAAATCATGGCCAAAAAACATTTTATTGGATCTAGCCCAAACTATGCACAATTCTAAGGGTCATTTATAGAAACATTCTAGAATAAAATAATTTTTAAAGAAATTTTGTTGGAATTGTGAATATTTTTCTAAATATCTAATTTGGAAAAAATTCAAAATATTCAAATATTTTTTAAAAGTGTTTTCTTGGGATATGTTATAATAAATTTTTCTGAGAATATCAGATATACATTTCAGAATGACTCGATCATAAGGAAACCGTCCAGGATACAAATTGTTTAGTTTGTTTGTTGAAATATATAGATAAAGGGATGAAGAAATTGATTTTTCACATCAAGAAGTTGTCCACTCTTGGAAAACTAATTATACCTTTTGGATATTATTTAGATGGGACATAAGAGTAGCATGTTCTCTTGTGAGGTGAATATCTTTTTTCTAATAAAGTTTATTTTTTAATATAANATTTTTTTTTGTCAAAACAAATTTTTTTTTTGTAAAAACAATTATCTTCAGTGGTTAAGGAAAATATATCTTAAAACTACAGCCAATTCAGGGGTGATAAATTTAATCAGGCCCTCTCTAAAATTTGATAATTAAAAGAAAATATATTCATAAGCCCGAGAACAACATTAACATTAACATCATTAAAGATGACTATGTTAATCAGTTAATAAAATGCTCAAAGTTACATATCAATTCATCAACCTGGACCAAACCCCAAAAAATTCTCTATTAATAATCTCAAGTGTAAATGAACTCTCTATTTGAACAAATATCTTAAGCTCTAGACCGAAATGGCAGCTACATATATACAAAATGTAAGTTATCACAAAGAAAAGTAAATTATATTGAACATATGAGTAAATGGTTTTTCAGTGAAACATTAAATGTAGAGAGGGAAACCACACCTGCTAGTTCTGAGCTGCTGCTTAATCCCATAGCTACTGTGACATCCTCTCCTTATCATTGGTAATAATAGAATTAGTCCCCTAGACCTATGTAAAAATTTCCCTTCATTACTATTCCATCCCAGCATATACAATAAAAAATATTTCACATAAAAATTAGACATTAGTGGAATGAAAAAAAAATTATTTAATTATATTAAAAAGGTAAAAACTGCAGAAATTATCTTCTTTGATGACAGTTTAATTAATAACAACTGTTATGCAGAATATTTCTAAATCCTCAGAAGAAGCATTTATGAAAGAAAAATGTTGCTTTTTATGAGTAATAAAAATAATATATGCATTAATAATTATACTTGTATTTTAATGTAGTCGAAAAGCACAATGCTGCAAATAAATTTGAATAATGCTGATATACGTTATAAATCTACATATTAATATAATATTTATTAATATCATATTATTATCACATATTATATGACACAATTTTATTCAAATAATCTAGGTTTTTTTTTTTTCAAATTATACAAAAACTGCTACTTGGATTGTAAACATACCTATAGATATCCAAGAAATAATAATCAGTATAATCCTTTTCTTGTCTAATAAAAATATGAGATTATAGGAGAACAATTGAGAAATAAAATATTTATGATTCAAACATAGAAAATAAGACATAAGTTAGAAATATAAAGTCTTCCTAATTGAAGTTATCTACCAGATAACAAAGCCTTTGTTTTTCTTTGAAACTCAAATAAATTACAACCAGGAGAGCAAAATAAGTTAATATTAGATGATTTTTGTTAGAGTGCGGTCAAGGTAGATCCCCACAAAAATACCTATTTTTATTAAAAAGGTATTCAAAAAAAAAAAAAAAAATCTGATATAAGGGAAGAAAGAAGGATATTATTAGGAATAAGTATCTTTGGAACTGGGAAAACTGTTTGACAGGTTTATTTAGAAGGAGGGCTAATGGTTTTTAGAATGTTGAATATGTTTGAATAAATTGAAGAAATTTGTTCTATGTCAGTTCTGCCATTAACTGGATAGTGTTGCAAGTTAATGTGAACGGTTTCAGATAAGAGGCGTTTGTGTTCAGTGAGTTCTGTGGAAAGAATAGTAATGTTCTCAAAGTCAAATATATGTTTTTCATGAAAACCATGTTTTGTGAGGGCAGTTTCTATTAGTTTTTTCTTTTTGTAATTTTTATGATTATTAATTCAACAGTAAATAGGGTTTTTAGTTTGCCCAATGTAAGAACCAGGGCAATTAGGAGTGGAACCAGGAATTAGTTCTCTTAGGAAGGGGATGGGGTCTTTAAGGATGGTGTAAATGGATTTTAGTTTGTTGATAGTGGAAAAAGCAAGTTTAAGTTTAGAGAAAGTTTTTCCGATAGATTTCTTGATATTTTCAGAAAGTTTTGGAATATAAGGAAGAGAACAGAAAATAACTTCATTATTTTGGGGGAGGAGTATGATTGGAGAAGTGGATATAAAGAATTATTTTACAAGTTTTTTAATGGTGTGAATAGGAAAACCATTGGGGAGGAGGATGTCAGTTATACGTTTAATATTTTTGCTATGGAATATCTTGTCAGAGAGTGTGAGTGACCTGTAGATAGGGTTTTTGGCCACATTTATTTGTTGATGATGAGTGTGGGATGAGTTAAACTTGAGGAGACGACCTGAGTACATGTGCTTGGTGAACCAGTCAGTGGAGATAGAGCCATTGGTATTACGGATAATAAGGGTGTCAAGGAAGGGGAGTTGATAATCAAATTCCATTTCAATAGTAAATTAGAGACAAGGGTGGTATGGGTTAAATGCAGTAAGGATCTGGGGGATTTTTTCTGGATTGAGAATGAGGAAGAGGTCGTCAACATATTTTTAAGGAAGAAATTGTCTTTGTGAAAGGGTGGAAGGATAGAGTCTAAGAGGTCGTTAAGGGTGATGTTTGAAATGTCAGGAGCAAGGCTATTTCTCATAGCCAGACAGTTAATCTGGTTGTAGTAATTACCTTGGTGAAGGAGATAGCCGGACTACAACAAAGGGAAAGAGACTACCTTCCACCCATTCACAATGACATTTTATTCCTTAAAAAATATGTTGACGACCTCTTCCTCATTCTCAATCCGGAAAAAATCCCCCAGATCCTTATTGCATTTAGCTCATACCACCCTCGTTAAAGACCCCATCCCCCTTCTTATCAAAACTAATGCCGTCTACAAAATTCCTTGTTCCACACCTAATTGCCATGGTTCTTACATTGGACAAACTAAAAACCCTATTTCCCGAAGAATTAATAATCATAAAAATGACATTAAAAAAAACTAATAAAAACTGCTCTCACAAAACATGTTTTTCATGAAAAACGTACATTTAACTTCGAGAACATTACTATTCCTTTCACTAAACCCTATGAACACAAACGCCTTTTATCTGAAACCGTTCACATTAACTTACAACACAATACAGTTAACGACAGAACGGACATAGAACAAATTTCTTCAACTTATTCAAACATTTTCAACATTCTAAAAACTATTATCCCTCCTTTTAAATAAACCTATCAAACATTTTTATCAGTTCCAAAACTTACTTATTCCTAATAATACTATTTATTTTTTCCTTTGTTCTTTTTATTTCACTGTGAAGCACAGATGATTTTTAACACTCGTTACTTATCGGCGCTAAGAAAATAAATACTATATCTAAGCATATTAAATCTTAAGTGGCTGACGGTAAATGCCATAAACCAAAAATAAACAATTCCATTAAAAGACAACGAAACCTTTCATATCCCCAACCTCAGTCCCAAGCAGTAGGTTACTTATGAGATTAAAAACCTTCTTACAGCAATCCAAAACTCTACTTTTTAACTTTGCCCAGCATCAAATATTGGAACTTCCTAAGCACCGTAGGGGATAACTGTTTTGTGAAATGACGTCACGAGAGAAGCACTCATGGGGAACCTTTATTCTACATTTAGTAAAAAAGAATCTATATGTATTATTGTTCATTATTAGTTTTTAGAGTTACTTTTAAACAAAAATTAATTGTAAAAGACCCGTGCCAGATTGAATATTGTTTTATTTTATTGTAATGCAGCTATCAATGCATATTACAAATTCCAGATCTTATATCTTTAATTTTTAATAGGAGGCTGTAAATAACCGCCTACATGATAGTTGGAGACTTGGCGGGATATTGAAGGCGCCAAAACAAAATCTTCAAAATAAGTAGGTTATAGTTTTGTTACCATAGTGCAAATAACTTATTTACTAACTTTTTTTTGTAACTTTTAAAAAAAATTATTGTATTGAATTTTACAATTATTCTAATGATGAAAGATTTGAAACATTACTTCTCTTCTCCCAAAGTTAACGCTGAAGTTAAAGAAACGGATAACTCCTTAAGTGAAGTATTAAATTTAGAAGATAAAATAGGTAGAACTAAAGATAAGTTAAAGAAAAAAAGACGTAAACGAAAATTCAGTGATAGTGATGTGAGCTTAGTTGATTTAACTGAAGAGAATTTTGAACCGACAGATAAGAAGAAAAAAAAGTCGAATGTTTTAAAAGCTAAAAGTAAAGTGAATGGATGCCCAGTTTCCAATGACATTAAGTCAGGAGAATGTGAAAACGAACAATATGAAACTCCTAAAGCTGAGAAAAGATCCAAAAATAATTCTATGAAAAATAAAAAACTTAGAGATAGTACTTCAAGCAAAGAAAATAGCACATTATCAGATGCTGATGACAAGGTCGTAACTACGCCTGATAATACCAAAAATTTATTAAATTATTTCAATAAAGTTGATAAGCTCCCAGAAACTGTGGATTGGCCGAAAAAAATACAAGTGAAAGTTCTTATACATGCAGACTCAAGTGGTTCTCCACCTACAGAAATAACTATGAAAAGACCTAGTTTGAAAAAAAGAAAAAGTAGCAAAAGAAAAAGTGTTGTTGACTTTGATCTTATTACATCCGAGGAACTTCCTGAAGATCTCACGAATGGATTGTGTTCTATTTCAGAAACTAATTTTACAAATGGTAATGTTTCATTGTACAGTTTTAATGATTTTTTTTCTGAGTTTTTTTATAAGTTAGCATAATATATATTAAAGGGTAACATTCTGAAACTATTCTTCCAAGGGTTTGAATGGTTGTTGATGTTAAGGAAGACTATTTTGTTTTTGTTTTCTAATATTATGCATAGTTAATGCAGTCAGCCAGTGGTCATTAGTGCTTATTTTATACCGGCCGGAAGGGCCTGTAATGGGAGACTTTAGGGCCGTTATTCCCTACAGTCTCTCACTAGGGCTCTGTAGTGCCTATTAGAATAATTATTTTGTTTTTGTTTTAAAATTTTAATTGTATATAAAGTTATTTTACTTATTAATATTTTTGTGAACAACTTTAGCTTTTGAATTGTGTATATGTACTTGGGCTGGTTAATTTACTTTATTTTAGCTTGTATTGGCTTAGCAACTTTATGTGTATGCTGAATCATTAATTAAGTTCTCACTATCTCTTACTTTTAGACATATGCTGTAACCTAATAGTCCAACAAGTTTCTATTGTTAGTACAGCTTATACAATTTTTTTCTAACTTTTATTTAACTAAATATGCCAAATGCAGTGATTATATAATTCTATTTAAAAACTTAACTTCGTCTAATGGTTTGTGATAGAAGATCAAATACCATATTTATTTCTTTATTTTTAGAAGAGTTATTTCATTTATTTACTTAGATTTTGAACAGATCCCATTCTTTATTAATTTTTGTATATGAAAATTTTCACTATTTGTGACATAATTCTGACTTGAATAGCTTGATTTTCAGGTAAATATATGATAAATTTCATTAATTATAGCTATTTATTATTCAATTTTAAAACAAAATTGTAAAACAAAAAGTTTGATCATAGGATTTATAAGAGAGTGTAGGAAATATCTTACTTTAAGTTTTTTACTCTCGTATATTGAAGATTACATAGTAGGAGTTGATAAGGGTAGGTTTGTAATTGTCAGGGACAGCACTTCTGAATTGCTCCATTAAATCCCGTTTTATAATAAAATGAAAGCATTGTATTCAAATAAAATTAAAATCTGTTGTTGTTAGCCACAAATTGTTCTCAACTTGCTTGAGCTAGATAACTAGGCTTCTACTGTCTAGCTTTAATTTTTTTTTTTGTTCAACTTTTATTTATTTATTTCATTCTGTTAAATAAGAAAATTTTGTAATTTGATTACAATGAAAAGTAAAAATGACATTCAATGTCAATCACATAAGGAGAGAAGGTGACCAATGACACCACTCTCTAATTATTTATAGACTATGTTCCTAGGAGGTTTCGGGGCCTTCTTCGTTTGAGTCAACAGGGAAGGTTGTAGGGGTTGGAGTTGGAAGACATGGTCTTTGCTAGTGGATAAGGATGGTATGGCAGTTTACTGTGGAAAAAGGGGAAGCGGGAAGAAATGAGGTCTTGAACAAAAAGAATATTAAGATCGTAGTGAAGGGATGAATTGGATATGTAATAGGGAGCATTTGCAATTATTCTCAGTGTTTTGGATTGAAAGGACTGGATTCTTTGAATGTTGGAAGGCATCCCAGCCAGATTGGTCGTAATAAGGTTTTGTAGAGCATCTGTTTGTTTTCTATCTTAAGATAAGAGTTCTTATTCATGAGTCTCTATAGAAGTCCATAGCACTGAATGAGGTCTTGTATTTTAATTTTAGTATGTTCTCCCCATGTAAGTCATGAGTCAAGATGGAACTCAAGGTAACAAACAGAATTTGAATTTGGTAAAGGAATATTGTTAGATTTCACAATTTCAGGGAAGTCTTTTTTCCACGGTTGGAAAGTAACTTGAACCCATTTTTGTAGCTTTGATTAAAGTTTTTTAATAACTTACTAATAATCTCATTTATTTTATCAATAATTTTGTTATTTTATCGATAATAAAAAACTGTATTTTTCACTGAGCTTGAAATATAAATTACTTGAATGATTATTCACAAATAGAAAAAGCTTTCTCTTTTTGAAACATTCTACAGTGTCAAAAGTAGGTGAAATAATTGAGAGGTGGTCAGCAACCACCGCTGTTCATAAATTTATTTTTAAAGCAGAGCGCTGTCAAGGCTAATGCCTCATCTTCAGTGCTCTAAGTTGTGCAAGGTGAATTCTCTTAGACCTCTGGCTATATTCAGAGATCTGAGAGAGTTCACCTAGACCAAAATAGAGCACTGAGGTTGAGGCATTAGCCTCGAAAGCGCTCTGCTTTGAAAAGAAATAAATGCACTGTGGAAGTTATTGACCACTTCTCAATTATTTCACACACCTTTGATTGAGAACCTCCACCAGTCAGCTATAATATAGAAAGAAAAAGTCTACAGTGTTTTTTATAAGGTTAAAATATCTGCCTTCTGAAATAAACAGAACTCATATCAAATCGCTTTGAATGTCTTGCATATATTTTTGGTTTGTGCTGATAGATGCCATTTTATTTTAGATTATTATGCATATATGTCTGCGTGCATGTGTGTGTGTGTGTGATATATCTTTTAAATACTGAAACACCTACACTATTTATTAACATACACAAATTTTTTTTCCAGGATCCAAAGCTGATCTGTCATCTATTTCTAATGCTAGCAATCATAATGAAAAAGAGGATGAGACCAGAGTATCTGATGTGAAATCAAAATCTAATCAAACTGGTACTTACTAATTGTTATTTGTCATTTAACTTAAAATTATTTTTTCTTATTATACAATGAAAAAATTCATTACTCCTTAATATCTCTAAAAAAGATAAATAAGCTTTTCATAATTTTCTTTGTTGTAAGTATTATCAGTTTAAAACATGTGATCATTTTTATAGCTGCATTATTGAAATTATTTACACAGACACACAAACACACACACACACACAGAGTGAGAGGGAGAGAGAGAAAGTTTGTATTAAAAAGTCATAGCTGGATGCCGCCTATTAGTGAAGTTAATCCATAGACCTCTCTCCCATGTTCTAAGTTGGCTTCAGATCAACAAAGTCCCACCGACTTAGTTAGTCCTCTTTTTTAGGCTCATTATGTTTAATATTATTATGTTATTAATAATAACATTGTTAATATACCTCAACTCAAAGCCCAGATCAAGTTCTTAAGTTCTTCCTTGATGCATTATAGTGGGTAGACATATAGAATAGAGTGATGACAGTTTGAATTACCAATATCATTGCTTGATTTTATTTTAGTTGATATTACAGTACTAAGCATTTATCTCATAAGTATTTTATGACAGTACAGTAAGATTCAGCGCTCATTGGAATGGTTTTGTGCCTTTGGCATGTTCATACAGGCTTACTTTTTCAACTGATTAAGAGCACCTGAAACTAAACTTTTGTACATTTTTTACTTATATGGGCAGTGGTCAAACTACTGACCACAACTACTGGGTTGAGGTTAAATGAAGGATTTAAAATATTTTAAACTTTCTACTTTTTTTTATATATTGATAACTTTAATATACTGAGCATATCAAAATTTCTATTTATCCCTTTAAAAACTTAAAATAGTTAATTTTTCCATCTCATTTTATTTTCAGTGAAAATACTTTTCGATGAAAAAACTTCAAGAATTAAAAAGAAGAGTCAAAAGCAGTGTAATGAGGAAATTAATTTAGAATCAGAAAATTCTAAAATAGTCTCTGTAGTAAAGCAAGAAAAAATGTCTCATAAAAATAATAACATTATGCTTAATACCATAACTGAGCAAGTTTCTAATAATTTATCTAGGACTGAACAAATCCATAATGTTTTAGAGGAAGATAATGTAATAATCATAGAAGAGGAAGAACATGAAAAAAAAATTGAAGGCACAGATGTTATTATTGTGGAGAATATGTCCAAGGAAAAACCTAAGGCAAAGCATGATGGTAACTGATTTAAATTATCTTTACTAATATGCTAAAATAAAAGTTAGCCTGAACAGATTATGATAAAATCGCAGGAAAATAGTTTGAAATTCAATGATTAGTCATGCTATAATCTTTGCATTTTAATAAATAAATTTGGAATAAAGTGAAAACTTTTTTTATTATTATTTAAATTCAAAATAAAACTAAAATTATGAATGTTTACCAATACTTCTTCCAGGTTTAACCGTGTCTTGGAGTTTTTAGTTGCCAAGCTTTCGCACATCTTGTGATGGCTTCTTCAGGGCTGAAGAAGCCTTCTGACATCAACTCTCTGGAACAGCAAGTCATGTTTCTGGTGCCAATAGGAGCTCCCCTAACTGGTTTCCTCTGAAATAAAACTATGGACACTAAAATGCAAGACACGGTTCAACCCGGAAGAAGTATTGGTAAATATGTCTGAGGACCGTGGAAGCCTATGTGAACATCTTAAAAATATGAACTTACATCCATAAAGTCATAATTACTGTTTTGTTCAAAACAATGTCTTCTTGTGATTGTTGGTAATGCTATTGAGGTATTATGGGTTTTGTTAAAGCAACTATTTTCTTTAGCATAGTTAATAAAAAATTGTTAAATCTTAAATCCAAAAACCTTCATAAAGTGGGTGAAAAAGATATATGTGAGTGTGTGTAGCTTTTTCACACGAATGATATATAACTCCTAACTGATGAAGGGCGAGAAATCTCCCCAAAAATTTTACTCAGTGTAATTCTATGGGATGTTTTGGTTGGCCGTTGATAATCAGGAGGAGGAGATAGTCAGGGTTCGATCAAAGGTTTATTATAAAATAAAAACAAATTGGTGAACCAATATGGTTTTATTTTTGCCAATGTTTCGGCCTAAATTTGAGGCCTTCTTCAGGGCTATGGGGATAAGGAAAGAAGAAAGTCATGAATTGCATGTTCTAACCCATGGTTGCTGGGGTACTGGTACTGGTATTGGTTCACCAATTTGTTTTTATTTAATAATAAACCTTTGACTGAACCCTGACTTTTTCCTCTACTCAGAGTAATTCTTTCTTTTTGTCTGTTCACTACACTCTTTTTCCCACTTGTTCTTATTTATTATATATATCGCAACCACGAGTGTTACATGTCGTGGAGAGGGGAAGANCTTTTTGTGCATTTTAATATTTAAAAAGTGTGTTAATTTTTATCTCTTTGTTATTTATAGGACTCATTATGAAAAATGAAAAATTTAATATTAAATGAATACTAGTTTTATTATATATCTTTCAAAGCTCAACTGGGATAATTTTCTAAATAAAAAAATAAATGAGAATAGTAATTTTTAAATAAATAAAAATAAGCGAGAACAAGAATTTGTTAAAATTAAATTAGGAGAGAAGGAATGGTTATATGATTCCAATAGTAATTAAGAAAAACAAATAAATTTACTCTAAGAAACTGTTTTTTTTTTAACCAGAAAAATATGATATTTGCCAACAATTATGTGACAACAATTTATTCCAATATTTTGGACATTTTTCTCTTTTTCAATTCCTACAAAACATAAGAATAGATTATCACTTATCAATTGCCTTATAAAAGTATCATTAAAACATAAACATTTATAAAAATCTATACAAAAAAACTTTTTGTTTATTACTAACTTTGAAAATTATAAAACTTGTTGTAAATTAAATTAAAGTTAAATGTAATGGCTATTATAAAATTAATTATCCCCATTCTAAACCAGTTGAGATCATAAAACACACTTCACAAATCCTCAGACATGAAAGTGTAAAAAAAAAAAAAAGTTCTAAAATAAAAATAAAAGCCACTATATCTCCCTGGTATTAATGACCAAAGGTTGACAGGCCATTTAAAAAAAAAAAAACCGTGCTGAAACTAATTAAGGTCCAAACACACTCACTTGTTATTGTCTTCTTGGCTTATTACTATCAGTCTCACCTCCAGCCTAATTTTATGGTTGAGTTTGTGATAAACCTCAGAAATCTGCTATGCATCTTGCTTAAAGTCTAGTAGGATGTTTATGACATCATAGAATTTTATTTTTCTTCCATGTACACACTTTCTACATGATGAATATTCATGTTGTGTTATTTGTCTAATAATGCCCGACTCTGAGGTTAAGCTTTTGCTATGCATGTCTGTAGACAACATGTGTATTGAAAATGTTTGTGTATGCAGAAGAAATATAGTTTTTGTCTGTTTTATTGTTAATGGGTTTTTGTTTTTTTTCTAAGGGTATGCATATGGATTCTGATAAGAGACATTTTTCGAGGTTGGGTTCAGTTGCAAGAAAGGTGAATTTTTGTAAGTCAAATGTGTTTGTCAGTCATGTTTTGAGAGAGCAGTGGTAATTTTCTTGTTTTTTTATGTCATGTTTATGGGGGTTGAGTATTTTTTTTAAAATAGGGTTAAATATAAAAACAACAAAATGACCACTGCTCTCTCAAAACATTCCATTACTGACTGACACACATATGACTTACGAAAATTCTCACTTCTTGCGACTGAACCCAACCTCGAAAAACGTCTTTTATCAGAATCCATATACATATACTTAGAAAAATCCCCATTAATGATAAAACAAAGACTATATTTCTTCTACATACACAAACGTTTTCAATATACTCTAACACAAATTAACATATCAGTATACGTTGTCTCACTCAAACCCTAGAGAATGCTAATTCCTAGAAGTTATCAGGTCTCTCTTAAGCTATGGCTAATCTCTTCAAAGACACCGCCTTTATCTCTCTTCCTTTCATTGTTACTGCCATCCTTTCAAAAATACTGCCTTTTCCCACAAACTCCTCTCCCCCCCCCCTCTTCTCACTCCTACCTTTATTAGTCCTTTTCCCAAACTTCATTTAGTTCACCAGCAACCATGAATTACAACATGCAATTCATGACTCTCTCCCTTCGTTATCCCCATAGCCCTGAAGAAGGCCTGAAATTCAGGCTGAAATGTTGGCAAAAATGAAACCATATTGGTTCACCAGTTTGTTTTCCTTTGACCGAACCCTGACTATCTCCTCCTCCTGATTATCAATTGTCAGCCAACATCCTATAGAAAATAATAGTTCTTAACTTTTTATTTAGTTGAAACTTTATTCTTTCTTATTTTAGGTACATTAGCATCATTTCTCAATCTTGGAAACAGGCCTCTACCTACATCCATTGAGAAAAGAACTTCAGCCAAGGTACAATTTCTACTGAGTGGTGCTCCACCATCTACTAAACGCATCTCTTCAAACATTAAGTATATCTTGCCCTTATTGTTTGTTTTTTTTGTTGTTTTTTTTTATATTAATTATTTTATATATTTGTTTGTTCAGCTGCCAAGGCAATGTTGCACCATTTCCTTCCAAGTCCCATCTTCAACAAAAAGATAGAATGAATATCGTATGGAACCTGAATAATGTGAATTTAAATTTAAAACCCGTTAAAGACGATTTTGTTGTTATTCCTGAATGGAGTTCAATGATAGACAAAAGGAAAGCTGTATTAATTCGGAAGGAAAGCAACAATTTTGATAAGAAATCTGGTTTAAAGGATTTAAAGAAAGAGGTTTGCTTACTTTTCAGTTCTTTAGTTGTTAATGTTAATGCTTAGTAATATAATATAATCAGCATAAAAGTATTTGTCTTGTTGCTATAATGATATACTTTGACTTTAGGTTTTTATNCAAAGTAGCTATAAGCTGAGCAGAGTTGACATTATCTACGCGGAGATCCTTATTCAAGTCACCCAATACAATAATGTCAGAATATTTAGACAGGAACTTCGATATTGCAGTCTCCACCTCTGTGAAATAACCTCCCTTTGAGGGCCGAAACACCACTCCAACCAGAAAAGCTCTGTAGCCAGCTTTGTACATCCAGAAACAAGAACTCAGGGTGACCTTCAAAGTATCTGGATGATTCAAGAATAACATCTCGGCAGATATCCTTCACAAAAATAGCAGCTCCTCCTCTACTCTTTCCAATTCTATCGTTCCTATAAATCTTGTATTTGTAGAGAGAGAGAGAGAGAAAGCGTGAGAGAGTTGTTAGATGAAAAAGAAAAACGTTTTATTTTACTTCCGAAATAAACATAGAAACAATATGTTCAAATGTACCGATGGAAACCGGAACAGAAGTAGAGAGGAAAGAAAGAGACAAGATCTGTGCAGGTACGAAGCAAAAAATTATTAATATGATAAAACCGGTGTGCGTAATAAGGAATTTTAATATAATTAAAAGATAAAAAGTAAAGCTTCTTCCTTTATCATTATTTCCTCCTAAAATATTGCAACTGATTGGAATAAGAAAAAAATCACAAAGAATTTTATTAAACATGAATGTTTCAAATCCATTGGTAGGGGGAACTAAGAATGTTTACATTAAATATTAGTCTTGATCTATTTTTTGCAGTATTTGAATTTAATGCATTTTGTAGTTATTATTTATAATTTATCATTTATTTTTATTGCTATTCATAAATGTTATTGTTAGTCATTACTTTTTAATTAATTTTAATTTTTGGGAAACTAATTATGTTATCAATATTATAAATTAAAGTAATGGGTTCATGAAGAAAATAACATTTTCCTTAATCTATTTTTATTATGAGCAATTATAGTTTTCCATTACTTATTGTTCTCCTTGGTATAACTTATGTTAAGTCTGTATTTTCTTCTTAATGATTGAAACTTCTTATGGTGCCGTACAGGTGATTGGAAAATTTACTTGTCCAACAAAATCCTTTTGAGTTCGAATAATGTTTAATCGGTTAAATTAAAATACAGAAAGAAGGGACGAGTTTGTTAATGAACACGTACCTTTATTCAACATGTGTAGGTGAAGTTTAATTTAAATTAATTTCTAATAAATAGTGTGAATTTACACAAAATATATTTTTAACTCTATAAAAACTTAAAATATAACAGATTTCTATAGCAGATTCTAAGAAATATTATGAATAAAAAGTGCACTATGCAGGAGCAGTATAAACGAATCACGTTTACCTTGTCTAATGAAGATGGACATAGATTTAAGGTAAAGAAGGGAAAGGAAGAGTGGGAGACTGGACATTTATAGTTATATTACAAAATATCTTCTTTAATAGGCATTTTTTAGGATAATTTTATTGAATATAAATGATAGAAATATTAATTTTCCTTCTAAGTTATCAATTTTTATAACAACACTAATAATAAAAAAAATATGGCGATTCGTTCATCATTTAAACCCCCTCCTCATTCATCTAATTTAAAAAAAAAAATGAATTCATTCAGTAGTTTGTACAAAAAGCCTTAATACCTAATTTGGATTTGGTTTCTATATTTTAAAAATAAGGGAACTTACCTAAGTAACCTCAAAGTTACATTCTTTATTATTTTCCTTAATATGTGTTGTTTTTTTGTTGTTGTTTTTTGTAAGAATGGTATTATGTATTATTATTAGAAAATTACATTATACTCCTATTATGTTCTATATATATTTTTGACTAAATCCGTAATAAAAATATTTAGGACTCTCTGTTTGGTCTCTTTCTAAGCCCTTCTCCTGAGCTTTGAATACATAATAATGCTTGGTTAACATATAGTAGACATTTAACTATGGTTCAATAGTAGCATTAAAAATTTAATGGCTCATAGAGACATTTTCTTTGAAATATATAAACATTAAAAAAAGTCTTCAACTGGGACTCCTATAAAGTGTGTAGAAATAAGCTCCATAAGGCAATGAGGCTAGAGACCCTGTAATCTATAATGTGGAAGGAAATTAAAAATCAGGGTCTAATTAAGGCAAAACAGGAAATAGTAATGCATGGTCACCTGGCCAGCTAAATGTATTCTTTACCTCATTATCATACTGATAGGGTAATGTGTCTTTGGTATTGTTTTTATTATTATGATTTTATTAGTAGATTAAATATTACCATCTTTATAATTTTTTTTTTTTTACAAGCGAATTGACCACTTAGGATCACGCTACAACTTCATTTCTTTTTCTTGGCGTGGAGTTTCCTTTGTGTCCAATACTCCTTCATGCGTTCGCTGGCCTGCTTCCGTTGTTCTTCTGTCCAGGCTCTTCCGGTCTTCTTAGATCTTTGTGCGGCTTGAATCCCTTCCAAATTATTCACTGTGTTCCTAAATATATTTCTGTCCAACAGTTGATCCTCTGAGATATTGAGTCTTTTCATGTCCATTTTTGTTTCCTTAATCCATGTTGTTGTGGTTTTCTTTCTCCAGAAGTAATCAAATATCCGTTTAGTAAGTCTATTTTGGTCCATTCTATATAGGTGTCCAAGAAACATCAACCTCCTCTTTTTCATAGTTTCGGAGATTCTTTCTACTTTCTGGTAAACTTCTTCATTACTTCGAAGTTTCCATCCACTTTCGGTTTGAACAGCGCCCATAATTTTTCTGAGGATTCTTCTTTCCAAGACCTCTAGTTTATCCAGCTTGTAGTTCATGGACAGGCATTCACTGGCATATAGGCATTCTGTCTTAACCACAGTGTTGTAGTGTTTTATTTTGGCATTCCAGGATAAGCACTTCTTATTGTAGATATTCTTTGTCAAGCCATATGCTCTCGCCATTTTTGAGATCCGATCTTCCATTGCATTCTTTTCTAGCCCATTCGCCTGTATGGTCTCACCAAGGTACTTGAACTTTTTGACCCTTTTGATTCGTCCTATCTCTGTTTCCAGAAATTGTGGCCCATCTTTGGAGTTCATCATGAATTTGGTCTTTTCTGTTGAGATCCTCAGTCCCGTTTGGCTTGCGATTCTTTCCAGAAGGTTAATTTGAATGGTTGCGACCTCTGGACTTTCTGATAGGACAGCAAAGTCATCAGCGAAGGCTAGACAGTTGACTTTAATCCCTCTTGCTTTTCTTTCTAGGTAGATAGGGGTTATCTTTTGACGTTCAAGTTCCGAGTTCCATATTCTCACAATCTTTTCTAAGACGCAGTTGAATAGGAGTGGTGACAGTCCATCACCTTGCCTCACACCTGTCTTGATTTCAAACGGTTGCGACAAATTCCCTAAGAATTTCACTTTAGATGTTGTATCTGTTAAGGTATCTTTGATAATATTTGCCAGTTTTGTTTTGACTCCAAATTCTTTAATGATCTTAATCAGGGTTTCTCTATCCACCGAATCAAAGGCTTTCTTGAAGTCTATAAATGACACCACAATTTTCTTACCATCTTTATAATTATTGGAAAGTTTTTTTTTGTGTGTGTGTGTGCGTGCGTGTGTGTGTGCGCGTTTGTGTGTGTGTGTGTGTGTGCGTGCGTGCATGCGTGTGTGTGTGTGTGTGATATGGGATATGTGAAAAATTCACAAATAGCCATGACATCAATGTGCGGAACTTGATTACCTTGTGGAATCTGTTAAAAGTAGTAATTTGAAAAATTGTTATTCACAGTAAATTGTTCGAGTTTTGATTGATTTTAGCTTGCAATCTTTTAAAGCTTTAGCTGGGGGATCAAGTTTGACCATTAGTAACTTCATACCAGGAAACATGCTTAAGTTTACATTAACAATATATAGTTATGAATTAAGTATTTTATTAATTGAAAGAGCTAAAAAAAAAACATTTGTCTGTAATTATTCAAACTATTTATTCTCAGAACATTTTTACTTAATTTATTAAGATCTATCATATTCTAAGTATTTTAGCTCTTGCAAGAATGAATGCTTAGGGTAAACCCTAATAAACAAACAAAGCAACACTATATCAAAGAAAAATAAATAAATATCTGGCAGAATAATAATTATAAACAATTAGGGATAGATGGTTCCAGGAATTCTTTGGTCTGTTATGGAGAAACAAAGAAAAACGATGCACTGTGAGTATTAAATCTGGAATCTTTTGCTCAGAAGTCAAGTGCAATAACTGCTAACACTTCATTAAGGACTACCATGCCACATTCACATTACAAAGAGTACTAAAAAAAGTTAATATATATAGAATTATTTATTTAATTATTTAGAGGAATTTCCACAACATTCAATATCATCTAAATATAGTCAATTTGGACAATCATTATTTAATGCAACTTTTATTTTTCCAAGTGTTGATCTATGCTTAAGCCATGCATACTTCACTACATGACCATGAGGCCATAGTACGCACTTCCATAGTATGCACGCACTAAGGACCATCACTGCTAATGAACAACTAAGAACAGAGACATGTTGCTGGCGGCATGTCTAAACATAGTTAGTGTGATCCTTGTATATCTTAGGTCTTTCTTCCCCTCCCATCTGTCATATTTCAGTCCTGAAGTACAGGTATGGCCCAATGAAATTTTTTGAACAAGTTTTATTATTTTAATCAGAATGCTCGGTCCAGGCGACATTTATTTATTAAAGGGTTCATTTATAAATTTTAATATAGCTAGGAAGGAATTAGAAAAATATTAATTCGTTGTAATCTATGATTTATGTTAATTTACATAAATTTTTATTCTGGTTATATAACCATTTTCAGGGACGAATTTAATTTGTTGACAGTTTTCCTTGGTTTGGGTAAGTACATAGTTTTTTGAAACATCTATCTATAATTGTGCCACCCTTCAGTATGTTGTAAGTTTTGTGTTACAATGGAGTGAAACTACATGTATATCAATTTTAATTTATTATATGCTTAGACTTGACCTGGTTTCAGAATCTGGAGCTAGCAGCAGTGATGAATTTATTAAGGAAGGTGATCCAGAACATATATCAGATAGGAAAACAGTTATACTTCTAACTGGTCCACCTGGTACTGGAAAAACTGCTTCAGTGTATGCTATTGCCGAAGAAATTGGCTATAATGCAAGTATTATTTTTATTATTTATATTTTATAAATTTGACCTCATAACTTTTTAGATACTGAAGCACTTACCCAAAAAACCATCCTTTTCCTTACTTACCTCTATATTCCATTCTCAGAACTATCTACTTTCTCCTCTTGTTCAAATTCTCCTCTATCAAACTGATTCATTAAAAAATCGAATTTCTTCACTCTCCTTCATCCAATCATCTCATTTCCACCCTGTCCACAACAAGAAAAATCTTATAAAAGCTACTCTTAACTGAAAGCTACTCCCTTCTTAGAATCTGTCATATCTTCTTAACAATTTAGCTTCTGCTTATCATATCCCACCATACATCCATCCCATCAAGCTTATTATTTATCCTGCCTTTCGGGGAAAACATTCATCATAACTCAGGTCTTTGAACAAGTACCTATTACCTCATCATTCACTCCTATCTCTTCCAATGGTTCTCTGTATCCTAGGGTTCACAATGTCCACATTTTTCCCTTAACTCGCTGGTGTGCCTCAAGAAAAATCCTTAATCCTATCCCTTTATATCTACAGGTTTTTCTTCTCTTTCCACTACACTCCTCTTCAGTTTTTAGGATGATTTACTAATTATTTCCAGAAATATGAATCCTACCCTTGCTACCCAATCTCTCCAAGAAAACTTCCAACTTCTTTACCCTGACAATCCAAGTGAATCTTGAAAAATCAAGAAATGTCACATTTATCTAATGCAATTCAATTCCATTTATCTTCTTTCCCACTCTACTCTTTAAGATACCCAAACCACTTCACGATCCCTATATCAGTACCCTATCCTATTCATTCAAAAATATTATAATACATTGTATTGGTATATTTTCAATAGAGATTATTAATAATAAATGTCATAAAGATGACCAATCGCTATGCTTTTTGGCTCTTCATGCTTGTTAGGATTTAATTGATGTTTCAAATTCTGTCATAGAAATTTTTTTTTTTTTTCCTCTACTGCCTCTTTATTAGTAAATATTTTGATGTACAATGTGCTATAAATAGCAGTCCGTGTGCTATGCTGGTGTGAGTGTAATTGGTACACCATCTATAGCGACCCTTTTACCCGTAGGTATGTGCGGGTTATGGTGAGAATGTATCTGCGGACGTTTTGCTCCGAGGAGCATAGAATTTTCCTTTCAAAGATTATACATTATTA
>KZ807490.1:220970-243396 GCA_000696205.2 Oncopeltus fasciatus | reverse complement strand
CTTGTAAAATCTTTTAAAATTTTTAACTAAAGACGTAAGGAATTAAACAATTTAGTTATTGTTTTTATGAGTAGTTAATCTTTGTGTGAAAAATTACTTTATAATTAAATTAATTTTATATTAATTGTTTTTATGTTATTTAATTCAAACATTGTAAATTGTGGTGTAATTATTTAAATGCATGAAATTGAAATTTATGTGCTTAGCTATTTGCTCTACTGGAGGGAAAGTCAGTAACTTAGTGTAATTATTCTAGTGTTTCTATCACTTTGAATTTTTAATATCCATTTAATTTTTTTATGTAAAGGGGTTGGCCAAAGGAAGTGATCAGATATAAAATCATTTTGTAGTTTGTAAGTACAGTATTCTGTCTTTAATAAAAAATTAATTAAAGATTAAAATCAAAGATTTAAATATTTGTATATCTTGTAAAAATGTCACTGTATATATTATTGAAATAAACTTATTTTGTCTATTTTGTTTTATTCCTTAAATATCATTGAATATTAGGTATTTTAGTTTTCAAATAAAAATAGACTGTAAGTGAAAGAAACATGTGTCACTTAGCCCACTACTAAATCTCTTACTTATGTAGGCATTGACTCATCTTTAGTACTTCTCTATTAGTTATTTTCTATTAGTGAATAGTAGTTTAGCTAAAAATGGAAAAAAAGTAAAATTGAAAATAGGAGTAGTAAGACAAAATTATGTGAAAATATATGTTCTAGTCTCATGGAAAAGAGAGTAATGGATAGAGAAAAGCATTATCCAATCTCTCTTTGTAATCTGTAGATTGGAAAATTCGCTGTTCACAGTAGAGTTATAATGAAGGCAGGTGAAATTTGGTTTAAGAACTTAGGTAACTACTTATAACTGCCAAGAGAGATAACTTCACAAAAAATTGAGCCAAGTAGTGGATTGAGATCTTGCAAGAAAACATAGGAAGAGTGAAAATGTTTCAGCTAGTGTAAGGAGATGGAATTAATGCAAATGTTTAGAGGTAGATTCTAATAAGCTAAGCATGATCTACAATAACAGAAAGTGTGAGAACAAGATTAAGTACAGTTTAAATTTTAAATATTGACTGCAGGATAATGAGGAAAAAAATTGAAATAATGTTGAAAGGCATTGTTAAATACTGCACACTTTGAAATTCTCCTAGCTAAAGAACAGGAAATTTGTTTTTATCAGATTATAAAATACATATAACATGAATTTATAGGCAGAAAAAAAATGTGAAACCCTTAAGTGTTAATCCCATTCTGCTTTAGTTTGTTATGGTATTACTCACAGGGTGTAATGAGTTCAGTGGAATCAAAACAATGTATAAATTCACAGTGTACGACTCACACAGGTCGTATATACCTTATTAACATGCCCTAAGAACCAAGAAAGAGGTAGAGGATACCAATGAATGATTTTTTGCATTATATTTTTGTACAACTTAACTTGAACATTAATTCATATATATATGATCAGTTTGCAGGATTAAATAAATTTCAACCTCTAAAAAAGGACAACAACAAATATTTTTCTAAACAAGAGAAGTGACATTTACAATTCGACATAATCTGTGAATTTAAAGATAAATATGAACATGAAGACATTTGATAGTATTTTTTGTTTAGTTAGTTATATCATTAGTTTTTTATGCCATCTCTTGAACTTTTTCGAAATGATATATTTGTCAGATAAAAAATTCACCTTCTCTTTCTGACATAATTCATTGTCAATAAAAATTTTCCTTTGCATTTACTAGTGACATTTATCAGATGTTTTGTCAAATACTGCTTGACTCTCAAGACAGGGCTTTCTGGTGCAATTTATATCAAGAATATATATATATATATATATATATATATATATGTATNAATATATATATATATATACAAAAGCTTGCCCTTTGTCAGGGAGAAATGAAACTTTACTCCTATCTGATGAAGGATGAGCAGTCTCGCCAAATAATTTTAAATACTCTGCATACTATTTCTTTTTAACAGAAAAACCACTACGGTTAATCTTGCTCTTATATATATAAACTTCTGCCATCCACAATTTTTAAAGTAAAGAAACCAAATTAGATATTAAAGCATATTTTTTTTGTGAATTGTTGGTTCGGCTTCTCAGTTGAATTGGTAAAGAATGATAAATTTTTTTTTTTTTTTAAGTACTGTCATGGTATCAATGTAAAAATAGCTTAATAATGGGAAATCTGTTTCAGTGACACCCAACTAGTTGGCAGGTATTAGAACAAGAAAGGTGTATTATGTTTACCTGTTAATTTATTCTTGTTGATGGGGAGATACCAGGTAAATTTAGTGAATAGATGAAGGTCAAAGTGTAGAATAGTGATTTATCTAAGTGTTTATATTTTGGTCTCATCTGAAAAGCTTAAAAGATTTTTTCTAAAGGGAATAATGTTATTTGGTTAACAAAAGGAAGTTGCAATAACTCTTCAGTTGTCAATAACTAAGGTATTTTCCATATTTTATCATACACTGGACAGTTGATTAAGAAAATTCCAGAAGTAAACTTACAGTTGAATACTTTGCTGTCATTCCTGCAGAGTAGGTAGTGCAGATCATGTCCCTCTCATAAACCTCCAAGCTGAAAGAGGCCTATTAACATTCGATTTATGGTACAATAACAGTTTATGAAATCATTTTTATTTCAAAGAACTGCTGATTAACATTAAATTGTTTTTATAAAATAATTATGTTCATAACTAACTTAGTGATTTAGCAAAATATATATGTAGGCAACAAAGTCAGTTCTTGATTTTGGGCTATTGAAGTGTAATTTAAACAGCTATAACTAATAAAAAGACAAATTTCAGTTTTTCTTGCATAATATTGATTAGTATATTAGCCCTTAAACATGACACTACTAAGGCACTATGAACCCCTTTTTTTGAGATATAATATTGTAGGTTAAATACTAATTCATATCAAATTGCTTTAAACTATTTTATTAAATCAATTTATTCATACTTAGTATAAATACAATATTATTTACAATAATATTAACAGGAATCACAGATACAAGTTAAAATATTTTACAATTTAACTACATTAAATTTAAACAAATAAAATACTCTAAGGCACTTTTTTCCCAATGGAATTCAATAAAGCTTCTAATGATGGGTCACGCCCTTGAAATCTTCTGAAGACTTCATTGGGATGGCAACTACCGCCAAATGAAAGGAAGGTATCTCGAAACCTATACAAGAAATGAAAAAAATAAATTTTGCATAACTGTAAATTTCAGTGATATGATATTCAGTTTAACCAAAGAAATATTCTAAACCAATTTTTCACACTGGTTTATTATATTTTATTTTTGAAGGAAAAAAGCTTTTGGAATCATTGATTCCACTCTCAGAGCTTACACCCAGATTAGGTGGACTGCTCTGAACCAGTTGAATGTCAGCTCTAAGAGACGACAGTTATCTTGGCCTGGTATCAGATCTGAACTATAGTAATAGACTCTACAATTCTGAAATTTGCACAGTTTTAATAAAAAATTGTATATATTCTACTCCAGTAAAATGAATTCATTCAACTTCTCTCCCAAGGAAATATTTATTATGAAATTCTGTTTCATATGTTGATTATCAAAAGTTTAAAATTAGACAACAAATGAGATAACTATGTTTTTTATTCCTCGAGTTAGAAGTTCAACTTTTAGATTTCAGAATTTGTTAGCAATGAATTAAAAAAAAAAAACTGTCCTATATAAGGAATAATCCGTAGCACCCCTGACAGAAATCTCTTTAACTTTAATGAAAGCAGTACCTCTTTAAGATACTATTTGTGAGAATAAGATGTAAGTTAAAAATCATTGTAAATAAATGTATTGAGATGCTCACTATAATTAATTTTAAGTTGAAAGTTCTAAATTTTGGTATGGTTTATTTAACTGTTTCATTCCAATTTACCACACTATTCTCTCTTTCAAACTTTAGCAGATGGCGTAAGAGACATTGGTCAGAATGACAAACCTGTTACCCTAAAATAAGTGTCAAATGTCTATAAACAATATTTGTTTTCACAATGAACAACAATTAGGACCATGAGTAACCACTAAATAATTTTTAAAACAATATTTGAAATAAAATAAAATGAATACCTCTCCAGGATATCAAATTTTCCCAAATAAGCTCTAAAACTGTTTAGTAGTAGAGGACCAATGGATAATTAAATCCACTATAATTTCCTTAGTGGGAACATATGTAAAAATCTAATAACAATTTGGGAATCTAATTAATTCCCTAATTTTTAAAAGTACTTTAAGAAGCTCTAATAGCAACCTTAGTGGCAAAAGGATCACGAACGAACATAATGAAATGGGCCATAGCCGAGCCAATCCTCTGGTAGTGTAGATAGAGTATGGAATGTGATCTCCAGCAATTGTGCCCTAATAGAGGGATTTTCTTTTAATTTTCTCAAATACAGTGTTGAAAACAAGATTTATCCAATTAAAAGAGGCTTAGAAGTAAGATTCTAGAAAGGGTTTTCTTGGTGCTCACATAACAATTAGTGTATCTATAAAAGTGGGATAAATTATTATTCTAAATAATATTTCTAGTCAGAGTTAGAGAAGCATATTTCCATGGTAGATTAAATTTATTTATTTATTTATATTTTTATTCTTTACTTATAATTATACCTAAAAATAATATATTAAAATTATACCTAAGGCCGATAGCTTTTTTATCTTCTTCACTGAGAAAAGTGGTAAAAGCATCCTCAGCAAGCATTTTAGCCCAAATGTGTGAAAAGTATGCAGCACCGAATTCTCCAGCAAATGGTTCGATAAAACTGCAGGTATGAAAATCTTTTGAGTCTAAGTCAAAAACAAAATGTTCTGGCCAAAGCTCCTTCACTAATTTTAGCCAAAATTCTGATCTGTAAAGAAAAAAATGTAAATATACAATGACAATTAAAAGTATCAAAGCATACTAAAAATTCCAAATACAAACAATACTTGAAAAATATATGCAAATTAATATATATCATATTATTAAGATATTACTTTCTCCAGATAGATGGTTTAACCATTGTCAAAATCTTTGTTGCTAATTGCCTTTGTTAAATTAATTTATATGTTTGAATAAAGATTATTATCTATCTATCTACTACTTTTTTATACATTTTTAAGTTTAAACTTAAAAATAAAATTTTAAAAAACGTTAACTTTCTGCAAGAGAAGGCAGCATTTTATTTTTTATTTTTTTTACATTTTTTAAAAATAAGTTTTGTTTTATTTGTTAATTATACCAATCCATTCATTACATTATTATATAAAGCCTAAGTAAAATTTGTTTTATTTTTTAGATCTAGAATAACTAGATTTTTTCAAACTAACAATTCTATTAGAATTGAAAAATCTAGCAGTCAAAATGAGTAGACTCAACTACTCAAAATGGGATAAATTCAAATTTAAACTTTAAAATTGCAGTAGCGTTAATAGTAACTTCTGTCAACTTAAGAGTTTTGAATTCTTATAGGTGTGTTTTTTTTGTTTTTTTTTTTTTAATTTATTTTTTTCCCTTTAGTTTGAAATATGTATTCATTACAGGTTCCTCAAATACTTAGAAACTAGTTTACCCTCACTATCTTAAGATGAGTAAAACTCTAGAGGGTGTAATTTTAAACTGATAATAAATTGACATAATAAAATTTTTTTTTTATGAACTAAGAAAGCACAAATTTATTCGGGATAAAAAATTTAATGTTGATGTCAACCATAGATAAATGAAGTATCTGTTTTTGCAAGGGTTTGTATGGAGGCTTCCAGTAAATAAAATTAACTGAATTATTAATAAAATTGTTTTAATTTAATTCAATTAAAAATCATTGGACTTTTAAAAATTAAAACAAAATGCTCATGCTTTGAAGCTACTGCAAACACCATCAGTAAGGCATGCCAGGAGGCCATCTCTTGCTCAAGTCAATTCACAACTCAACCTAATCCCCAATATTTTGTACATAACAGGTTAATTTAACCCCTACAAGATTGGAACATGCACATATGTGGCAATAGATGTGAAATGAATTACAAATTTCATTTAATTAGTATAACTAATGCAAAGAAAAATAATGTAAATATAATGTAAAATATTTTCTTTTAGTTATTTATCTTATTTTTAGCATTTTGAGAAGTGAATTGTCAAATTATAACAAAGGTGAGAAATTTGATTTTTCAGCTCAGTTACAAGGATTTATTTTCCCCCAATGATACAATAGTAGAAATAAAATATCACTGGTTAGTTGAATAAAATATTAACCTGAAAAATAATTTTCTCCCAAAATTTGATATTTTTGTTCCAAGTAGAAAATTAGAATTTAAAAGAAAATTAAAAAGTTAATATACATTGAGTCAGAGGGCTGCCCAGGGATATCTAAAAAATAATATTCAGATATTATTTTGATATCACTTCAACTAGATGTGAATGATTTTCTGATTTGATTGAGACATATATTGCACAAAAAATATTCTGGATATGAGTCAGTGGGGCATTTTTTAATAAACTAAAATTAATTTGAAGAAAAAATTTTCCTTCTTATTTTATAAAGTTTATTACAGCTATTTATATCAATAATGAACTGAAGCTGAAAAATAATAAATAAGAATATCCCCCTTCTCATACAAAATGTAGAACAAAGAAAAGTAACTGCTTTCTCCAGGCGATGTAAAAAAATTAAAAAACAATCCTCTATTGTAATTATTTTACCCAGGCATTTAAAAATAAATAAAGACCAATACTCCTTTATACAGATTTCAACATCCCAAATATTTTTTATTCACCAATGGACATAATAAAAACAGAAATGATTAATAAAACTCAAGTTATTATAGAAATAGATAAGCTTATTATACATAATAATCAACAAAGTTAGTTTAATAACAATTAATGGAACAATTCAATATGTCAATTAAGTTCCAACCAAAGTTGTTAAATTTTTAAAATTTATTTATGTAACTTCTGATCTTCAATAGACAGCTTAGCAATAACTATAAATATAGAAAAATAAATAAATAACTTACGAGCTGTGCAACTTAATATCCAAGTTAGCTTTGTATAACTCTGTGCACATTTTATAACCAGAAAGATGTCTTCTCACATCTTCCAAACTTCCTTTAATTGGGAGAGGTTCATTGGTTTTATAATGTCCAGACACTGCTTTTAAAACATAAGGCTCATTTAACCTGAAAATATTATTAATAAATTAATATAAAACCAATGTAACATCAATGTTTATGTATGTATGTATGTATATATATATATTCTACTCTGTCGATGGAAAATATATGTGTGTGTGTGTNATATATACTCACACTAAAACTCATTCATCCACAGATTACATTATCTAAAAAAACAAAGAAACAATAGAATCTTGCAGAATATGAAACCTATGTAACTCAAAAGCACCAGAGGAGCACAAAATGGAGGAATTCAAAATTTTGGACTCTAAGGGTTTCTCAGTAGAACCTGTCCACCAGGGAGAGTGTCCTCTAGGTCGTGGATGGGGATCTTTCCTTGCATCACATTCCATAGATGGGTGGGCTATATTATTCATTATCAAACATGTTATTTCACAAATGACAAGTAAGAAAAAAATTTGCTTTTCTACTGACCACAGTGACATAATGTTGCTGACAGTCTCTACTGCATCCCATTCAACAAAAGATAGACCAGACACTTCCATGTAATTGGATGTAGAAAGCAGCTGCTGAAGGGCCAGGCCGAACTAAAAATAACATATTAAAATTTTTAATTTTTAAATAAATAGCACAAAAAATAAATCAATTTCAATGCTTATTGAAGCCCTTGCCTATTTCTCACTATTCTCCTTTTATTGGTACATTATTTATTTCTTGAGAATCACTTAGGAGCTTTGCACAAAATTGTTCTCTTAGCATAACTGAATTATAACAAAACTTATGAAAGTAGTTGGATCAGTAATTAAAATTAAATCAATTTATTTCAACACAATAAGAATTGTTTCAATTAATAAATGCCTTATTGTCTTTCTCAGCTGGTTTAGAAGAATTAATGAACAAAACAAGCTGAAGATGTGAAGTAATAGATTACGATCTTCTGCATTTGCAGTTTTCATGACATTCTTTAAGAATTGTATTTTATTGCCTTACCTACTAGACACCAAAAATTGCTATCTTTTTCCTTATATTTCCTCTTTAAAAAAATATGATGTCTACTGTTGGAGAAAACTTCACAGTAATTCAAAATGTGTAAGGATTGGGAAAAATTCCCTCAACTGACACAATGAGGTGATTTTAGTCGTTTGCCAGAAAAACTCAGTTAATGAGAAGAGTAGTATTCCAGGCTTATTTTCTCAGTAGATTATGTCCCCCTTCAGGTTCAAAACCTGCTAGCATCAGGCATTGAACCCACAGTGTTTGCACAGGAGAACTTAGGATATGCTAACTCTGTGTTTAGTGGTAATAACTGATTTGATGCAGTAAAATTATTACAGAAAAACACAGGTCCTTCCAGTTCAACAATTTAAGGAGTGAGACAATCATTCCTTTTCTGAATAAATTATGAAGTTGATAATGAGTATGTCAGTTTTCTGTGTGTACTGTTAGCAAGGATTTGTGAAATCTAACCCAACTTATAAGAATACCTGAGATATGATGTAACAAAATACCTCTATCATCAATATTGGCCGTTATTCTATTAACAGAATCTACATATGCTCTCATATTTTCTACTAATGAACTACATTTTCTTCTAAAAATTTATACTCCTATACATTCCATATTATTGTCTTAATCTGAAAACATCACAATCATAAGTAGTACTGCATCAGAATAGAGAGAATTCCCTTTCTCCTACATCAGTGGTGGTGGTTGTTTACAACTTTATCTACAAACCAGTTATTTGTTATAAAGTTACAACTTTATCTCCAAATTCACCTATTATTATCTGTGAATCAACTGACAGATAAGTTAGATGGTTCTCCAACTCTTATCTACAGTTCAGCTGATACATATCGTATCTATGCAGCTGGCCAGTCATTTTATCACCACAATGTCACTCAAAAGAAATGACTTGCACAAAACTCTCGTTGATCTAAATCCATCTTCCACTTGCAATGGAAACCAACCCACTACTAAATCACAAAACACCCAGGAGAAAACAATGACGGAAATTCACTCCCCTCATCACTTGAATAAAAAGAAACCAGCCACCAAAACAAAGACCGAGGATCCTCAAAACGTAGCCAATGAAATCTCTTCCCAACAACCAAATAGAAGTCCCTAACTATGCAGTCCTATGTAAGTTAGTAGCCTGTGAAGTCAGAGAAAAAGCCTTCTTCTGCTAAACGGGTACAGAGACCCATCAGTAGATGGGTCAAACCAACTCAAACCACCAAGCCCACTACTCCAACTGACAGGACCCCAGCCAACAAACATTATAAACTTTTAAATGATTAATCCACCACAGCTGGAATGAACCACATACCTATCTATATAACCAGCCTTCTCTGACCTTATTCTAGTCATCCTAACATACTGACCTCAATTCATATACTTAAGACCCAATACACCATCTTATCCTTTGCTCAGTCGATTGACAATCCTTTCAAGTTCACCTTGAAGAATCCACTAACCTCAATGTTCCACTCAAAACAACAGAAAACATAGACAATAAAGTCAACAAACAAGAGACATACAAACAGTTATCTATACAACCAAAATTAAATTTAAAAACAATAAACAAACCACTCAATCCCAGAGCACATTCTATGTAGAGAAGAAATAAGCCCAGAGAATCCGGTAACTTTTTTAATACCCGTCTGATAAACAAGACTACCAATCTACTAACCTATCTAAGGCAAAACTAACCTTTCCACCCCATCCACTATCCCAAATTATGCAATAACAATTAACTTGCTAATGCACTAACAATTTATCTACTGATGACAAATCACTATTCAAAGCTATTGAATGAATTTTAAATCATCCTACTCTACCATAAAATTGGATCTTGGGTAAGGACAGATGGAGAAATCACCTCTTCCTTTGTTGAATACCTTCCCTCTGATCTTCCAACCCAAACTATCTAATTCCTCCAAGAACACCTTCAACTCCCAAAACCCTTGATATCCACATCTGTCGAGTTCAGCCTTTATTTTTAAATTTCATTCAGATAAAAATATAAAATAAGCTGCTTAAAACTTTTTAAAATGAATTACTACAGGTGAAAACATAGAAAGGGAAAATCTTATCTCAATCAATAGAAGAAAATGTGCAGAATGTAATCACGAGTAAAGTAACTTGTAATGTGCTGGTTAATTGTTATAATAATAATATACACATATAAGTTAATATAAAAAATATACATCAAATTTAAAAAATAATTATAACAATAATAATAAAAATAANAGTTTAACAGATTTTTCACCTAATTAAAACTAAATAAATAAAAGAATATTTAAATTAGCATGTACTTTGCTTGATGGAGAAGATGCCCAATGGCAGTACTCCTAAATCACTATTTACAATTGTTAGTTTGGTTTTGTTTTAATTATTATTAGGAAGTGTTGGTAATGAGGAGGTCACGCGGCCTTTTCCTATTCAGGCGGCATGGTGGCTTATTAGGATGGGTAATCCTAGATAGAGTTTGGGCTAAAGGATTGGGATGTATGGAAAGGTCAGAGTGGAATTTATTAAAATGAGTTGTGATAACATATTTTACAAAAGGTATTTCAAAGTCATTGATGAGTAAGGAGTTTGCGACGTAATAGGGAGCATCAACTATGATTCTGAGGATTTTGGATTGGTAGGACTGTTTTTTTAGATGTTGGATAAGATCATACCCGGGAGACTTGCGTTTAGGCAAGCAGGAAAGGATATATTTAACCTCAGAGGGGGTGATGGCTTTAGAAAGAGGTGACGTAGGAAGAGGGGAATCAAGAAATTCTTCTACCTCCGTGCTCTTAGAATGGTTTTCTGGGTCAGGGTTAGAAGTGGAAGTTCGCTGAAGATGACGGCCAAAGACCTCAGCTATGTTTGCATCGGAGGCTGCCCAGGTGTCATCATCGCGGTGGAGAGAAGTGGGTGAGTGGTATTTGAGGATTTTTCTGGTGACAGTCCAGAGGATTTCGTAATACTAATGTTTTAAAAAAAATCATGAAGAACTTACTTTTTTAAAAATTACTTCAACATCCTCAAAATCCATTAAACAGGGAAGATCAGAATTAGGAGGAGTCAAAGAGAGAATTAGAGTAGCTAGAGGTGGTGATGGGCCAAGAACTCTTGCAGATGCTCTAATCCCCACAACTTGACCTGGTGTGTGTGTCTTGTTTTCTCTAGTGAAAGATCATCAAACAAAAAAAAATTTTAAACACAAAAGAAGTATAAATAGAAAAATTATTATTAATTATCCAGCTTAAATGCTAACTTTCAACAAGAGACTGAAGAATGGTGATATAGTAATGTCATTATACCAGTTATTTGGCTAGAAAATCACAATTATAATGGTAGTCAAGAGAAGTTGAAGAATATCAAACTTATTCAATCATGTACATAGATTGGAGGAGACACTTAATTGGCCCATTACAAGGTGTTTATTATAGGTTAGATGAAGAAATAGGATGTTTGTCAAAGAAATGTATATAAAAAAAACATACCAATAAAGGCATAACATTTTTTTATTTAGAGATGAAAATAATTTTTCAAAAATTAAACTTGAACATTGGGCTTAACACTGTTTTTTTAAAGATTCATTAGTTATTTATAATTAAATGCTTGTCCTGAGCCATGGCCGTTTAGAATGGGATGGCAACCTGTAGATAGCCTCTTCCTCCATGACCCTAAGTGGTTGAATGGAAGGCTAACACTTAAATAAAATTTAAAAAAAGATTCATTAGGAATTTTGAATTTTTAAGATAAGGCTACTCATTTGGTTTTTGTTTTTAGTTTATTTTGATCGAATTCAGAACAGTTTTTGATTAATTAAATAAAATATAATGAAAAATTTAAAATGTAAAAATTTAATGACTATTAACATTCCACACTTCAGAGCTTCTGTTGAGGCAAAACAACTATCCATATAAAAATGTTAGGAAAAAGAGGTTAAAACTTTTTTTTCTTAAGTCCTTAAAGATTTAAAATTTTTGGGAACATAAAATATTGGAGATTCAATAACTTTCAAAATAGTGCCCTCCATTTGAACCATTTTCACTATCAATAGAGTTATTAAATATACACATGGTTTTACTGCATCACCAGAGACATTTTTTATTCTAATAGGCTTTCATTCTTTCCATTATAATTATTATTGCTAAAAAATGTTTATTTAATTTAATAAATGTAAAANAGGTATGATACGTCCACGTAAACGACTTAAAAACAACTGACTTTTGTAAACAAATGACTAACAAACAAAATAGCGTTTAGAGATAAGCAAATCCTTCAATAGGCTAAGAGCGCATTCTATTGGAATTAAAACGACATTTTAAACTTGCATACCTGGTAATACTCATTAAAAAAATGAAACTCATGTACTCAGGTACTCATGTACCTTTTTAATGAATGACTTTAATAACTTCTCCTTAATATTGGGCCTACAGTGAGCCCGATAGCTATGGGTGAGCTGAAAAGCTAATACATGAATAAATAAAAATTTACCTAACACTCTTAAGGACAGGTTATTTCTAAGCAACAAAACTTAGTAACTGTATGCTTATAGCTACAAAAGATGCTACCCAATATGTTAACAAAAACAAGCTGTTAGGAACTAACCTATTACAAAAAAAAATTGATTTAATAATTTCTTATTGTTTGAGTAGATGCAATATTAAATATAATAATGTAAAAATTAGTATTTACAAATTTAATTCTTACAAAGTTATCTTAAAGTATCAACCAAATTAATGTTTAATATTTACAGATGACTTTTTGAGGTAATTTAATGGTTGTTTGTAAATTCATTCTGTTGCCATTATTTAAAATTTTCCTTATTTATTTGATCTGTCACTCCCTGATATTGTCAACTGTTCGGGACCTATTTCCTGGCCATTTGACCTCAATTAATGCATCTGCTTGCTCTTTTATGAAAACTATTTTGCTCTGTTCTCTTTCATCTCTTACATAGTCTCAATCGACCTCAAAAATTGATTTATCTTTCTCAGCATAGTTTTATGCTACTGTTTTCTCCTGGTTTCACTATATTGTTTTCTGTGAACTTATGTAAGCTCTCTACAAATTATATAAGTTAGATTTCTTCTAATGGTCATTTTCTCTTCCTTCTTCTTTTGGCTTTTATATATATGAATGGAGTGCCATTGCAACTGTAATGAAGGCTGTACTTTTCTACCATTGGGTTAATGATATCATCCCTACTAACTTTGCTGATGAAGATAAACCTGCAACCATTTTAGTGTCCTACCTTGGTTAAATTGAGCATTCTCTCCAGTAGGTCTTAGTATAAGTCCTTCCTCACAAGCTGCTTCATTTGGGGAGCATATGAGAGTGCTAATGTTAAGAACCTCTTTAAGATTCATTAAATGGGGAAATGAATTTTAAAGAGTCATTAGATAATAGCTCTATACTTGCCACCTTCAATGCCTTCTCATTTTGAAGACCTCTCACTTAAATTTTTGTAAGCTGTCACTGCAGGTGTATTAGATAGAGTGCTTGCACTTTGTTAAGATTCTGCTGCCTGTCCAGTGAATTTCTTATATGACAGTTATATCTATTTTATAGCAACCAACTTAATTTATAAGCAGTTTTAGTTAAAGCCATATTTAGAAATCAAAGTCAGAAGATATAAGAATATTTTAGTGGTTAAAAGAAAGGTCCTTTTTGAAGCTGAAGACTAGTGAAAACAATTCCTACTTGAAGCAATGTCATCCAAATTTTAATAGTGTTCTCATCTCTCCTAATAGTTTCTCCCCAACAAGAGAAAAATAAAATCTTCTCTTCTTTCACACTGCATGTATGTATGTGTATATATTTTGTTTTAGCGCCTACTTGATAGAACTCATGGTTTACTTGAGAAGATAGAAAACTTTGAGACAACTTTAAAAGTCGCTCAAATTGAAATAAAAACTATTTCAAACAATTTTGAAGCAGTAGCTGACAATCAGTTTGTTGAAAACAGGGTTTATGATGAAGAAGAAGATGTTGCTTTGTCTTTTCAGGTAATATGAATGACCAATTATAATTTTTATATTTTAGAGCCTATGATATCTTAAGCAATATAATTGTGTAAATTGTGAAAATTTAGTTTTCATGTTTTTTTAAATAAACATGGAGGGAGGGGCTATCTGCAGGTTACCATCCCATTTTAAATTCCATGGCTCAGGGCAAGCTTTTATTTATCAATAAAAGCTTTTCCTTAGATCTTAAATTTTGTAAAACGTTTGAATGAAGTCAAGAAAGGTGATTCTAAATCAGCTCAATTTTCAGAAATATTAGAAATCATGTATGATATGAAACCAGAATATCTTTAAAAATCCTGAATTTTTCTTTTATTATGACAGATATGCTGAAAAGCTAAGAATTGTGAACAAATATGTAAATGTAAACAAACAAGTTTGCCAAACTATCTGCCAGTAGTGGAAGCACAAAAACCAGCATAATTATTGTCTATCCATCAGAAATAAAATTTTTAAATGATACTGGTCCTATCTCTGTTTTACAAACTAAACCAACTGACAAAAATAAGAGTCCTTCAAAATGCAATATTTTCATTGCTGATAGGCTTACAGAGAAAAGTAATCTATCATTGGACCTACTAGAAATGTTCAGTGCTTTGGCAACAGTGACACATCCAATCCTTTTAGGGACCTTCAAACATCATAATTTAGCCATCGAACCTCAGAGTGTCTAGAAGTTAGAACAAACCTTTCTACCACAGCACAATCACACTTTAATGTAGCAGGTACTTCATAGGCACATACACTTAATACAAAGGTTCCTGATCAATTCAAAAGTTAACTCAATGATACCCAGAAATAACTCATCCACCTATTTCTATTAGGAGCATTATCACATACAAAATTGTTTATATTATAGAAACCTTGAGATAACATGTGCATTGACACTTTTGAAGGTATCCAAGAGAAGTTGAATGTGACGAGGAAAGAATTTTAAAATATAGAAATTTTAAAAAATCGTGATAACTTTTCCTAAAAATTTGTACTAAAACCAGATCCTAAACTTTAAATTCCTTAAATCCTGAGATGACAGAAGCTACCCATTTGTTCTTGGATCTTGTCAGCAATCAGATAGAAAAATTGATTGATGACACTGCTCCTTGAAGTGAGTAATCATACTAAGAACTCAAATTTCAAAAGATTGTTAGGTCACTACATAATATATGTATTGTTAGGCTTGAAAAATGTTGTCTCCAAAAATGAATATTCTGCAACAAAGCTTATTATTACTTATGTAAAATCTAGACTTCATAGAAGAACACATGTCCAGAATATGAATTTTGTAAATATCTTCATCTACCATACCATAAACTACCACCTGCTTTTCTCTGCATATCAAAGACTAGACAGTATGAAAGCTACTTCAGTAGCCTCAGCAAGAACCCCTAAGAAACCAAATATTTCACCACTCATTGATATGGAAAAAAATACAACATATCCTTGATAGATTAAAGCCTCCCTACTGATGCACACCAAATGATAACTACAACACAGCCTTCTGCTGAGACCAACTAACACCACTGATTACAACACCAACAATAACAGCAACTCAACATGGTCAAACCTTCTACCTTCTGACACACTTCCATTAGAAGTAGAATAACTTTGGTATAACACTGTTAAGATCAAGTAGCAAGAGATATAAAATTCTGGTTTCAGTTTGTACTCGGTAGACATCAATCTATTTCATAATTACAATATTTGTTTCATACAAGAATAAATAATTTCTAACTGTGATAAATAAAGAACACTAATTCACTATGAGGTAATACTTCCCACAAGTTAAATCATACCTCATTACACCTATAATAATAGATTTATTATCTGTGTTAAAAAAAAACTCTTCACAAACTCTAGTTTTGTTTATATAGTAAATTAGTTTTCAGATTTTTTTTTTTTTTTTTTGTACAAGAACCTTTAGATTAAAAGCAATAAACAACAAAATATTTATCCATTATTAGCAATAATATATACAACAAATAGCAAAAATTTTCTTTACACATTTTCATCACACTACTAAAGCTCTTCATTTTTTATTATTATTCAGATTTAAAAAAATAAATACTTAATGGTTTCCATAGATTTTTCCTCTTAACACCTCAGCAAGAAGATTATAAGAATTATTTTTGTTATAAAATCTAAATTAGTTTTATTATAAATTTATTAAATAACAATACTTAAAATATAATATTAATAAAACATACCTATCAAAAGGGTCAATAAAAATGCCTGCAATAGGTCTTGTTGATTCCTGATCATAAATGTGGTAAAGTTTCACATCTGGATGCCATGTTTGGACATTTTTGGCAAGCTCAAACCTAATCCCACACCTCTCAGCACATATATCCATAAGGCCAGAAANAGAAAAAATTAAATGAAGTAAATGACGAGAGTCGACAAAATGTATGACAATGTCAGCTCCTTCGAGTGTAAGACGAAGTTCTTGTCTTTCTCGTAGGTTAGGCTCTCGCCAATGTAGAGGGAATTGAATGAGATACCTGGCGCGTCCTGGTAGCACATTTGGCAAGTGCACCGGCCCGGATAGCAGGAGATCCAGGTTCGATTCCTGGCTGGGACAGTTGGATTATTTACTCTGTTCCCTCTCATTAATTGTTTAAAATTTACGTGGCACAAAAAACCACAACCAAATAAAATATTTACGCTGATAATACCTTTTTGCTTTCTCATAAGTATGGCCATCTCTGAAAAAGATAGTAACTCTGTGATTTCATTCATTATTCAGATCCCCTCAAGCCATCGTTTACTTATTCGCGTGTTTCTCTGAGTGTATATTTGTTTGTGTGTCACAAAAATAATGGGGCTTTATGAAAATAGTCCAAGTTGTTGTTCTAAAAATTTTATGAGAATAAAATGAAGACCGGAGCTGGAACACGGGGTCTCTGATGGATTGTTTTTAATTATAAGGCGCTCAATTACTATGGTTGTTCATCAGCGCCCTTTTAAATACACATATAAAACTTTAGAAGAATCGTGAGAGGTTTGGACCCTTCTATAGAGTCACTTACTTTGATGAGTATTTGGCAAATTTATGGTGTATGAAGACAGAACTAAGAGAGATGAGAGGCCCAAGCCACCACCCCCTGGACTCCGACCACACCCCGCACCCCCCAGCCCCATCTGCGAACCTCGGGTAGTGACAATATTGTAACCAATGAATGTCTATTGAGGCGGGATTATTGCTAGTTGTAGCTCTTGCTGAAGCTACAAGAGTCTTGGATCCCGCTAACAGTGTGATACTAGTTATTCACTTATTTTAACTGTTACATAGCTGTTAATCTCCGAAAATCCATTGACATATAAGTAAAAATATATAATATATATAAAATAAATATATAGAAAATGAAGTGCTCGCGACTGCCATATATAGTAATCAAGAGCAGGTGGGATAGAGTGTGCAGTACACACACAAAAAGGGAAAATCCCAGCGAGTCAAATTTTCAGGGATTTCTCTCCCTTCATTGATGAGGAGTGAAGAGAGACTGCGTGGTGTTGTGTTGCAGAAGAGACTCAAAAGAAGAGAAAGGCGATTGGGTTTATCAATTGTGGTTATTAATTCTGAGATTTAGGGGCATAGTACACTTTCCTACATAAAAAGCAGGACAAAACTTGTATTGTATTCAGTAACCAGATTAGGAGTTTGGGCATTAGGAGATTAAGGTTTAGGATGGAAGGTTTGTGGGCTTGATGTGAACACCAGTGACGAAGTAGTTGTCTACTAGTTTTCTATCAACATCCAAAAAAATGGCTTTGTTTTTAAATATACTCCAAGTGAACTTTATGGAAAACACCTTATTAAGATCCTTTAGGAATGTGGATAGAGATTCCTGTTCATGGGTCCAAATCATAAAAATATCAAATGGTCTCAAATGGGAATATGTATTATGCCCCTAAATATCAGAATTAATAACCACAGAGAATCCTGTTCATAACCACAGTCCCCTCTTTCCATAGCAAGGCATGCAATGAGTCATTTAATAAGTTTTAATGACGTTTTCCAAGTTAAGTGATTGAATAACTTCCCGACAATGCTTCAGAGTTTACAAGTGAAGACGAGAGAGTGCGCCTATATCCACATTCTCAAAGCCTCTTTAAGACCTGGCATCAATTGCCAACATTAAGAGAATTAGGAAAAACCCAATTGTCTTTCCCTTCCTTTGAATCCATAATTGCAACACAACACCACACAGACTTTCACCGACGAAGGACGAGAGACCCCCAAAAATTTACTCCTTCTGATTTTTTCTTTTTGTTTGTGCACTGCACTCTCTAGCCCAACTGTTCTTGATTAATATATATACATATATATGGAAGGTATATATAGAAAATGAAACACTCCCGGCTGCGATAGGTAGCAATCAAGAACAGGTGGGATAGACAGTGCATACACAAAAAGAAAAAATCACAAGGAGTCAAATTTTTGGGGATCTCTCGGACTTCGTCAGTTAGAAGTACATATATATATANTTTTATAAATAAATTATATGTGGTAAATATTTTATAAAATTTTAATTATTGTCAAGCATTTAAAGATTTTATGTTTCTATTTAAAAAAGCTATATAATAATCAAATCTACTTCTTTTAATTTTCTTACAAAACAGGGGTAGCTCACAACTTTAATAAACATAATTAATAATATTCATAGTTACATACTTGAAGAGTTCAAGTTTTTGTCTCCTTTCCCAGAAAGCTACATCCCATAATTCAAGCCTACCACGAAAACCTCTTTCTTCTGCAAAATTTTGTAAATTTGCAATCTCTTCTCCTTGAAGTTCCCTGGCTGAAATTCAAAATTATTTAATTAGCAATGAAAGAAAAATTATGGAAAATTTATTTCTCACAGTTGAATATATTGTTTAAAAAAATTTTCAACTTAAAAAAAATTGTAAAGAAAACTTTTATGATTAAAACAAGCTTTTATTAAAAATATTAAAAACCAACTGGAGGGGATTCATAAGATATTACTTTAATTTTGTTGGAAAAATCATAAACCTTTTTCGAGCAACATATCCAATGTCTTTTGAACCTTCACCAAGGACCCTGCCATTTTCGTTTCCATGGACATATGAGCATAGCTGATATAACCTAAAATATTAGCAATCTCCTTCCTGAAAAAAAAATTGATATACTAAGCAATTTGCATACCCAAAAGAAAATCAATTGATAATTAAAAAATTAAATTACCTTAATTTACGAATAGCTTCTATCGTTGTGCTATTACTAAAATCTGATCCACATTCAGGTGATGCGACCTGTCTGCTGGCAAGCCAAATGTTCCATCTAAGCTTTCTATCAGGACAAAACTTCAAAAATTTATTTAAGTGGGAAATGTTAACTCGCCAAGGCCCTTCGACTTCATTAACAGACCTGTAAAAAACAAACAAAAACTACACAAATTAAGAATTTATGTGCTCTTGTACAAAAATTGGGGATACTAAGATAGCCAAGCCTGATTTATATACTTCCTCCTTCAATATATTCCTCATATTTTTTAACAAAAGAATGTAATATACCAATTATACTTTCCCAAGTTTGGTATTTAAATTAATATAATTTCATTTAAAATCAAGAATAATAGCTAAAATTCAAATGGAATATTATAATCTGAAAGCAGAGAAGTCCAATGGAGGTGCTGGAGGCCTAAGCTAAATGTATCAGGCTCAATACTCATAGTATGCAGTTAGTTTCTTCTTTTCAGTGCTTCTGTATGTAATGACCTCAAGAATTCATAGTGTGCTCCTGGGGGTGGGTGATTTTGGGCATTTTTCAGTTAAAATCTAATATTATTTGATAAAAGTTATTTTACTAGCACGCTTTCTTCAAAATTAAAATTATTTTATCATGTAGAATTTTGGACAATTCTTCAAGTACTTGAATAGGAAAGATATGCTATCAACTCCACAGAGACAGAAATTACTGATTTCATGTAGGATGTCATGTACTTTCTGATGCAAAGCTGGACATCAGCTTCTTGAGTTATTGCTTCTTATTCTACTTAATAACCTCTTCTTAAAAAATTATATAATAAGCTTTAACCAAATAAAAGCATATGTAGACATACAAGTAAAGCTTAAAGAGAGGTAAAACAGTTATTTACAAGTATGGATGGATGCTATTATAGACATTTCCAATAAAAGTGGAATGATTTTTCTCTCTATTTTTCTGAATATAGCACAATTTTCTTTCATTCAAACTAATGTCAAAGATCTGAACATGAACCGGTTAAGTGTTTTTGAAATTTGGCAATCATCTTTTGGACATTTTGTATAACAATATTCCTGACAGCATTAATAATTTCAATACTATAGGATTAATCCCCAAATTTAATTGGTACCAATTTAGTGGCTTTTGAGATTACCTAGAGTAAAAAGCCAAAAAGAAACTAATCCATTGAATGTTTGGTCATTCAACTCGCTGCTAATAAAAGCAATAAAACTAAGGCCAAGAGGCAGAGTTAAACAGAAAATATATTATCCCACAAAAAGAACTCATTTGACATTACCCAGGGAATAATAGAAAAGTACTAGTTCAAATTCAGACTAAGCAGATATCAACAGAAGAGAAGAGGGTTCTACTGGCACCTCATGAAGAATGAAAGAGTAATAAATATTAATCACTGTTTACTAATCAAGTGTCTGCCACATAACTTAGATATTAATTTCAAATGTGATATATTATTTTAGACATGGCAATCAAATATTAATTATTATAACTAAGAACATTTTTTTTAACTTCTGAAGTACTCTTCTTCCTGCTTTAATTTTATTTCAATTCATATTGTAATATTATAAGATGCTATTAGACTTATGATTAGCTGAAAGGAAAATGAGCTGCAAACATGTTATAATGGTATACACACCCTCCAACTAATATGAAGAAAATAGCATAATTTATTAAACAAAATGATTAAATGAAAACTCAAATCCCAATTTCTTTATAATTGCTGTAATGACTTATTCATATAAAGCTTATTCAATGACTACAGATTATAAGAATAAAGACCTCTATATCAATCAGCTACAGATCATATAAAGCTTATAATTCATAACTGAATTTATATATCTTATTATTTGGAATTAACAAGTGTATTATAAGAACTAGCAGTACAATTATGAGGAGAGCACTCCCATTTTTTTTTTACTTTACCACCAGCAGATGAAAAGGAAAGAATTAAGATTGGAGTTTTCATCAAATCTTTTCATGTTAAGGTTTACTGAGCTATTTTGGGCTACAGAACTGTGCCTGCTTGATTGATGCTAAGCATATAATTAAAAGTTGCACTGTTTATAGACCAGATTGATATTCAAAATTATACACTTAATTTTCCAGCACAACTAAGTTCTCCTCCGTATGTCCAAATTTTAAATAAATAATACATTTTCATTAATAAATACATTAACTGTATTTACTGGAACTGCTAATAAAAAAGTGCATTCTTCAGCATGGGAATTGATGAATATTTAAATGAATCATATAAGGTATGGGGTTGCATTTGCAGCCCACCCAACCAACAGGTATTTCTGTTAGCAAACTCTACTGCCTTCCTCAGTATGTTAGATAGTGGGTTTATCAGTTTATAGAACAAGTAGGTTTTAGCAAGAAAACTTCCACTTGTTCCACAGGCAGATAGGTTGACTACTATAAGTCAGTGACTCACAAAACAAGTAATACTACAAATTCAATACACTCATTAAAAATTTAAATTCAAAGACAGACAAAGAGATTATTAGCTAAAAATAGTGTTTTGGGAAAGGAAAGTCCTGTTGAAAACCAAAAAGAAATAACTCGGACTGGTTAAAATGCTTTCTTTAGGCTAATTTGATAATACTAAGAAAGTCAAAATTAAGGAAAAATATAAAAGCTTTCAGGTAATAATAGTAAAAGTAACTTCTCCATGATCCATGTTCCTCAGTTACTTATGTTCTTCCTTTCTTCTGCATAGCTAAAGAGCTTATTATCACTTGTACATTTCCTAACAGATAATTATTGGGAATTTACCTCACTTTGACCATGCTTATAATCCAATATTTTAAAACTAAATGTAGAAATGTCATTAGCAAGTATGTATTTATGAACAAGAGCAATGAAATTAAAACCAAAAGCTAAATTGTAATAAAAATATTACCATTAGTATGATTTTCAATTACAAATATTGAAAAGCAACATAATAATAAATTAAGTTCAATTTAAATAATTAACATAAATTTTATAT
>KZ807490.1:203918-215682 GCA_000696205.2 Oncopeltus fasciatus | reverse complement strand
CCTGAGGTCCCTTTAACTAAGAAATTTAATATTAATTGTTATTACAACTATTATTAATTGTTTCTTGGTTATCACTTGACTGTTAAATTTCATTAAATTTGTAAACTTTACTACATACCCTTTTTTTTTACCTTTTATTTATTGATTATAGTTTGCTGTAATAAAAAAAAAATTTAGAATTTTATTACAATGAAGAAAAGTTTTTTTTATTACATTAAATGACAATTTTACGAGGATAGAAGATAACCAATGACACCACTCTCAAATACTACACACAATAAAGTAGGAAAAAAAATTTTAAGTTCTTTCCATCTTAAACTTATGTCAAGCAGTGTCGCTGTGATTTAAAAGGTAACAAATGTAATTAGTAGTGCAACTGTCTAAAAAAACATGACTAAGTTACACTTAAATATTTCATTAATATCTAACTCAAATGTGGAGGAGCTCACATCAGTACGAGCTGCCCAAAATCCTGCAACATCCCAGCTACATGTTTGCTGTGCCAAAAAAATCATCCCGCCAACTACAAGGGCAGTCTGGTGTACAAGAAGCTGAAACAGCAGACCCTGCCTTCTCGTCAACTGCAAACTGTAACTCAAGTCTAGAAAATAGGGCCTCCGCCCTTCAGAGTTGTCGAGCCAGGACTATCCTACACTCGAATGGCACAAGAAACTCAGGATCATCCCAGACAAGACGAGCCACAACCACAACCGTGACCCCCAGCCAGGAGGGAGCGACCCACTATCTCTAACGTCCCGACTCCACCCTCATCTAATGATTTCCACACCTTATTTCACTCTTTCTTTTCACAACTTAACTCCCTCATCACACCATTCATATCCCTTCTGACCAACCTCGTCACCAAAATGACCCTACCAACTCCCATACCATGATTCCCCAATCCAAGAATTCCTTTTCTATACTCCTATGAAATGCTAATGGCATTCGGACACATACTGATGAACTCAAACTAGTACTCGATAACATAAACATAGACGTAGTATCACTGACAGAAACACGACTAACTAAATGAAATAATCTAAAAATTTCTGGCTACCACACTTGTAGGACAGAACATCCTGACAGACGAGCTCATGGTGGGACTGCAATTCTTATCAAGAAATCTTATACCCATCATATTTTACCCTCCACTCCCACAGTCCCAGCTATATTTGCGGACGACGAAGCTATCCTATCCTCCCATCCTGATCTAAAAACTGCTTCTAAACACCTACAAGATCACCTCGAAAAAATCAAACAATGGTGTGGCAAATGGAGAATAAAATCAATGAAGCAAAATGCATTCAAGTTAATTTCCAACTGCGGAAAAAAGACTTCCCTGAAATTGTGAAATTTAACAATATTCCTTTACCACATTCAAATTCTGTTTGTTACCTTGTGTTCCATTTTGACTCACCACTAACATGGAGCCAACACAGTAAAATTAAAAGACAAGAACTCAATGGACAATATGAACTTCTATATAGGCTCATGAATAAGAACTCCAATCTTACGATTGAAAACAAACTGACCCTCTACAAAACCTTATTACGACCAATCTGGACTCATGGAGTAGAAATCTGGGGTGCCGCCAAGCCTTTCAACATCCAACGATTTCAGTCCTTTCAATCCAAAACCCTCGGAATAATCGCAAATGCTCCCTATAATGTAGCCAATTCCTTCACCACGATTTTAATATTATTTTTGTTCAGGGTCTAATTTCTTCCCACTTCAGCCTTTTCCACAGTAAACTGCCATTCCATCCTAATCCACAAGCACAGACCTTGTCTTCCTACTCCAACCCCTACAACCCTCCCCGTCGGCTCAAACGGCCCTACGACCTCCTGGGGACAGTCAGTAAATAATTTGAGAGTGGTGTCACTGGTCACCTCCTGTCTTCAAGTGACTTTCATTAATGTCATTTTTTTTTTAAATTATTATTATTCATTGTAATCAAATTACAAAATGTTTTTATTTATTTTTAACAGAATGTAATATGTAAATAAATAAATAAATATGTCTAACTTATATTCAATTTTTATATCATGGTCAATTTTTCGGACCAAATAATAAAAATTAGTAGTAAAAGACGAATAAAAAAAATTAAAACAACTGAAGTGGGGATATTTATATAAAGTAGAAGTATATCTTACCTTTACTTTGTTTCCAAATATTTCTCTTTCCTGTGCTAGCTTATATGATGTCCTGCTAAACAGCTCCTTTCCATCTCTACCAAGATCAAGGCCATTCAATTTTCCTTCAAGACGAAACTTTGTTACAACTCTTTGCTCTTCTTCAGTAAGTTTTGAGGTATCGCAAGTCTAACAAAATATATATTTATTAGTTCAAACAAATTAAAAGCAAGATTGATCTGCAGATCACCAGATGCTTTTGAGATAGCTATCTATTCTCACTCTAACCTATAGCTCTACTCCTATACTTGTTCTAATAACATGAATTTTTGAGAATATCTGAACATTCCATTAAAAAAGAAAAAAAAATGCAGTTTTAAGAGTTGATTCCTGGAGCGGTAGATTAGTTCAGTGTCACGCTTTGAATTCTTTGGTATCTGCATATCAATCAAAAGCAATATTTCAGTATTGAATGACAATACATCTTAATACCTTAAATAAATTATATATGTCACGAGAAGTGTACTTCAAACTTCGAGCTTGTCTAGCTCTATCATGAAGAGGAATGTAAGTTTCCTGTGGCATTAACTTATTGTCAATAGAATAAAGAGATTTCAATAAGCCCCAAGTAGTTTCAAGCTGAGCTCCAGCCTCTTCAAAAGTATCCACTACTTCATCAAATATGTCAATTGGCTTTTCCTTAACAGGAGCTGGAATAAAAAAAGTACTATGAGGTTAACTAAGAAACCATGATGCTATGGATACTCATAGTGTAAATTACCTTTTACTTTATCTTCTGTTTCTCTAACTAAATGCTCAAAATCTAAAATGTACTTTCCAAATGTTGAAGAGCATTTTTCAGTTGTTAAATTTTCTAAATCAGGCAGTCCGGCTTTAAATAAAGGATTGGTGTCAAGATGCTCTGGACTAACTTCTGGAAGTCTAAAATGAATGTTCAACTTATTAAAACGACACTCAATACAGCCAGGAAATTAAAAAACTAACAAAACTTACAAAACTATGTATCCTTTCCTAATTTGCTGATAGAATCTAAAAGATCTGGGAAACCAAACTTTCCCACCTAAAACTTTACCGGCCATCCTATGGCTTAAAATAACAAACCTGCAACCTTCCACATAAGTATTATAGATCTGAGTAAATAATCGTTCGAGATTCATTCTGAAGTAGAAGGATTTTCGAATAATTGAAGGAAAAGAAGATACACAAACTATTCTTTTTTAATGACGTCATTCTAAAATGTTTTCATTGAAACTTAGTATTGTCTGTAGTTTTAAGAATTCCCAATGACTTACTTCACCCACTCGAGAATGTATATAAGAAGGAAGGAGGAGATTTTCCCCAATCGTTTGCAGTCAGAAAACGATTAGTTTAAATGTAGAAAATTTTAAATGACATGATAATAAAGTCAACTACTAATTATGATCCTTAAATTTTATATAAATGACTAGAAATAATAAATTTACATAATGCTTCCGCTTAGGTGACCAAACTCAATCTCCGAACTAACTCTACAATATTGAGAACGTCAAATATAAATATAATCTTTGATGGACAAGCCAATATAAACCAAATAACTAAGCCAAAGACAGATATATTTTGTTATGCTTCTCTCTGCTTCAATTTGATTTTTATGTGTTTATTTTTTCATATTGACGTACCATTATTATAATAATCTAAAATATAAAATATAAATTAATACTGGACAAAGCTAGCTAAGTAAAAATCTATAATTAGATGGTTTTTGTTGGGGTTCGATCAAGGTAGATCCAAAAACAAAAAATACAAATTTTAAAAAAAGTGTATTAAAAAAAAATTATCTGCCGACGTTTCGGCTTACATTGCAATCCATCTTCAGAGCTATCATGAAGACGAGAAGGGACGTCCTGTCCCTAAGTTCACATTTCCATGACTGACCGTAGTTGATAATTTCAGTCGATACGCAGGGACCGTTCCGTTGCTGGAACTGCCCAAGAGACGGCCCGAGCGTTAATCGAGGAGGTGATCACGAGGTATGGGGTTCCTAAGCGATTATTTGCAGATATATTACTGGTTTTAGACGTTATTTTATTTCTTAACCAAAGAGGCAGTGGCCAACAATGGGTCAAGAAATTTAAATATATCCGAAAGAGCAGATATATTTATCCGAAATAAATATATCGCCAAATTTGATTTGTTCTTTTTCAACATAGTAAAAATTCAATTCAACAAACTATAAAGAAACATATGGAAAATTTAATCTACATTTAATTGAATTTAAATAATAAACTCTAGTGCAAAGCTGTTGTCTGAGAAGTAAAAACAAAAAAATTATTCGCATGTGATACAGAAAAATCTCTCTATACTCTTTTAATCGAATTATATTCTTAAAGATTTTAGGCAATAGTTTTATTAAAAACTCTCTTACTTTTATAATATAATTCTCTGTGCATTTAATTTTGACCTTAAATGATGCAAAAGAAGATATCTAAGGAACTGAAAAAGCCAAGTGGAATTATCCACAACAGAAATGTGTCCAGCATTTCTACAAAAGATAAAGGTATACACCTATGTTACAGTATTACTTTAAGAAAATATTACTTAAAATATACAAATATAGTGAATGATAAAGTATAAAATAAACATAAATGAGATTTATTACTTAACTTTATAATACAGATTTCATTTGTTTCCTATCATGTTTCTCATAACATAAAGGTAAAACCTTTAAAGAAGTTTTTTTTTTTTTTTAAATATTTATTTATATTGGCATCCTTTAACAAAATTAGATATCATAAAGTTTTATGCTGAAGACATTGACAGTTTTTAATATAATGAACAATTATATTTAACGTATTAAAAAAAATAATTGAAAAATGTTTATAGAAAACTATAGTTATTACTATCATAACCATTAATAAAATAATGTAAATTATTATTATAATATTTATTATCGTTCAGATGAAAAGTATTGGAAAATCGTCCCCAAAATTTCTTGAATAAAGTTAATTATTGAAATTAACTCTAAATTTCATGTCATCAATTCTTAATAAAATTCCTTTTTACAAGGATTCTTACTTTATAGACTGAAAATTGACTAATTACATCACAAAAATTTGACTCGGTCTTCACTTTAAGAACGCTGAAATTCCATTTGAATGAAGAAGCAAGCTATTTACTTCGACATTTTTTAAACAAAAGACGAAATATCGTCTGAAATCGGTCGAAGTGGAAGGGAATTTAGAGGAACATCAAAATTTAAAATATTATCTTAAAGGTTATTTTCACTACAAATGTATATAGAACTATCATACCTTCTATTATCCGTCTTCATTGGTTTCTGCAAACCATCTTCTGTAGGCGAGCACAGAATACAAACGCAGTTGAATATAGACAGTGACAGTGAACATATGTATTCGGCCAAGAAGATGGACAATGTCCGAAAGCGCTCGCCAACAGAAGATGGTTTGCAGAAACCAATGAAGACAGATAATAGAAGGTATGATTATTATCTTCCTTAGTAATGTCATTAAAAAATGCATTCAACGTAATTTGTTTATAATGCAATTTTTAGTATTTTTATACTACAATATTTTAGCAAAAAACACATAATGAGGAAAATATTTATGAATGTAAGTTCAAGGTTTGGGCAATCCCCTTATTCCTAAATTGTGGAAACCAAATTAGGTGTTTAGGCTTTTTAAACTGTTGAATAAGGTATGATTTGGCTTAAACTAAATGAGTGTGAAGGGGGTTTAAAAGAAGACTCATAACTTCATCATTAACAAAATATTTATTGATTTTTATAGGAGATTAATATAATTTTTCAACATTTATTTTCTACAAAATTTTTACGAAATATTAATAAGATAGATTTTTCTAATATTCTTCCTTCCGAATAATCTAGTGCCAAAACTTTATGATCTGACCCGTAACACATTACTCTCTACGACTTGAATGATCAAATAAGTCATTTATTCTTATTTTTCTCCATCTATAATGAAGCATATGAAACGTTTGCTTACGTAGCTCCTGTATCAATTTTTAAAAGTTATAATTTTAATTTCTGAGTAACATTTAAATAACACTTCACTAATTTTCATGCCTGAATGATATTATTCTTATATTTTAATTTTTCTAAATATCATTTAAAAAATTTTTACATGAAGGTCTCCGGATACGTGTTGTTACTGTTGATCATCCTATCCTCACAGAAAAAGATATGTTTGCAAACAACTTGCTCATAGCTCTATCAATGGCAGCGCGCAATTCTTATAATGTTTCATCAGACGTAAGTTGATTTACAATTGGTCAAATTATAGAACAATAAAATTTAGTTAAATATATATATATANTATATAAATATTTTTAGTTATATAATGTTAAAAATTGCTTTCCTTGCACCTTGCTTTGATACCCTCTTTGACATGAATTATTCAGCCCACTCTAGGCGTGAATGAGGGCTTACTTAAAACCCTAAGTTTTGCTAAAAATGGCACATAGTGCAGACCAAAAAATATAATTTGTCGCAAATAAATTCATGCTACTAAAATATACAAATTATTTTAGTTGTAACTTAATCAAATCTGGTTATTTGGACTATGGCCGTCAACAAAAATTAAAGTAGAAATCACTAACATTCATGATTTACCTAAGGCAAACTCGTTGCGAACATTATTTACGTAATAATTCTAATTTCATTAATTAGACCTTTTAATGCGGGTTCAGACACATGCAAAATTTTAAAAAATACAGTAAATAAATAAAAACCCATGACGGAAACCTTTTTAATGACAATTTTTGTTATTCGGGTTCTCGCAATTTTCTTTAGACACTGTTTCTGTTTCCATGAATCGTGCAGAGCGTAAAATTACAACGGCAAATAAGCTGATCTTATCCGATCAAGATAAGTTTACAACTTCAGACAATTTTAAATATTCTGAATATTGATTTTGATTGAATTTTAAAACTACAGATAATTTCATATTTCGATTTTATATATTTTATCAGATGTTAATTGTCAAAGAAGTATTACTGAAGTGCTAAATTTTCTTAAATGTAAAATTAACTTGATGGGACGTCATGAGGACCTCATTTTGCTAGACATACGTATCACAGTTCCTTATAGTACTCACTAGTAGATAGAGATAATTTCAGAAGCCAGCCACTTAAATTATGTACTGTGTGTATTTAGTCTTCGAATATTATAAAGCAATTTTTATATATGTATCTGTAGATCTATGCCTATAATATGAAAAGAATTTGAAATTTCCTGATTTTAGAGTTATTTTTAAACCTAGGAACCTTATAGGTTTACTTTATTGCTTTTTATACCTAGGAACCTTAAAATGGTTTATTTTCTTGTTTTATCTAGGCGTAAAACGTTTTATATATGTCTCTACCATCAAACTTCATTTCCACCAAAAAATTACATAATTTACTTTATTTAAAAAAAAAAAGGGAGCCAGAAAAAAATATTTCTACTTCAGATGGGAATCTCCTGGCATTAAAATAATGATGATTGTAGTAAAGTAATCCCACATTTCATTATTTATTTAAATCGAAACAGGGTACCAAAAAAAAAAATATCGATCTCCATAGGTAGAATAACTGGTAGCAAATCTGATTTATTTACCACAATAATCGTCATGATTTTATTTATTTATGTTTTCTAAATATTCTTTTCAGAAGAAAACTTCTGAGCCCACAAGTGTATATATTAAATATACACACACACATTTTTTATTGTTTCTTTAAATCATTCTTTTTCTATTTTATTATATTATAATGTTCATTATATTAAAAATAACTATTATATTCATACTTTTCATTGAAAACCTTATTTGAGGAATCTGACAGTTCAGAAAGCATTGAGACTGAAGGAAATGAAGAGGAAGAAAAACAAGCCTCATCAATATCTTCTGCAGGATTTAATTTAAATGCCTGTAGTGCAAGGGAGTACATTCAAAAAACGGTAGCCTGGCCTTTACTACTTGCCATGGCATCTTTGGAAAAAGAAAGGTCTTAAAATATATTACTAATGTTAGATTATTATTTCTAGGTTACAAAGGCCTTTATATTGCTTTGTTTTGCTTCTATTACATTTTAAATTAATTACACATTTAAAAGTCTGCTGAGTTTAATTAGAATGGTTACAAAATTAAGCTCGAAACTGAATAGATAAAAGTGGAGATTACTTGAATGAAATGTCAATTAGAAGTAAAAAATGGTTCTCTGAAGTGGGCATTATATTTATTTAAGAGCAATGAAACTGAATTATTTGTTTATTAATAAAAGATAAATTCTATAAGAGTAGTGATTTACACAAGATGGGGAGGTCAAATACAAATATCCAACAACTATCATATAAAGAAATTCTCTTATTTTAAGCAGCTTCTGTATGGTAGACTTTTTTTCCTACTTGGATAGCTTTCAAACATACATTATAGTAAAACTGAGCTCCTTCAGTTAAAAGGTGACAGAGGGTGTGGTATGTGGGCGTCAATCACAGGAATAAAACACTAGACTAAAATGTCTTCAGTCCTTTTACTCCTCTGACCTGCACACACACATACCACATCTTCTGTGACAACCACGGTCATGAAAAAAACGAGACTTTTTTTAAAAAAAGAAGTTAATAGTACATAAATACAAGGGAATAGAATAAAAAAAACTTGCTACCTCAGCCGGGACTGGAACCCGGATCTCCTGCTTGCCGGGCTGGCAGGCTACGATTTGCACCACCGAGGCTAGCCAGATAATTCATTAAATTCCCTGCACTCTACTAGGAGTCTAAACCGGCCGAGTAAGACGAAATATATCATCTTATGCTCGAAGGACCTAATATTGTTAGCTATTTATTAGACTTTCGTCTTTTTGCTTTTATTTCTTTTTTAAAATATTGTATTTGGTGTGGTATTTAATCCCACATTAATTTTATATAATAAATACAAGGGAATAGAATAAATACAAATCTTACTACCTCAGCTGGGAGTCGAACCTGGATCTCCTGCTTGCCGGGCTGACATGCTACCATTTGCACTACCGTGGCTAGCCAGATAATTCATTAAATTCCCCGCACTCTACTGGGAGCGTGTGTGTGTGTTATAAAGAATAATAAAATAAAATATTAACCCACACACAAAAGATATTGTCTTGAACAGTAAGCACTACAGTGTATAAAATCAAACCAGCCAATTTGCCAATATAGCCGACTAGTAAATGTCAATTTATCAGGCATCAAGTGTTGGATGATAGTGAGGGCTGGTATTGAAGTCGAGTGATGCATTATGATCTTATCGATAGGCTAAATTACACTCCAATTTAGAAATTAGAATAACAAATTATTTTATCATTTTAGATCATAATAAATTAAACAATTTTCAGACCTGATAATCCAATAGAATTTATAGCTGCTTACCTTTTATTTTACAAAAATGAATTGGAAGAAGAAGAAAAAAGAAAGAAAGAAATACTTAAAATTAAACCTAATCTTCTAAGTTATTATAAACAAATGCAAAGAAATGATTTAAGGCTTTAACATTATTACCTCAAACACTTCTCTCTTATTACAAAATGAAATGTAAGTACTTAACAATTAAAGTTACAAAAGTAATTGAAATAAAATCTTCCTAAGATCTTAAATGGGTGAGTTATTTAAAATGGTGAGAAACATAGAATCAGCTCCATCTTTACAATATAGCAGACTACTACAGTTAAGGAGCATTTAATTTTAAGTGTTTTAAAAGTTAAGATGGATTAGTGTTAATAGAAATATTTTTGTTTCTGCTAAGACAAAAACACTAATGAATCTTAATATGGGAGAACAACTAGAGAAAATATATTAGATATTTTACTGTAATAGATATTACAGAATTTTGATACTGAATATAGGTTTATAGGTCCTTTATTTCAGCTAGTATAAATTCTATCAGAGAAAAATCAATAAAAGTAAATAAAAATAAATGATTGGGGCCATATAAAGTAATCACACTTTCAGTTGCTTTGATTTTTTCATTCACTATTTTCATTCATAAGAGAGAGAGTGAACATGCACCTTGAAATACTTCTCCCATATTCCTAATAATGTAAAGCATAAAACCTTTCAAGCCTTAGTATGTTATTCTTGAAAGGGTTGGATTTATAAGAGCAAATCATAGCAGTTGTAGTGCATGTAAAAACCTGCTGCATAGAGCTGAATACAGGTTAATGAAAGATCTCCTTTCTCTAGAGTAGGCTGATTACTTTCTACAGCATTACTAACTGAAATGAATTCTTCTATCAGGTTATTAGCTTTTAAACCAACATCAAATAAAAAAAATGATTCAAGAACTTAGTGCCATTATCTAAATAACACATTAATACATTTAGCCTATTCAAAAAAGTAAATAAATAAAAATAAAACAATAATCAGCACAAATAAAATATATTTCAAATGTATTAAAAAAATTACCAAGGACACTATTTTCAAAAATATAATTATAAAAAAATGATGCCTGAATTTAAAAATTCCACCTGCAATAGCAAAAACTATAAGCCTGAAGTGACATTGCTTAAAAAATAAATGTTTGATAGTCGGAGAGGATATTACAAAGGGAAAGAACAAGTCATGCAAAATACCTTAAAAAGAAAACAAGAGACGCAAAGTAGTAGAAGAAAGCCAGAAAAGTTGAAAGAAAATGAATAATGACAAAACAAGGGAAGGACTGAGTACCGAAAACCTAAATTGAGAAATATATGAGAGAAAGGCATCTCATACCTGATAATGCTAGCAAAATTAGACATTGTAAAAAATACTTTGAAGAACTGCTAGATGAAACCAGTGAGCGAAAAGGAGGCAGAGTAACAGTTACATAATACAGAAATATAATAAATAATATGAAGTTGCCAGAATTCCCTCTACTAAAACTTCTGTTTCTAACTTATTGAGATCCTTAGTAGCATGCTTGGCGACAGTAATGTGTAATTTATAAACCTAACTGATCCTGAAAACAGGAACTAAAAGAATTTGAAGGAAGGTACAAAATAATGTGATAGAGGTCTGAACTACCCACTCAATCTAATGACCAGCATTAGCAATCTCCCTCATTTTACCCATTGTCATCATACCCAATACAATAAATAAGCTATTCAGTCCTATTTTTTTTAATGAATATCAGCTCAAAAGCAGTGCTTCATGAAAATAAAAACAAATTTAAAAATTATTCAGACCTTTGCTGTAGTCCTTGACAATAAATAAAAGGTTGGATTGAGTTCCAATAGGCTCAAGGGTAGGAAATATTTACGAGTAAGGCGAGTTTTATGTGGTCGAGAAGGAGGAAGATAAGTAGTCAATTTGCAGGCCTATGGACTGTATTAGGGGTGACTATCAGAACAAATATTGCTAACTGAACTATAAGTAGACTCTGGTTCCTAGCTGTCACTTAAATGCCCTTAACTACTTCCTTGAACGATTCCCAAGCTCATTTTTCCATTTCTATTATAATCTCCAAATAAGAGGGAGTCAGATGAAAGTTTTATGTTGGGACAAGTGAAAACTCCCTCATTTATGAGGAAAGACACCATTATAAGAAAAATAAATATACTCTCATCAACTATACAAAAAATAGATATGATGTAATTTTTTCACTTTTTTT
>KZ807490.1:192387-203534 GCA_000696205.2 Oncopeltus fasciatus | reverse complement strand
ATGCTTGTAATCCATAAAATTAAATGTTTTTCTTTATCATAAAACTAATGAGAAAACAGTTATTTTATACATTTGAATTAAAGATTAACATATTTCTTTGGTATGAAGGTAACAAAAGGAAATGACTTATAACAATAAAAATAATTAAAGCATAAAATAACAATTGAAGAGTTAAAAGAAACAAATTTTAAACAACACTAAATAATTTGAGAGGTTGACTTAGCTCTGGGTTTCTTCAAGTACAATATTTATTTCTAGCAATCAACAAAAAATGCAGTCTACAAGAATTGGAGCATAAGGGATCCTAGTGAAAAATCATGCATAACATAACCCATTAATAAAAAAACCACAATTTTTTGTAATCGAACAACTTTCTGCTACATTCAGCATTACTGGTTCCTGGATGCTCACAAGAAATAATAGTAAGTTTCAATTTGCAACTTATTTTTTTTTAAATTAAAAAAATTATTTTTGACTGAATTTAGGTCTTTTTAAATTAAAAACATTATTTTTGACCTAAATTCAGTCAAAAATAATTTTTTTAATTCAAAAAAGATAAAATCAATTGCTGTTTAAAATCATTGTTCGTTACATTACAGACGTAAACAAAAAATATTTTGTAGAAAAACTAATTTTAGGAAAACTATTAGATAGTATTGACAAGAAAATTTACTATTTTGCATTTACCAATTTATTTCTCGTGAACATCCAAAAAAGAAATCAGTTAATTTTTCAATTATGAAATATACAATGATATTAATTACTGAGAGGAAAATAATGAAAATAAAGATAAAGTCAGTTAATTATATTTTTTAATAATTTTTTTCAACTGTAAAATTATCACAAATAAGCCGGCACCATCAAAAACAGGAAGACCTCTAATGAAAGAGGGATATAATTGAAGTATTTATTGGAAGAACATATTAGTAAATATTAAGAGAAGATTAATTTAAAAGTTTCAATTTTCATCCTTTTACTGTTTTATCTTCATAATAATAAATGATTAATTCTCAAAAGGTTAAATTTACCCCCTTAATTTCAAATAGCTCTTTTATCTAATAACCTAATCGGTCTTATATCTTGCAACAAAACTATTTAGAGTTTTGAAAATGAATTAAATAAACATAATAATGTGGGAGAGCAAACAACAAACCCAACCAAGTGTTTTGGTAAAACATAAGTAGATAGCATCATTTGACAGAACAGCTGAGAATAAACGCATGCATCCGGATAGTGGGGGACCTGGTTTCGATCCCCAGCTGAGGTAGAGTTTTTTTCTAGCTCTCTGTACGATTAAAATTAATACCTAACAATGATGTGTATAACTTTAATGATGAAAACTTAAAAAAAAATGTAAGAGAGCAATTTCCAGCATTATTTACCCAGTTCTTTATAGATATTTTAAATCAACCTCAATTCTCAATTCTACAGCATAATCATTTTTTGGACAAATTTAATTGATCTTAACACTAAATATAAATATTCACAATTTAATACTTTAGCAAGTTTTCCATGAGTATAATAAATAAATTTTTAAATATTTAAAAATAATTTAATGTGAAGCATTTCAAAAATAAATGGACCTATTAGAATGAAATTTGGAAAATGTACTTGAACGCCTGAAACAGGTTTAATGCGTTTAAGCTAATTCTGAGAATACTGGTTGCCCATTCTTGGATGATTTGGAAATAGAACGACTTTAAAGAATATGATTTAAAAAAAAAAAAAATATCATTAACCTTCCTTAACAGACTCATAATTGATTTCTGACTGTTTTAAAGATTTATTTAAGCTACAATACAATTTATATTATATAATATTAATGTACAGATATTATATAATGTTTCTTTTTGCATTAAAATAAGTAGCCGTCCATAAATATGTAGATAAAAATAAATGTCATTTAATCTAGACCAATAAGTGTTGCAACATGAGGCTCCTTATTATTGATTTCAAGATCAGATATTAATTGGGTGAGATAGCTCCCATCTTCATTGGGAGTGTCCTGATTTAGTTTTGGGCTTTCACTCAACCCATCAATGAGTGGGCCACTGACAGATTCTGGTTTAACTTCTTCACCCTCTTCAACACAGTCCTGGATCAGTTCATCATCATCTTCATACTAAAAAGTATACTATATTTAAAAAATCTCAATAATCTAATAAATCTTGCATATACATGCTTTCCTTTCACAAACTTTAAATAATATTTGGTTTAAGGTTAAGATAAACATAAGATTAACATTTATTTTTTCACCCTTCTAAACAGAAAATATATAATTTTTAAATGATTTCTATTAAAGTTAACAAGAATTGAAAATGAAATACAATTTAATATTTTATTGAAGTTTAATATTTTTAATATTTTTCTGTTTTATCTCAAGAAGAAATATAGATCTTAAAATATAAAAGATAATTTTAAGCTATAGCTAGATGTTACATAAGTATAGGAAAATCACAATGTAATTCAAAATAAATAAGAAATTCCAAGATACAACAAATTTATGATTAATAAATTTCCCTTATTGATCATAGCATAGTATGTTCTTTTATCATTTCCCTCAGCAAATACAACCGACTGGTGCCAAATTCTCTTTTAGTTATTAAGTTTATAGTTCTCCGGACAAGACTATTTAGTTATAAAGTAAAGAGAGGAAATTAAAAGTTTCAGACTCCTTAGTCTTGAGATTAAACAAGATCTGGAAGGCAACAAATGAATAGAAAGGGATAGTCAATGGTCATCACACACATGGGCATCTACTTGCACATGTACTGGTACACAAAAAAGTAAGTCCAAAACAGCAAGCACATTGAAATCACTAATTTTCATCAAGCAAATAGCACAGTGAAATTCACTCAAAAAACAGCATAGATTATTAAAATACATAATATAAGTCAACTTATCCGTTTCAGGTGAGATAGAGAAATGTTTGTCAGAAAGAGATTTGAGCAATTTAGGTTAATCTTTGAAAATATATTCTTGCTATTCTACAAATCCCCAAAAAGTTTTTATTTTCACTAAACAACTGAAAATGAATATGCGTTTTTGAACCTGCCATCCCTCCCTAGGGTTCGAGTTCCCACAACTAAAGAAAACATTGGACTTGAAAATCAAGGAGAGTTAATGGTTACTTTTGATATTCAATAAAATTATAAAATAGAATTACATTACCTGTGGAAGAATAGTGCTTGTATATTGGAATGCAGATCTGGCTAAGTCCATTTCTATAGGGAACAAGGAATTGGCTCCAATCATCTTCTGGGCTTCATCATAAAATTGAGAAAATGCTTTCACAAACCTGAGGAAAAATTAAAAATTAATTTGTAGATTTGTAAAAAAAACAAAAACTTCTGGTCTTCAAATTGGTATTTACAGACATCAATCAATGAGTGTGCGCTTATATGCTTGTAATCCATGCATAAGAAAACAATTAATATTGTAATTTTGGAATATTGGAATCAATATTTCAGCAATAACTAAATTATTTATTTTGTCTTCCCAAAATATTTATTTTTTTGGAAATTTATCTTTACTCAAGGAAATTTTTTTCTTTAAATATTCACCACTTTTATAGGAGCCAGGTGAACTATTGTTTTGGCGAGTCATATTTCACTCCTCACATAGCACTGATGAAGTGGTAAAGCTGGGAAGCTTTATGTAGAAAAACAAATGTTTTTCAATTTTTAGAAGAAGGAAGTAGTTATTGCTGAAACATGGAATTATTATGGGATTTGTAATTTGTCAACCATAAGAAAATTTTATAAAAAATGAAATTAATCTAGAATTAGATATAGAACATTATTTTAGGCTGTCTGATGTGAATCATTTACAGTTCCACAACAGAGAGAGCTTCAGCAGGGTTGAGCCAAGCCCTGGATAGATTTTTATCAAGAAATAAAGGTCACCCTAATGCCATAGATTTTTAAGGCAGGGAAAGTGTTCTTAATGAACCTAAGGTCATAGCCAGGTGATTTGCGCTTAGGCAAATGGTTAATAATGTACTTGACCTCAATTGTTACTACCTAAATCGGTAAGGACATTGGTAATGGTATATCCAGTGACTCCTCAACCTCCAAATGATGGTAGTTAATGGACTACACAATATTTGTATTTTATATAAAAGGTATAATAATAATAGATATATTTTTGGTTGAAAAACGGTAAAATTTTTTCACACCCCTTTATTGATAAACACTTAAGTGTAATACCAAGAAGGGCTTATACATCTCAAAATTTAAATTCATTTGTTCACTGCAAAACTGAACAAGGTCGTTGTCCAGAGCAATCCAATCAACAATAAATTTATAAAAGAATTGTCTTGAGATTTCATAGGGCAACTTGCTTCAGCTATCGTCTTACACACTGATCACTGAGCTTTTAATAAAGACTAATAGCTAGCAGGTCTGCAAATAATCTTTCACAGCCCATAGAACAGTTTAGTAACTGGCATATATATACTCCTGAAAATTAATAAATGGGTGGAGATAGATACTAAAGGATACTGATCAGAAATCTAAAAATCCAGTCTTGAAAAACAAATTTCATTTTTCATTTGAAATAACTTATTAAAGTTCATCATTCATTAGAATCATTTGAAATTCAAATAAAGCTTCGCAATGTATTAAGGAATTTAATGTCTGGAATTAAAGGAAAATAGTTTGGAGGTATTTTTGTTCACCTTCAAGTTTTTTGAAGAGAGGATTATCAGGAATTCGGTCTTGGTAGCTGAAGAATTAAAAACTAATATCTAACCAAAAAAGATATTAATTTAGCCAACTCTATCTCTACCCCTTTCCTACAGTGATGTCTTTTTCTTACCCCACTCCTACATTCGTTTCCTATTCCCTTCCACAACCTTCAAATGAAATTTTTAAAAACTGGTCAGTTATGATGTACACACTGCATAGCATCTCTCTTCTCCCATCAACCTATTTGGTACGTTACTCTCAGAATATTATAAATTTCTTCTTCTCTAATATGTTAATTATGCGGTTTTTTTTAATAGTCGATTTTATATTTTCATTTATTTATTCATTGCTAAATTGATTTATAGACATATTTCTAAATTATTTTTTTGTATGTTTATTTTTCATATTCAGTCCTGATGAAGGTCTGAAATTCAGGTTAAAATGTTGGCAAAATAAAAACTTTTTTGGTAACAAATTAGTTTTTAATACTTCAACTATCAAGACCAAATTCCTGATAATCCTCTCTTCATAAAGGAAAAGAATATTCTAAACTTCATATGTTAACTATTTCAAATTTGAAACTTACCCAATAATGTGAAGAGAGGATTGTCAGGATTTCGGTCTTGGTATTCGAAGAATTAAAAACTCATTTGTAACCAAAAAAGTTTTTATTTTAGCCAATGTTTTAGCCTGAATTTCAGGCCTTCATCAGGGCTGAATAATAACTTTTTTTTTCTGCCTCTTCAATATATTCAGTACTCGGTTTTCATGTATTTTACATAGTCGATTCCACAGAGTTTTATATTTTCATCTATTTATTAATTTGTTAGATTATGACATAGACATGTTTCTATATTATTTTTTTCCATCAGGTTGGATATATCTAACATTTAGACACTTTCAGTGCTATGAATAATTAGACACTTAGAATTTCATTTTATAAGGGCTGTACCAAACCTGAAAAAGGCACAATTGTCTTTAATTTGAAGTGGAGAGCATGTCTTTAGAACAAAGTGTTTGTTTATATTGTGACACATAACAGCCTGAGAAGGATACACCAAGATCAATCCTGACAAATTAGAAAATGTTAGCCACGAATAATAAGAAAATACATTTTATTTTACTTTACTACTTTAAGTACAATTTTTTTTATTTAATTAATTTATAAGCTTTATATTATTCTTTGAAATTTAAAAAAAATAGATTAAGTAAGATCATTAACTCAGTATGTAGGAGATATTTTATTTCTTATTTTTTCAATTAATTAATTTAATTAAATAATTAATCTTACTACATTTAATTTATTTCAAACGATTGAATTATATTTTATATGAAAAGTATTTATCTAATTAACAGTCATACAGATGGTATTTCGACTTTCCTTAAATAATTGCAGAATAAGATAACTTGTTTTCCCATAACTTGAGTCTCAGCTTTCGTACAATATGTTCCTTTAAAATAAGTTTTATTTAAAAGTGATAATATTACAAAGTTCATAGTTAAATTTGATAACTAACTTCATTTTATACATGAAGATAGTTTCTACAATTTGGTAAGAACTTTCTCAATTCTTGAGAAAAGAATTACTTTTCAAATGACAAACAATTCATTCATTAAATTAAAGTTTCGTAATAAAAATTATTTGACAAATTATTCATAAATGAATAATTTGTCAAATCATTTTTATTTTTATTTTTATAAATTTAAGAATCGTTATGACTGCAACTGCAACTATTTGGCATCAGAAATTGTTTAAAAAATAAATAAATATGATTAGGAAATATGCTAGCTCCTGGATCCATTTCAATACCTCTTTCCTATTCCTACCTGAGCGAATATCTTTTGCTGGATTTTTTTTTTTTTTTTTTTTTTTTTTTTTTAATATTTGTTCTGATTCCAAAATGATGAAATTAGTTATTTCAGGGTTACCAGCCTCCTTTTAATAGAGGATGTCCCTGAAATATCCTCCTGGTATGATCACCAAGAGTATCCTACTCCATTATATTTATTAGGGATAAATATATATTGGTCAAAGATCATTGCATGATATCAGTAATGTAATTATATTATATATTAAGATACAGGCAAGAGAAAATCAGCATAATAACTAAGCAAGTATAAATTTAATTAGTGAAGTAGCAAATATTACCTCTGCAATTGTTGTGCAATATCTTGCACATGTTTATTGTCCAACAGCTCAAGCTTTACTAATACATCAGATCTTAATCTTGCAAATCGAGCTCTTGCTTCTTGTCTACATCTCAGAATCAATCTGAAATTAAATGATTCAAATAATTTCTAAATTAAATAAAAATTAAAAAATAGAGATATGTGGTTAATTGAAGAAAATTAAATAATAAGAATTAGAAATATTTAGATACATTTTTTTTTTAAATTTATGAATCTATTGACCATTAAATATAAATATGCTAATTTGAATTAACTTTATTACAATAAAATCTTATAGTCTAATTTAATAAACTAGGAAGATAATCATAGGAATTTTACAACAATAAATTTTACCTGTATTCATAGTTTCCTGTTTCAACTCGATAAAGAGGTTCTTGAAGAGCAGTATATGAATACTCTTCATCATCCATTTCCTTTACCTTCAAGCAATAGGAAAGATATTCAAATTTAGCATCTGCATATTTGCGGATGGTTAGTTTTGTGTCTGGAATAGCCTTATGAAGGTATGTACCAAGATCAGACAAAATCTGAAATATGAGACATTTTAATAGCTTAAAATGCAATAAAAAAAAGAAAAGAATATATTTAGAAGAAATTTCATGACTTACAGGCTTAATTGTCCTAAGTGCTTGGATGCCATTTTTTTCCATTACCCGATGATAATCACCAAATGCTCGAAAAACTTCACTTGCTCTTGGCTGAGGCTCTCGGACTCCAATTGCAGCAAAACTATCACCAAATGCTACAAAAAAAAAAAAAAAAAAACTNAAAAAAAAAAAAAAAAAAAAAAAAAAAAAAAAAAAAAAAAAAAAAAAAAAAAAAATAGTACAAATGAATAATAAACTGCCATGACATTGGCCATCATTGTAACAGTTTTTGCTAATTTCTACAACCTACTCTAACCTAAGTAATATTTCTAGAGAAAGGACAAAAAGTAAGAACAGTTAATCAAAGAAAATCAGGATATATAGGATTTATACAGTTATAAATTCATTCAGAATGACTTAATTTATAAAGTCTAATATTTGATCTATTTTTTAAAGTACTTAATTTATTTTATGAGAGGGCTTAATTGTGAATTTAAAGTAAACAATGAGTAAACTTTTTAAAATTCATTTGTTGAGCTCCTGGTTTAATTTATTTAATAATAGTTTCATCTACAACAGGTTAGTTAAACATACAAGTTTGGTACCACCTACTTAAATTAAGCAATTATATCATAGCAAATCATAATAATATAAAATATTTACAACTTGGTATATGACATTATTTATTTCTTATAGAACAAGTGAGAAAATAGGAGAAAGAAGTATTTAAAATAAAAGAAGTTGTATAAAGGGCAATAAAAATATATTAAAAAAAAAAAAAAAAAAAATTCTTAAAACTAGTGTAATAACATTTATTCATGATAAAAATAAACACAAGACAAAATATAGCAAAGAGGAGGTACTGATATAGTTGAATTTGAAGGTTACGAGTGAGGAGGAGCGACCTATATTTACAGGGATCAAGTTCTAGAGTCTAGAGGATCTGGTAAAGAAGGAGCAGCTAAATTTAAAAGATCATAGAGGTAGGGAGGGAAATGGGCAAATATGACTTGATAGAGGAGAGAACCAAGGAAATATTGCTTACAGAAAAGTGGGTAAAACCATTCCGACTCATAGTACAGATATACAATATGGGTGTCCCTCTGAGAACTAAAGACAAACCTGATGAAACAGTTTAACAAAAGGTCAAGCCTATCCTCTAGTTTTACCGAGAAGCAGCCATAGACAGCACAACCCTAATCAAAATTGGGGAATATGATTGGGGATACAAAGAGATCATGGATTTTACAAGGCAGAAGATGACAAGAGAGGTGGAATTGATAGAGAATGGAAAAACACTGATGATAAATCAATGAAATATGAGCTTTAAAAGAAAGGGTTTAGTCAAGGATAATGCCAAGAATTTCGACTAGGATGAAAGAAAAAGGGGGTAAAGGAAGGAAAATGATTGAAGCAAGTTTGAGATCTAGACCCAAAAACAATAACATGAATTTTTTTGAAATTCAAAGAAAGCTTGTTTGCAAAGCCCAGAAACTTACTGAATTCAGATCATCTTGATTTTATGGGATTTCAGTTTGTAATTATTTTGGACGAAAAAACAGGTTAATTAGAGTATCATCAGCATAAATTTGATAGGATCAGTACCTTCTCATGGCATAATAACCTAGAAGTTGATTGCCCTTCATTATGATCTACTACTACTACTTATCTTCTCATCATTATTCGTATTTCCTTAAACAATTTTCTCTATTGTGCAGAGCTAACACTGAGGGCTTTAGTCAAGAGAAAAGAATAGATGTCTTGCTTCTAAAGAAATAAAGATAAAAAAACATTCCTTACATAGAAAATGGAATTTGGATGGGTGATCTCAAGATGAAACTGCACTTCTTATGCACATAAATATAAAATACCCTCCTAGCTAACTTCAATCTACCCTTCCAGAAAAGCCTGCAATCTACTTCAATCCCTATATCAAAACCATCTAACCATTATTCTCTTAGGAATTTATTGCCCTTCCCCATCCCCAATATGACTATAAATTCAACACTGCATTGTAAATTTTTGAATTCCATAGGTTTTTTTTTTTTTTTTTTTTCCCCTGAAGATGGCAACTATAATTAAATAAATAAATTGCAACTATAATTAAAGTTGCAAAACTTTCAGAATGACCAACTCCAAACCCTGTATAATGGAAGTCTCTAAACAAAACTTTTCTACAGTAAGCCCTTCCTCCCAAAGCAATATGATAACAGTCTTACAGGTGTAAAGGTATATCAATATTTTTGTGAATGTTCTACAGTTTGCATCACTTGATGGATCAAAATTAACTTTAATCTATAAGTTGATGAGACGAGATGCATATCATTATTGCAATTTTTATCAACTATTCATAAGTTGATTCTAGTAAATCAGTTGGATTAAGTAACAAATATAGGGAGGTTTCATCTCAAACAAATTAGAAATTAAATTATTTAACAATTACTAAGCAAAGAAATAGATTTAGTATTTTCTTAATTCTTGAAATTTCTGCAATCTAGACCTTCTAGAATGACACAAACTGTTGCATGTAAGGTTAATTTAAATCTTAAGCCCATACAAGTTAATTAAAATAAGCTATCTAAAAATACTTTTAAGGGTAAGTAATAAACATGTATATAAATCATAATAACCTTTATAAACTTGCAAGAGCCCAAAAAATGCCTTTAATACTCTTTTAGAGTGGTCAACAAGGCCTGTGTACATTGCTTCTGTTGCTTCAAGCTCTTGGAGTTTTTTAACAAGGCTATCATTACACAGAATTGCCCTGGAAAGGCCTAATGCATCAGCAGTAGAAGTACTCATGTTCTCCACTAATCTGTGTTTTACTTTCTTCAGCACAATGTCCAAAGTTTTTCCTTGTGCTGGTTCAGCATGTAATTTATTGTATTTTATGTTCACTTCATCCTAGTAGAAAAGTCATAAAATGTTAAAGTGATTATTTTATTAAAGACAACATATTAAACACTAAAAGATCTTACCTTGCATGACTGAATCATTTTTGCAACTTCAACCTTTGTTTTCCCTTTAACTGATGCTCCATTAACACCAACAAGTTCATCCCCACTCTGCAAGGTTCCATCACGAGCTGCTGGTGTATTATCAAACACCTATGACATGTAAATATATCTATGTAAGTACAAATATAAAATGTATTTTGCCTGTACAAATGCAAATTTTAGCTCTACTGTTTTCTAATACAAATTTTATTATACAAGCAAACATAAGATTGTAATAAAAAAATCTGCCATTATGGTCACCATAATCTCAGTAAATCATAAGGTTTGTTAGGAGAAAAAGTTAGCAACCAAATAATGTCACTACACAAGAATTATGAACTTTAACCAGTAAATGACAATTCCAATAACTTTTTCTAATTTAAAAATTTCATGTTAATTTACTTTGAAACATTCCTAAAACAGGATTTGGCACAATAGTTTAATTTAAACCATATCAAAATAGCTGAATAGTAAGCCACACTTCAAAGATTTTCTCATAGAGTTTGCTTTTTTGAACAATGTGTTAATAGCTACAATTGAAAATAATTTTAAATTAAATCAATGTAATGAATATATTAATGAATATGAAAATATATGAAAAAAGTGGTGATTGAACATTGATATTTAAGATCCTCTCCCTTGAAAGCCCTTGGCAATGACAAAGTTATATATATATGGTACCACCT
>KZ807490.1:151227-188090 GCA_000696205.2 Oncopeltus fasciatus | reverse complement strand
ACTAACAAACTAAAATATATGAAGTATTTGTTTACAATTTTGAAAACTTTGACTTTTTTTTTTATAAATTATTATTCCTAATCCTTTTTTTATTAACAAGTTTACAGCTGTTACCCCTTCTCAGGTTCTATTTAAAAGCTATTCAAAATTATATTTTAACTTACATTTTTATAAAACTTAGCTCACACATACCCTTAACTCATATAATATTTTAAAAATTAATATAAATTCATATTCGATTCATATTTTTATTGGTAGAGATAATAAATTATTTTTAATGTTTAATGAATTAATTTTAATACAAATTCATTTATAGAAGTCATATGCATGTTTACTTAATGTTATTTGCAAATCAATAACCTTTTATGAAAAATAATCAATTTATAAATGAAATTTTTCACATGAAGTACAGTAGAGTTATAATTTTAGAAATATTTTAGCATAATGAAAAGTAAGATATGAAAATTAATTTGACTTATGTTTCTACAATCCTTGTTAGTTTAAACTAAATGACAACATTCTAAAAGAGCTGTTTATAACTAATATATTTTTATTGCATTTGCTGGGGTGGAGGTTTTACTTCTAATAGGCAACTAGGTCCTCTGCTTTCAGAATTATATTTAGGAGGCCTTCTAATATCAAAGCATCAGAAACTTATCAGAGCTCATATTTCCAGACTAACCTTGAAGTTTATTGACTGATGAAACAAGAGCTTAGTCAAGGCTCTGATGATAATGTTTTTAATAACAAAAGGTCTTGTACATAAATAAATTTCTTTTTTAATTAGAGAGACTTTTAATGGTTACCAATTACCATTTTTTCCATTCTTTACCTGGATCAGCTGGAAGTAAGAAGCATTTTAGAATTTTTTTTTTTGTATGATAAGATATTTAAATTTCAATAAGTTTAGTTTATTTATACTTAGTAACAGTTTAAAAAATAATCCATCTAAAAGATGATAAAAAAATGAGTTCCAGAAAAGAGAGCAGCATTAGTGGGAAAGCATATTTTATAGTAAATAACCCTTTATTTCAACCTTTTATACATTTACTAAATTATTTTTATATAATAATTGTAATAAAAATAAATCTTAAAATACATTTAATTTGCTAGTTAAAAATAATTTTTTGTTATATAGTTATGTCTTGTTTTGTAAATTATGTATTTATCTTGAATCTCTTAATTATTTATAATTGATTTCCATTAACTAAAGATTTAATTTCCACGCATTAAAATACTTAAACATTATTCTTAACTCTTCACTTTTTCTTCAAAGAATGCCGAGTTCTTTAATGACCTACTTTCATTTTTTCAAAGTCTAAAAAGTCTTCTAGATGAGAGTCTAGAGATGTAATTTTTATCCTAGTTAATTTTTTATAAGTGAAGCCCCAAAGAGATACAATAATTTACAATTCAGGCCAGTTCAAATATAAGTTGCACATGCCCTGAGAACATATCATATTCAAGCCATGCCTGCTCCTCAAAGAATATAATTACTAAAGTAATTCTATCTAATAGCAGTTTTTAAAAAAGCTTGAAAAAAACACTGTAACTAGGGTAGCATAATAATGCGTAATTGCTCATTGGAAGCACTAGATAGGGTGATGAACTAAAGGAAACTAGTGTAGCATTGATGTGCAAAAAACTTTTCGTCCTGAAACAAAATTCCTTGCTTAAAGAAAGTTTTTTTAAAAAAATACAATGCATATTAGAGACAGTTTGGAACCAAAGTGAAGAAAAAATAATAAATCATTGCATAGGAATCAAAGAAAAAAGCTTTAATCATAAAATTAGAAAAAAACCCAAAAAAAAAAAAAAAAACAGAAATTATAATGAAAATACAAGTCTAACTATAGTAGATTAAGAAAAAGTTCTTACCAGAGAGAACCAATAATGGAGATCTGCTAAGGTAACAGGTAGGTATCAAATTTTATAGCTAAGTAAGTTTCCAATGTGTTAAGAAGGAGGAAGTGGATTCCACAGTTATTTAACTTTTCTTATTCGAAAGTCCTAACCTTCTCCTTCACCAAAAAGATAATTTCTCTTTTTATAACTTAAAATTTTATGACACATGAAGAATAAGAAATACGACAAAAAAAAACTTTGTCTAAGAACCTTAGCTCTCCCATCTGCAAGCTATTTAAAAAGACCAAGCTATTTTTAAAAACAAAATAAATGTATTCATTTATTTTTACTCCTTTACAATGATATGAAACTTAGTACAATAAAGCAGAGAAAATTTGTATTAATCTATTTCAACTAATTAACGGTTAATTTAATAACGGCTTCTTCTCAGTATAACCATTTCTTCTTACGTACACAGTTTTCATCTAGAGATCTAGTTTTGTGGCTACAAAACAATGAGTTTCTAGCTTTTAAATCTAAACTGCTGTTTAGATTTAAAAGCTAGAAACTTTTTTATCTAGAAGTTCAAATATCTCTAAGACCAATGCTCTCTCTATTTCTCTTTTAAAAAACCTACAGCTGGGGCTGGAACTCTCACATAAGCTGTCAGTACACTTTTAAAATCCATTATCATTCTATTTTGTCACTCACTCTCTTCACCTCCAAGACCACTAATTAGCAAGAAACATGAAGGAATCAATTAAATCAGGATTACATTCTAAAACAACCGAATTATTGCTAATTTTTTTAAAATTTAAATATTCATTGAAGAGACATATGTGTCATGACAGTGAAATAATTATAAAACTTTTCAGGTTCTTAAGTGAATATATACTGATTGCCTCTGAAATAGTTTTAGAGAGAGAAGATTTGGAATCCAAGAACACTTGGATGGACCATGTAAGGTTACCATTCATCAAACTCAGTCTAAACCAAATATAGTATTCAGTTGGAGAATGTTGAAATAAAGCTTAATGTAAATGATCCCTTGGCCTTGAAAGAGTACTGTGAATTAGGATAGTCAAGTAAACACCTACTGAACTGCTAAGGTCGAGTAAGGGCCTGCACCTCAGGGTGATATCGACAGTTTTGAAGGGGTAAGATCATCCCTTGTACATTCTAGCTCTTTGACTCTGATAGGCTGAATTCAGTTTATACTGTTTGGATATAGTAATTTAAGATTTTTTAGGAGGGTTCGATTTGAATTTATTATTGACAGTTTTGTAATCTTTTTGAATTATTTATACCAAGAATTTCATTTATTATTGATTATTTAATTTTATTATATTTACTTATAAATTACATTTTTAATTTACTACAATGACNTTACATAGATGTTAACTCTACTTTGGTATTCTTTTTTTTAGCTCCTGAAGATGGCTCATTAGAGACACAAACCATAAATTTTTAACTAAAAATAAATAATTGTGGTAAAGACACATCTTATTATTTTATCAAAATAAAGAAACCAATGATCTAGTTTAACCAAAATGGACTTATGTATGGATATACTTATATATCATATACAGCAACAAGTAATATTTTTAATTATGACACCTCTTAAAATAAAAAAAATAAAATAAAATAATTCAGACATTAGGTGTATTATAATTTTGATTAAGAATTAATCCTCAGCACTTTTTAAGTAAAATTCAAATTTAGGTTTTTCCTCACTCTGGTTCCATTTTAGATCATTAGGAATAAAATTACTAAACTTACATCTTGTCCTGGAAGAAGAATGATGACTGTTGACCCAGGAGAAACTGCTTTTCCTCTTGGAGGAATTCACTGAAATTAAATGAATTGTTATTTTACAAAATATGAATGTCATTTGTATAATATTGAAGGTTTTTATTTGAAAAAGGAAAAAAAAAAAAAAAAAAAAAAAAAAAGCATAAAAATAGTCAGCAGGTAACAGAAAACTTTTATTAGTCTTACTAAATGTCCCTAAAATTGGACATTTAAAAAAATGAATATATTGATAATAAAGATGGGAAATGAGTTAATTAAATTAGGTCTTTTAGTAAATAAAACTGTCTTAGTTCCGATAAATTGAAAAAAGTATCAATAATCAACGAAATGAAGAATTTTCACAATTTTAATTTGCTGTGTTAATATATTTAACATCTAAAAAGTAAGTCATGCATGAGCTGAGTAAACTAAGTAGATTTCCTACATTTCATTTAAGAAGTATTTTATTAAATAAGAGTAAATGATAAATTTTATCTTATAAGCTGAAAAGGACAATAATCGTAAAAGGCAAGACCACTGAGCATGGCTAGGGAAAGAAAATGGGGGGAAATGCACAGCCATCATAATTATAATCATAAATGTCTTTATTAACAAGCTATTTATTGAAAAAATTGATAGAACATAAGTGTTGAAAAACAACACTTTAAAATACAATAGATTTTAGATCTATTGTATTCTAAAAAAATGTTTTTATTACTGAAATAAAAAAAGAAAGGTCTTGTTTTATCCATCTACTTAGCTATTGCCCTTTAAAAATTGAGATTCCCTAAGGCCATTTTCATCATGTTTTGTTTTTTTACTTTCAGAAGAGCAAATGCAGCAGGTGCACATAAAAAATCTGTGGTTTCAATAATGATAAGTGCTTAATTAAATGTCAGTGGCAGAATCGGTTCAATTCCATAATTTTGACATAAATGATGAATCTCAAACACTATTTTTGGGCTAATTGTAGAAAAAGAATACAAAATAAGAAATTTTATAAAAAAAATTGAGACTGATTGTCACACTTCATCTCATGACATCGGTCAGCAAAGTTTTGAACCATTTACACAAAATTGGATACCAAAATAAGCTTATTAGTTGGATTCAACATAAATTAACAGAAAAAAAAATTGAGTGGACTAAGATTTTAAATTGCTACAAAAAAAAAAAAAAAAAAAAAATATAATCGAGCCATTTTTGAAAAGACTAATTAAGATGGAAGAAAATTGGATCTAATATAAAAATAACATGCAAATATATTTGTGGTCAAGGCCCAAAGAACTTCAGAAATAGAAAATAATAAAATAAATGGCTTTCAGAATAGCAAAGCCGGGAATGACGCCAAGGAAGGTGATAATGAATGTTTGATGGAATTGTACATCATAAGCTGCTTTAATCTAATCAAACAATTAATTTGACTCTCTTCTGTCACTGATTTATCTGATGAATGCAGAAGATTCAAGACAAACGGCCAGAATTAATCACGAGGAGAGGTATTTTCCATTGTGAAAGTGGCACCACACACATCTTCAGTGATTCAGAAAAACAGAGAACTTGGTTCTTGTACTCAGCATAATAAATCCTCTAAATGGTCCAAATTTTTTAAAAGTTGCATCATGAGACTAATGTTGATAGCTTGTTTTCTTATGAGAAATCTTTTAACAGCATACTTTCACTACCTCAAACTAATACAATTACAATAAAAAGAGTTTAATTTCCTTGAAAGTATACAAAATGAACACGGGAGAAAATTGACATTCTTTCAATCAAGGAGAGTTTAAATTATTTAATTCATAACTATGTATGTATAAAATGAAACCTCTGTTGGTAAAAAAGGCCTCTACTTACTGGACCTATTTGACTTTAAGAAAGAATTTTAACAGGGGACTCTGACAGTGGAAACTTACAGAATTAGATTCAAAGTACAAAGAAAGAATAGTGTGAAGTAAATAAATGAAATTTATTGTTAAAGTTTCAGTCTCAAAAAGAAAGAAGAAAAAAAAATTCTCTTCAGAAACAGTACTTTCCTTCAAATCAAACGTTAAGCATGATTCTAGCCTAACATTTTGTCATGAATCCCCAGTTTCTCAGCTCCCCAGTGTTCACATTGGAAAAAAAAAGAAAAGTTAACTTAATCACAGAGGATGTTTGTAAGTTTATTGTATTAAAATATACATATTATTATCAATAAACTATATTGTAAATAAATTATTATTTATTATTGTAATAAACTTCTTACAAACATCCTCTTAATTATATTGTTTCCCTAAAATAGTTACAAGCAAAACTGAATGAATATACCAGGTACTAAAAGAAAATATGGTGCACTCATCATACAACATTCTTTTCTAAAAGCTTGAATGAAATTCTACTCTGTCTTAGACTTCCATGGTTTGAGTTAATATCCATATTTTCTTCTTCCAGATTAGACCATGTTTCTTTATTTAATAAAACTAAGCTTTCACTCATCTTACTCTTTCTCTTCAGGGTTGCAGTAATAGAGAGAAAGAAGAGAAGGGTCAGAGTATTTATAACATTCATACTCAGAATCCTATGATGTAACTGGATTCTGCCATTCCATAGCCCAGAAGCCCTCTGTTAGAATCTGGTACCAGAAGAGATTTGAAAAAAAGTCACTAACAAGTGAGGTTCATGTCTATTGGTTTGTCAAGGAACCAGATTTTACTAAGTAAAATAGCAAAGCTGAATCCTTTCTTCAATAAGGCAGCTTCTCTTATGTCAAGTTATGACAGTGTTCAGCAATAAGAGTAAGGATTTAAGACAACAAAATCATCTTGAAGTAGTAGAAGGACCTTTAAAAATTTTTACTGAATCAAAAATTGTGCAATAGGATCTTTCATTCTTTTTCTTTATCCCAAAGACAGAGTTATGTGAATCAAGATCGGATCTTAGAGCGACTGAAGGAAAATTATACACTTTGCTCTTTAAGCAAAGGCAATTAAAGAATGAAGAATCAAGATGGGGAAAGCATGGATCACATTAAGCAGGCCACAACTTTCTACAGTATACCAGGTGAAGCCCAGCTAACTCACTGTCATTAACTTGATGTACGAGATATTCCCTGAGGAAATAATGGAATTGAAGACAGGATTCAGCTTCACTATTGTACCTAAAAGAATTCCCCCAGAGAAAATCACAAGTGTTGAAGCAATAGTCAGGATGGAAAATCACAATGCCAAAGACATTTGTCAAATTTATGAAAGAAAGAAAATAAACTTTATTCTGGGACTAACAGAGTCTCCCACTGATAAAGAGAAGGAAATAGGAGTATTATTAATGAAAAAATTAGGGACGATAGGGAAGGAGTTTAATTAGGGAATGGAACCTAATACAATTGCCTTAGACTTTGCTGCATTCAAACATTTTCTGTTTTGAACCAATGTTTGCCACATTCTCTGCAGAGCAAAACCATCAAAAACAAGCCCAAAAAGAAAGAAAAAGGATGATGAACATGGACTAAGAAACCATGAAGGTTAGGTATTTTAAGTTATTCTTCCAGAAGAAAAAGACAATGCTATGGATGAAAAAGTAGACAAACCATGAGAATAGAAAACTTATTGAAAGATGGCACATATGCCGTCTTTGAGAAAAACCCCAGTTAATAACAAAAATTCAACAATCATTAATAGGTAAATCTTTAAACCTTTAATGACCATCCAGATTACAAGGACTTACCAAAATCTATAAGCAAGATATTTGCATGGCCCATGGACTAAGGTGGTGTAGGAGCTTCCCTTACTATTAAGCCCACAAATTGTAAATAATCTAAAGGGTTATTATCACTACCAATGAATATAGAACTATCATACCTTCTATTATCCGTCTTCATTGGTTTCTGCAAACCATCTTCTGTTGGCTAATGCTGTGAGTATTCCTTCTTTACTAAATAGGTTTGTGAGTTTGTAAGTTTCAGTTTCTGTGTATGTTATTGTGAATCTATGATTTGCTTGTTCTTCTTGTTGTCTGTTTGTGTGTGTTTTGTTGTTGTATTTCGTAATTAGTTTGTCTATAGTGGTTTTTTTTTGTATCGGTTGTTGTGCGTAATTGCATATATACTCTGTAGTTCTTTGTCATAGTTGTCTTTTGTGAGTGGGATTGTCTTCATTCGTCGTATTAAATGCTTACAGTTTGTGTTGTGTGGGGTGATTTGATATTGCGTGTATGGTGGTGTCAGTGGCTGTCAATTTTCTGTATATTCCATAGGTCAGTCTGTCGTCCGTTCTTGTAATAGTTATGTCGAGGTAATAGATTGTTTTGTTGTTTTCTTTCTCCATTGTGTATGTGATGTTAGGATGTAAGTTGTTTAGGTCTGTTAGTATTTCTCCATTGTCTTGTGAAAGTATGCAAAGTATGTTATCTACGTACCTGTAGTAGTGTTTTATGTTGTATCGGTTCTTAATGTGTGTGTCTACTAGGCGTTGTATAAAAGTCTCCATTATTACAGAAGAAGTCAGGTTTCCCATTCCTAATCCGTCTGTTGGTCTGTAAAGTGTGTTGTCGAATAAGAAGTAATTCTGCTTTAGTATTGTTGAGGTTATGTCTGTCTGTTCTTCTATGAATTGTTCATCGTAATGGTCCATTAGCCCGTTTTGTAGTATGTCTATGGTTTCTATTATTGGTATGGGAGGGTATAAGTCTTTTCGTTGTATTGGAATGTCTAGTTTGTGTATTTTCGGTTGTGCTCGTATCGTTGGTGGTCCAGGGTTCATGTTAATGTATTTGAAGTGTGATCCGTCTAGTATGTTTGGACATCGTTTAATTGTGTTTCGTATTTCTTGTTGGTATGTATCTGTAGGGTCTGTTTTAAATTCTATACAGTTTGTTTGTCTGATAAACTCATCTGTTTTGTTGTTGTAATCCTGTGTATGCATAATAACTGTCACGTTACCTTTGTCTGCTTTAGTCAGTGTTAGGTTGTTGTCGCAGAGTTTTTTCTGTATGTATTTTCTGTATTTTTAGTCGTCCTGGTTTCTGTCTGGCTATGTTTAGGGTGGATTCAATGCTTTATGTTGTTGGACAGTAGGTCTGCTACTCTGTGTCTCTTCCGTTCTTCTTGTTTTTCTTGTGGTAGGTATCTTATTATGTGTTCTGCGTCTAGTATCTTTGTTTCTATTTGTTTCTGTATATTCCTGTATTGTAGATTATCTTTGAGTCCCTTTTCCAATGTATCTGTTTTGTCCTTGTGAAACATGATGTTTGTCAGGTTTACTGTGCGTTTGTGAAATGTTTGGTTGTTCCATTTTACGTCTGAGTTGTTTGCTTGTTTAAGTCGTAATTTTGTGTTTCTTCACAATTTGATAAATTTTCATAATAATCACCTTAGGCTGGGAGAAATTATTAGGCATGATGACCCTTCCCTAACCTAAAATTTACCTTGGCAACTACACCTGGCATTAGATACAATAATTTACTTTCTCATGATTCACTAAGTTTCAAACTGACCCAGCTATAGGTCACAATAATCAGCAATATTGGAGACCCTACACATAAGGTTTCAAGATATCTGGCTAGAAAGATTACACCTCACATAGGAAACATGGAGTAGCACCTTAATAATTCATAAAAAGTTAAGAAATTAAGCAGCATTAGAATCAGGGAGGATTGCCTTCTTAGTTCTGGCATGAAATTTTTATGCACAAAGATATGTTTACGACAAAGACTTATTGTGGGTCCCTGAAGTTTGCCTGAGATACACAAAATTCACTTATAACATTATAATATGGAAATATTACAAGCTGTTACAAGGGACAAGCATGGGTTCTTTTGAATCCACCTGCTGCAGATCTTTAAAGATAGTTTTGAACTTGAACACACTTGACTGCAGTACCAAAACCGACCTACTTGTACAGACAAATGAATGAAAACTTTACTGCTTGGCCACACGAACAGAACTCAATGAAGTCCTTTCTCATACACTTAACAGCATATATCCAGATTAACAATTCCCCATGAGCATAAAAGAAAAAGGTAAAATCCCATTTCTAAACTATCAAATAGCAAAAATAATAATATGAAACATTGGGACAAACAATGTTCATAAACAGATATCTCCATTTGAACACCCCTGGCTCATAAAACATAAGTTATAAGAACATTTTTCCGCAGATCAGAGCAGATATGGGAGCCAAACAACTTTCATGAATAAGGATGACATTTAAGAATAGCGTTAAAGAAGTATGGCTATAAGGACCAATCATTACAAAAAGAGCAATACCCAAGAACACGACATCGTCTTTAATTGAAAATATTGAAGGGCCACAGGTGTCAGGTCAAAGTTATGACTGAAAGAACTGTCTCAAGTAACATGGGATCAAGATGAATTACATGACTGATGGGAAGATATCGTACTTACTATCGAACACCCGAGATGATATAATGTAAACCTATACAGACACTTGTACTTTATAGCATCCCTCACTAATGTGGTACTGAATAAATTGGACTAACTGGACAATTAATCTCCACCTCAATAAAAGGACATAATGACAGCATAAAGAAACAGGAAATAGACAAGTCTACAATAGCCAAACACAAAGTACAGACCACAACATTGCATTTAAAAATTAGAGCAAAGACAGCCAATTATCGACATAAGAGAGTAAGAGAAGACACAGCAAAACACTCTTAAAACAAAGAAAACAAATACACTCTTATTAAAAACTGCTACTTTGCCTAGACAGACCTACAGAAGAGACATCAAGTTATGACTTTCCCCAAAAGATCTTCCAGAACCGGATACCAGCCGAAGCCTTCTTGAAATTTAGTGAATAGATAAACAATATATTTATAAACCAGTAACAGTCACTTGATAATTGCCTTTAAGTATAGTACTTTATTCAGAGTATAGTATAATTTTCAAATAGTTATATCTTTTGAGAAAAGGATCCATACAATCTTTGTGTTGGTTAAAATATTTTAAACCTCAGAAAAACGGTAAATTACCCTTCATATCTCACTAAAATTCATTGAGCAGTATTAAAATTAAAGAGAGAAAACACTGAGGGGGGGGGGAGAGGTTGATAAGAAACACATAATTTACTCTTATTCGACTGATTATATTATCTATTATACCAAAGGTAGTGGAGAAAAAGCAACTCTCACTTTAAAATTGTTAATCACTTTCTCAATATTTTCATTTGTTTACCAGTACATTAGTAAAGTAACATTTCATAAATATCAGAACAGAAGAAAAATATTGAAAGAGAAAAACCAAAACAATTTAATACAATAAATGCAAGGGAACAGAATACAAAAATCTTACCACCTCAGCTGGGACTAGTAGAGTGCGGGGAGTAGAATGAATGATTTGGCAAGCCTCGGTGGCGTAAAGGATAGCATACTTGCCAGGAAAGCAGGAGGTCCGGGTTCGAGTCCCGGCTGAGGTGGTAAGATTTTTTTATTCTATTCCCTTTCATTTATTGTATAGAATTAATGTGGGATTAAATACCACAACTAATATAGTATTTAAAGAAGGAAATAAAGGTAAAAAACAAGAGTCTAATAAATAGCTGACAATGTTAGTTTCTTCGAGCATAAGTCAATATATTCGTCTTACTCGGGGTTTAGACTCCCAGTAGAGTGCGGGAAGTAGAATGAATTATCTGGCTAGCCTTGGTGGTATAAAGGATAGCATGCTTGCCCGGAAAGCAGAAGATCTGGGTTCAAGTCCCAGCTGAGGTGGTATATTTTTTTTTTTCATTCTATTTCCTTATATTTATGGTATAAAATTAATGTGAGATTAAATACCAAAACTAATAAAGTACTTACAAAACAATTCAGTTAATGAAAATAAATAGAATACAAGATGTAATAACTATATATAGTTATAATATAATATAAAACAGTTATATTAGCAAAATGTAGCTTACTTACTTGTCAGTTTTGAATTCTGGAGCTATATTTTTCACTTCGTGTGTAACTTCATCACCTGTGATAGACTTTTCTTGATCTTTATGAACACTTGGTAAACATTAAATACACATAAATAATTTAAGTTACGTAAATTAAAATATTCTGAATTGAATAGAATAGATACAAAATAATTAGGCAAGGTTAGCTATTGGTTGATAAAGGCGAGGTTGATAATTGGGAAGATGGATTTTAAGTAAACAAATAAGCAAAGAATAAGTGTTATTTATTTTTAAAGCCTATATAATGATCAAACAAAGAAATTTCTATTACCATAAATTTCAATAAATACCTACAGTTGTTTCATAAAGGGTCATAAATTGTTGAATACATCTTCCCCATTTTATTAAAAAAAATTTTTAAATTCAAAACATAAAAATTCATAGCTTTTTTGTTGACAGACTAAATAATATTTTCCTAAAAAACCTTGGGACCAACTTGTCCTAATATCAAGAGGATATATCCACAGAAATAAGAAAAGTGGGTAAGTTTTTATGAATAAGCCCAAAATATAAAAAAAGAAGAAAATCAGAATTGTCTCTACTTATAGATTTGCATCTCCAATTCAACATGAGGTAAAAAAACTTGTTGGTGATGTTGCTTGTTTTAAGGATATATTCATAATTAAATAAATTAAACTTAGAATAAATAGCAGAATAATAATAAAAAGATTTGAAATAAACGAACGTAAAAAATTTTATTTATTATCACAGGATATATATCCTTTCTTACTGACAATTTCAAAATACAAAAAAAAAATTATGCTTATACTGATCTATAAATTCAATAAAAAAAAAAAGGAGGGGAGAGAGAGGGGGGTGGAGGGAAGGAGAGAGAGAGAGAAATACACACTCACACACACACATGCAGACACATACATACAGTAAGAAAAATGGAGAACTATCATACCTTCTATTATCTGTCTGCATTGGTTTATGCAAACCATCTTCTGTTGGCGAGCGCTTTCGGAAATTGTCCATCCTCGTGCCGGATACATGTGTTCACTGTCACTGTCTGTATTCAACTGTTGAATACAGTGACAGTGAACACATGTATTTGGCCACGAGGATGGACAATGTCCAAAAGCGCTCTCCAACAGAAGATAGTTTGCAGAAACCAATGAAGACAGATAATAGAAGGTATGATAGTTCTATATTCATTGGTAGTCATAATAACCCTTTATAAATAGAGACCCAGTACAGTATGGAGCAAAAACTAACAAGAAATTAGCACTGCCTCATTTAACAGGAGGAGAAACAAGCCCTATTGTTAATGACAAGATTATATCATACAAACTTTGCATTAGCCCTTCAGGTGATCACAGGGTAACCCCCAATTGACCTACAGCTGCAGTTAAAGGTGGCCCAGCACACGACATACAGGTTGAATTTCCCGCAAAATAGTCTTAAGCATCAAACTGTGTCTTGAAGGAAAGTGAAACCTTGTGGAAGTAGGATTTCAGGAAACAGCTATGTCTGAGTGACAGAGGAGGTGGGAAGAAGCTGAAGAGGGAAGGTTAACAAATGCATTATTTGAGAATAGGTTATGTAAGACATGTCATTTTGGATTGTGGGAACTATACCAATACAAAATTGTTTTTGACAGAATAATCTATACGGGAGTGGCTGCGAAAGTGCCTCAGCAGCCTTCTTAGTTTAGAGGAAAAATTTGAAGCATCAGAAAGTTTGCCAGGTAAGCAATCTTTTCAGTTATAATGGCTTGTTTTATTTAGTAGCCCTGGAGGGAGGAATAGTGGTCTTGTTGCAGACAGTCTATTTCTGGAAGTCATAGTCAGTTAATGCATGCCCTCAAAAGCAAAAAAATTAAAATGATTTCCCTACATATATATATTGTTGAAACAATATGAAGGAAGGTCCAGAATACCTATGACTCATTCATGTTGATGTTGCAGGACACCATTAGAGCTCAGTGCAAAATTTAAATTAATACAAAATTGGATGTATCACGGTTGCTCTAAGGTACTACTGTGGTGAAGAAGGGATATATATGAATGTGTGTGTGTGTAAAATAAGTAACAAGCCCTTTTTTAAATTCAAATGGAGAGTTTTTGACCTCAGAGATTATTAGTAGAGAATTTGAAGGGGTTCGGTCTAGGATGATCCAAAAAAATACAATTTAAAAAAATATATTTTATTATCTGCCTACCGAACTCCAACAAATTCCCTACTATCCATTTATATTTTTCTCTGAATAAAATAGGTGAAATTTTAGTGAAGGATAAAAGTCTAGGTACTTTTTATAACTCATGACCTATTATCATCATAAAGGATGATTTCCTTTAGACCAACTGATATAAGGAAATTAAATTGGTTCTATTGTAGTAGCCAAGAGTAATAGTCTTCTTTTCAAAAACTATAACACAATTAAAAATCGGACACCCATTACGAACTAAACCACAGTAAGGTTAATAGGTGAACCAGGTCAAGAATACAGCCCTGACTGCTGTTTTGGAATCAGAAATGGTCGTGCTTTGGCGACAACACATTCCAAGGAGTGGTTAAACATGTTAGAGGAAATTGTCTTCCTATACAAATTTCTTCTCATGGTGAACATCTTGAAAGTGGATTTCTCCAAACACTGGTCTATACATAGTGCATGTTTTAATAAAGTTATTCATTTTAAGACTATTATTGTTTTCTTACAGATGTTATGCTAGTATAGTTGAAGTGGCTGCTATACTACCCACTACAAGACCTGATAATGAATCAATGCTTATAGTACACATTAAAAAAAAAAATTTTTTTCCCAATATAAGTCGAGTAGATCCTTGCATCAAAAAGCAGTGGGAGCTTACTAAAGTAGCTCCCAAGTATCCCTTGTTTCTCCTAATTTCTTAGATCTGTAAGTGTTACGATAACTAATTTCTGATTAGTATAATCACTAGCTCCTTGAAGAACTGAAATTATACATTAACCACAGAATATGGGCTTTTCAATTAGTTTTTAAATTCTTAAAAGGCTTGAAAAGACCAAGGAAGACTTGATAAAAATAAATAATATAATAACAATAAAGATTAAACAAATTAATCAACTGGAAAGGAATAAATAAATTATATCACAGACTTTTATGAATCAAGAAAGTGTCAATATAAAAAAAAAAGACACAAAATGACAACATAAAATTTAAAATGTACAAGACAAGTTAAAGTAGAACAAAAATAAATAACAATAAAAATAAAAACGTAATGTTAAAAAAAAAAAAAAAAAAAATACATACAGTCTATCTTCCATTTCAAAATAATCTCTAGGAGGTGAATAGACTCCTGTCACAATATAAGGTGAATAATCAGTATCAGAATGCCTTTCCATAGCTTAAAAAATTACTCAGAGAATGGCGGAAAAAAACTGAAATTAGTTAAATTAAACAAAACAAAAAAACATTATCTAAACTTAAGACGATAATATATTAATCACAATATGTAAATTAACATTTGATAAGAACAAATGAAATAGAGGCTTACAATTTATCTTCCTCAAGAAAATAATCATCTTCCAAATCTAACATTTTCAATAGAAAACAATTTAAAAAATACTTTAAGAAATAAAACGCTATAATAAATTAGCTAAAAAGAACACTCAAAACATAAGGAAGGTTTGAACAACGCCACACATGTCAAATTCAAATATCGATTTCGTTTAAAATATTAATGTATCGATAGCTACTAAGAGTACCTTTAATGAGTAAAGTACTTAAACAAATATCCAAAATAAATTTTGAAATATGTGTCATGTAAAATATTGTTAGATTATAAATAGGTAAGAATTCTATTAAATTTATTACATTTTCGTGGTTATGAAAATGTGAAATTACTAGTAAATTTATAATGATAAGTGATATGTAATTAATATTAGAATAATGGTCTCATTGAGTTTTAAAGACAATTTATACACACACACATATGTATATATATATATATATATTTATGTGGATGTGGGTAATTTATTTGATGTTGTTTTTCTTTGAATCGATGAATTATGTTAAGCTATATGCTATCGATAGCTTAAAGCCTACTTATGATGAATTCAATGAGCATGCGCTCAATTGACTCCTGAACTTAGGAGAGGTGCGCAGGGCGACGGCTAGTAGGTGTTGTTGAGGAGTCTTTGGAATTTGTGTCTCACAATTTTGTCTGTTGTAAATATAATCGTGGTTATATTTCAGTGTCCTGTGATAATGGTGAAGTGAAGTCATTCATGTATTATGGGAACTTTATCAAGTAAACAGTTTTATTAGGTATTAAATATTTTTTATCATTTTTAAAATTATCTGTTAATCGTATTATTTTATTTGCAATACTTGGAAGCTCCCATTTCAGATGGATATATTGAGGGCAATTTTAAAGGTTAGAGTTTTAACAAAAACTATTCTTAACTTCTCATTAAAACGTTTTTAATTTTAACATTCTTGGCTTAGTTTGTTGACGAAATAAATTATATAGAATTTTTTTACAAATTTGTCTTAAATTAGGGCTTTCATTTTATCAGAATTCAATCTTTATGTAAAAAATATTTAGGTTTTTATTATACATACATATAGCACTCACACACAATTAAATCTAGTTTATTTATTTATGTTTTATTTTAAAGTATTAACCATCTATTTCTTCCTCCTATTTACACCGGTTATATTAATGGTTTTGATTAATTACTAAGAGCCATAATGAACCAAAAATTGTCTTTTTTTTTTCTTTTTTCTGCACTTTTTAACTTATCATTTTTGCCCATGTTAGAAATGTAATATGTTAATCTACTTAAAAACTGATGTGCTTGGAATTAATTTGAATATTACTACCCAGGCAAGTTCATTTTATGTACTTGGACATATTCCTTTAAATTTCTTAAACATATCATTATTACATCTTTCCTTTTATGTTAATTTAGTGTAGATTGCTTTTTTTGTCTTATGGATGTTATTACTGAAACTATATAATTTTCATTTTTATTTTAAGCTCTCTTTAGAAACTAGTTCATAATGAACATAAAAATAGACATCTTTTTACCTAACAGTATCATCAGTTACTGTTTTTCAGATGACAGTTTTATAATTTAGTGTTCAAAGTTTATTTGGTTCTTTTGGACATGTCATTACTATTACTGACTTATTGTCAGGAGATTTCATTTACAACTTAGGCACAGGTGCATCAATCTAGGGAGGGGTACTATTATAGGTTGGGTGTGACAGGTATATCTTTGCTCTTTCATATTGTTATTCAAATCAACAATTATTACTTGCTAGAATTTTGAGATTTTATCTTAAGGGAACTCAACTCTGTCATTATTTAATTTTGGCCCTTTTTTTACTATAATTGATGTTTTAAATTAATGCCATCTATGGTTTTGGTGACAGTTCAATTAGTAGGTGATGTATTATTTATTATTCAATAAAGCTACATTAAAGTAAATATTACTACTAAGGCTTAGTATTTACTTTTGAATTTGGTTTTGAAAGCAGTAGGTTCATATCCATTGAGTTTCCCTTAATAAATACTTTTTTTCTTTCTATGTGTTTCATAATTGTTTTCTAATTTTAAAATTGGAAGACTTTCTTTTTCCAAAATATATTAATTATAATATTTGCTGGTAAAGTATAAATTCCTGAATATAATTTTTAAAATTTTTATATTCCCTATTATGTAGGTATAATTATTTTGAATGCCTTCTCATTACTTCATTTACAATTTAATTCTTGTTAAATGTTGAACATTATTGTTTAGTTTTCATTTGGTAAATTTTCTGCCTCTTTTGGCTTAGAATCATTTTTATATAATTTACTTAATGTGCTTTAAGGGCTAATCTCTGTGAGTAAATAAAAATACTTTTATTTAGGTTTCAACCAAATTGCTTACAAATGAATGGAATGTGTGCTCACAAAATTGTTACAATTTAAAATAACTAAATTTACACGTGTAAGCTAATTAATTTTTGTTCTTTCTTTTATAAGCTTAAATTTTAATATTTACTGATTATACCTATTTGCAAAGTCCGTAGTTAAATTCGTAAGGTCCGTGTGTAAAAATATCTTCAAACCGCAGATTTGCCTTCAAATAAGTAAAATCTCATTTAAAAAATAAATAAATAAAAAAAAGTTCGTTTGGTTTTCTAGTTATTAGATCTCCCTCAAGGACATCATCAAATTTAAAAGTGGTTAATATCGTTGTACTGTCGTCACGTAGTTTTATAAAACCAATTTGTGAGAAATGTATTAGGTACTGGTTCCATATATGTTATACTGAATTTATGCATTCAATACATAAAATTTTTGTTTTGGAAGATTTCTAACGAAATTAATTAAAAAATAGAAAAAAATTCGCTGCCACTCACTTTGTCCCTTAAATTCAAACGGAGAGTTTTTGTAGAGATTATTAGTAGATATATTTTTTGTTGGGGTTCGGTCAAGGTAGATCCAGAAAATACAATTTAAAGAAAATGTTTATTTTTTAATTATTTGCCAACGTTTCGGCTTACATTGTAAGTCATCTTCAGGGTTACCATGAAGACGAGTGGGGACGTAGGGGTGGGAATATATACTCTGTCATGAATATGGGATCGTGGTAATGCGACGTCCTCTCTCGTCTTCATGATGATCCTGAAGATGGCTTTGAATGCAAGCTGAAACGTTGGCAGATAATTAAAAAAATACACATTTTTTTAATTTTATTTTTTGGATCTATCTTGACCGAACCTCAACTAAAAAAAAAAACATTTTTCCCGTAAAGTTTCTTTTTTCTAGATTTAAAGCCAGTATCCGAAGTATAATTTGTATGCTGTGGTGACGTTCTAGGACAAAAAAAAAGAAAAAAGATAAAAGAAAGAAAAAAGTAGGTTACTTTCAACGCACTATTAAATGGTCTCGGATGGTGAAAAACAGATCATACTATTGATACTGTACTATCGAGTATTGAGATATATAAATGAATTTTTGTATTTCTATAATACTTATTATTTATTTTTTTTTTTACTTTAGGACTTAAAAATTCCTGTTAATTTGAAAACTATTGGGCAAATGTTCGTGATTCTTCAAAATAAATCATGCATAACGTATTTATAAATCATTGTATATCCTTCCTTGTTGGGTTGCGAAGGGTTCACCTCAAATAACCATTTCTCCTCCCATCATGATAGAACCACTTTAATTTGTATTTTTGAGTATATCATAAGATGACCAAGTAAAAAATTAACGACTTTTGTCTTATTCAGAAAAATAAAGTTATGATTACAAAGTAAAAAACAAACGATGAAATGTTGACTGGGAATAAGAAGCTTCCAAGTTTATGTACCAATAAAGAAGAAAAAAATGTGTGTGTGTGTGTGTATATATATATATCATATCTTATTGGGACATGGTCAGTGTTTGGTTTAAAAAAAATCAAAACACTATATTCCAGTCCATTAATTGAATGTAAAAAACTTACTTTTTCATTCGCTATGCTTCATTTTTACCGATATTTATATATTCTTGAGTGATACTCTAACTTAGGTAAGACGGAATTAATTTTGTTACGTTTAAATAATGACTGTAACCGCTGGAGTAATAAAATGTTCTTATAAAATATTGGTCCTAGATCACCACGGCCCTTTTGCAAAATCCATTTATCCCACAGGGATTGACTTTAGGGCCTTGATAAAGCTCTGTTAAGTCAGACCAATCTTTGCATTGCGATGCCCTTGACTTTCCCCATCTCTTCCCCTCTCCCAAAGAATTGTCTGCTTTGCAATTGTGCAAAATGTCTATTTTTATTTTATTTTTTAAGTGGCTTGTCGACTGTAAAGGTTATTAACGCCAAAATGTGTTCTTTATGATGTAGAAGGTTACTGTCTTTTTCAGTAGCTTATGAATCCTATGATGGTTTCTTGTGGCACCTCTCTTAATTCTATGGAAATTGATCTGAGGCATAATATATCTAATGTGTCTACTGTAATCTCGAATAGATCCCTCCGGGTGTACTCTGTAATCAATGAATATTGCAGCTCTTTTTTTTTCTTTTTTAGTTCAGAAGACTAATGCCCTGTTTACCTCTATGGTTGAGGAATCTGATCCTTCCCTTATTTTTCCAGGGCTCTTGAATCAGCCCTATGCTTAAGAAGTTATTTTGTGTTAATTTTCTGCTTTAAACTAATGAAGCGCCTTTGTAATGGTGAATATTTTTTCCTGAACAACTTTTCATTTCGCCTGAAACCCTCAGGAATTTTTTTCGCTTTTCTTCCTGCATATCTGTTCTCCAGCCGAGGTAGTCGTGGCTATTTCTAGAGACCTTCCTTTTTCTCCTCCTCGGTCCTTTTGGGCAATCTCCAGGACTCGACCTTTAGATGAAGATCGTTATGCCGTTTTGTCAGCCCAGGATGTCTTTAAATTCTAAGAGAGTTATGGGTAGAGTGATGCTGATCGCCTTTCTTTTGGGAAAGTCCTTTCATCAACTGTTCCGACTTCTGCTCCCTCCTCCAGGGGCCAAAGGCTTTGGACTACCTTTTTGATCCAACTAGCTACCTTTAAGATCAATCTAACAGTTTTGTCGTATGTTTAGTGACGTTTTTCGTAAATTTATTTTTTCGTAGTGTGAAATGTTGGGGATGTAGACGATTACAGTAGGCTTTATAAATTTAATTTAATAGGTAAAATTAATACACCATGAAGTAGTATTTTCAATAGTTTACCATTGCGTGATCAAATACTTAGGCTGTAAAGAAAATTTTATGATAGTTCAGTAGCACTCTTTAACCAATGTTAAAAAAAAAATAAATAAAAGAAAATTTAAGTATTTTTCATCTTCTAGTTTTCTCTGGAATCAAATATGAATCCTGAGCTATGAGCTTACTGGGTCTTTCAGGAGTAAAGTACCTTCCGGGAAAAAGAAGAAGCCTCTTAATCACCTCAAGGGGGAAGAAAAAAAATTTACGAGGGACAGAATGAGGAATTGACCAATGATTTAAAAAAAATTGGCTACAAATTTAAAAAAAATTCTTCACGTCAAAATGTCAGATATGATCTGCATTGGAAACCAGGTCATTGGAAATAGGCCAGCTTTTCATTGTTGAAAAAATAATGTATGATCTATTTGAAGCTGAAATGGGAATGCTTAACTCCCCAACGACTCTATACAGTTCCGGATATCTAAGCAGTACGCGTCATTTGTGCAAATTCACCAAATCCTCTCTCTGCTAATTCATATGATCAATTTACACAACAAACCTTGACTGCAGTATTTGGAACCAAGGAAGAACTTCCTTCTCCATACTTAATCACAGTCATTTTACATAAATGTAAAACTATTTTTTTTTTGTAGCATTTTCAATTTTTTTAAATATTAATTTTACTAAGTTTTAATATTTTAAACTTCTTCTATTAATAATAAATATACCTAAGTTGAAATTTAGTATCNTTAAGTATCTATAAAATAATCTTTAAAATACATCTTTAAAAAATAATGTTATGCGTTTTGTACATACCTGAAGATACGTTTCTTCAGCGCATTCTATACGACTTCGTAGCTCGGGGTGATATTACAGTGGAATATGTCCTTACTTTCGTACGGTCGACCTGTTGCAAGAAACCTTAAAGTTGTTGTCAGTCTTTCGTAGGAAGAAAAAGAAGCTCTCTATACTCATTTATTTTTGCTTTTGTATAAGAAGATTTACTAACACAACAGTTTTTACTGGGCTTCTTCATTCATCCGCAAATAACTACCGTAATCTTTTGGATCAGAACTTAACTCTTAGATAGATAAATGTTTGAATTATTTACAGTTACAAATACATATAATCTTATGTCACAAAAAAAACAAACAAACATAAGGCTTGGCTTTTATAAGCCGTTAGCCCGAGTTTGACGTGACAACAGGTTTAATACAGACAAGTATTATCTTAATTTTACTTTCTTTTTTTTTTCTTTTCTCTNTAAATCCCAGAAAAGATTCATGTAAAAAAAAAATAATAATAATAAATAAAAAAACCACAACTACTAATGTTTTGCAATGTCATTTAACCAGGATACTACAAGTTACTGTAAGTTAAGAGGCCTACTTTGTAGTTGTCAGCAACCCGTCCCTGGTCTCGGATGTTCATTAGTGGGGACCGATAACTTTGCATACTGTGGCATCGAGTGGTCACGTGGTGAAGGGTAGTTTTGGTATATACCTTTGCGCGTGGTTCAAGGATAGACTAATGATCGGTAGAAATGATACTTGAATTGATTAATGATTGTCCTCATCGTTCGTCTCTATACATGCAGCACAGGGGATTCGAAAGGGGGCATTTCACTAAAGAGGAGACTGAGAGAGAAGGAAGGTTACGAACTTCATCCTTCCTTCTGCCGTGAGGAGAATAGTGAATGCAGACCAGCAAAAGATGTAAGGCTTCTTCTATCAAACGATAGTTATAGTAATGTATCAAAAGATAGAGGAGGCCTTACATCTCACCAGGAATTGCTTGGATTTAAAGGCAAAGTAGTGCAGTAGGTGTCCAACATAACATGACTCATGTCTTGATGCCGACAATATTTGGTAATGGAAACATTTGTGAACAGCATCGTGACAAGTGACGAAACTCGGCTGTACTAGTATTATTTACCAACCATGGCTTATAACAAACCTTAGGGTTTGGGTGTTTATGTATATCTTACTGTCAGGAAATCTTGATCTGCGAAGAAAGACAATGAATGATGCATTTTTCAGATTGAGAGGAAGCTTAGAGCCCATCGTTTTAAACAGGTTCAGAAAATATGTCACTGCAAAGAGGTACACGGAGCATTACCTTAAGCCATAGAATGTATGAAGAACCCGCTACCTGCGCCATGAATGCACATCTTTCTTGGGATAGGTAAACGTTTTCCCAGTCAGAGGGGCCTGATGGCTTGGGACAGCGAATGTGCCTCATTCTCGGTTGGAACCTAGACAGTGCTGGTTTTGACGAATGAAGAAGTATATTTAATGTGATGGACTTTACTTCGAGCATTCATGGCGAGAAATGAAGAATTGTAGATGACTAATATGCAAATAAAGCAGTTGAAAAAGAGTGATTTCGACCTCATTCGCTACTATGTAGTATTCAGAATAAAACCAAAGTTTTATAAAAAGGAAACTGTTGAAATGAAGCAGTTCATCAGCAGTATACCGTTTTTTTTTTGTTTTTTTTTTGTACGAACAAAATCTATTAGCTAGAAAAGCGAGAATTCACAAGACTGTTGTACTTGAATCGCTAAAAATAACTAAATGAAGTATATTGAGTCACTTTTACTTGAGAGTGTTAGATAAGAGGGTTGAAAACATCATTTTCTTGATGAACAAGATAAAAGGGAGATAATGAAGCTGACAGATACAGGTGATACTCTAGAGAGACCATCCACGAAGTAGAACCATTGGACTGACTAATAGCGAAGACGTAGCAGATTTTCTACGGTTCATTAAAGGGTTGGGAGGGGGGGCATGAAGGAGTGTAAATACATAGTTAGACATTAAGATGTAGGGACATAGAACCTTATGTCCACCGCTCCCAGAGCCATTGATAATCGCCAAGACAGATACTCTGGAGAGACCATCCATGAAGTAGAACCATTGGACTGACTAATAGCGAAGACGTAGCAGATTTTCTACGGTTCGTTAAAGGGGGGGCATGAAGGAGTGTAAATACATAGTTAGACATTAAGATGTAGGGACATAGAACCTTATGTCCACCGCTCCCAGAGTCACTCACCCCATCAGTAAAGCCACCTCGTGCGCAGCCCTCCTTACTTAGGGGAAGTATTCTTCTTAATATGAACATTATAGAATATATGTATTGGAAAGTTACTCTTTACATTTACTTTTTTTTACATTATTAAGTAGACACTATTTATACCTAAACTTTTATACAATATATTTATTGTATAAATGTTTCCCCATCTGTAATACGAACTGTAGCCCTGAAAAAGTTTAAGGAATATCACATATCAAGGTGAATTATTTATGAATGTAACTATGAGTGGTTGAGATGGCTCATTTAGAGAATAAATTCGATGTATACTAATTCTAAGAAATACTAAGTGAATTAAATTTTTACTGAATTACATTTACAAGTAAATGATAAATAATATAAAAGCTTACAAAGACCATCAGTCATGTTCCCGGAGATATTGTTCACATTTTCTAAACATTTCTGTGTTTGTTTTCTCTCTCAATGTATTGGTTGTCGATATATTTGTCTGTTCTTTTGAGCTCGGATATATTAATTATTTCTTCCCGAATATGTACACTGCTGGGATAGAACCAACGGTACATTATCACGAAAACCATTTTCTATTGACCATCGATGGAATTTGATTTTTGGAACATAATTTTCGCGAATAACTTGTTAATGTTTTATGTTTCTACACGTTCAAAAAGTTTCAGATTTGTCTCACATCATTTTTATTTAATGGCTGTGCCTGGTAAAATCCATCTAACGGTAAAGCAAAGCCGGTTCGGTAGGCCATGCCTGTGTTATGGGAAGGTAAATGGCAGACGACTTTTTTATACCTGAACTAATCTAGCAATTTTTTTTCTGTGTTGTTATCCGCTCTTTCAACCACTTAGGGGCTTGAAGGAAGGATGGGGCTATCTACAGGTTCTACCCCATTCTAAACATCTTTGGCTCAGGACAAGCTTTTATTTATAGATAAAAGCTTGCCCTAAGCGAGATTTGAACCCGCAGTGTCAGGATTGGGAGACCCGAACGGATCTCCTGAGCTACCTGGCACTCCTACAAACCTTTAAGCAGGACGAGGAAGTATCGTATGAAGCGGTTTATCATTAACAATTCCAGAACGGCGAAAATATGTGAAAATTGAGTAATAACTGTCTCGCACCCCCTCCCCCCGCCGCAACACCCCGAACGGTGACTAATGGGGAAAAATGTAATGTGATATGTGGGCTGTTAATTCCGAGTGACATATTCCCTGCTGTTAGTACAGACGTAATTGTTGGGTGTCCGGTGGTTCTTTATGAGTAATATTTAGAGATAAATAAGTTTCCAACGAACGGCGAAGTAGTAGCCGGAAAGAGAACGCTCAGACAATGTACTTACATTAATGAATATACTCCTTCTCAAGCATTTTTCCAACGAGTGTAATAGAATATACATATAGAAAATTGTTTTTTTTTCTTACGTATTATCTTCTATATCTGTCGTAACTCAAATAGTAAAAATAATATGGCAATAAATTTTGGTTTCCTTTTAAATCCCCACTTTCCCTCATTATTTTTTAAAATTTATATTTAAACTTAATTAAATAAATTATATGTGTGTGTTTGTGAAATTTTGAAAGGACCATATTTTTATTAGCTTTTCCAATGTAGGGTTGGTGTAAATTTATTTTTCAAAATTCCTGTTATGAGACCAACAGTAATAGTTTATTTATCTCTGGGAAGTCTCCTAAAAGCGCTAGTAAGAAAAACATTAAAAATCATTTAGGGTAATTAAAAGCCATTGTATTTCAGCAGTATTTTACTATGCTTGACTTTACATATATATATATAGTAATCAAGAACAGGTGAGATATAGAGTGCAGTGCACACACAAAAAGAAATATTTACAAGGAGTAAAGAGACTCTTCACTCCTCACCAACGATGGCCGAGAGATCTTTGAAAATTTTACTCCTTGTAAATTTTTCTTTTTGTGTGTGCACTGCATTCTCTATCCCATCTGTTCTTGATTTCTATATGTCCTAGCCGCGAAAGCATCATTTTTTATGTATACTTCCTTTCTATATACATACACACACACACACACACACACATATATATGTAAAGACATGTACGATAGCTATGAGAAGACAAGGATTATACAGGAGGTAACCGAAGGACTAAGGCTACTGTCTGTGCGTATTTGGGAAGAGGAGCTTGTGGAAGCGCGCCGGGGAGATGGAAGCGGTCAAGTGTGATGAGAGCTAGCGGATTAGCCGAGAAGAAATACAAAGCCGCCGCCGGGGTGGGAGGTGGAAGGTGCGGGGCCCCGGAATAGCGGGCACGTCACCCGCTCTGCCCGTCGCTCAATGGGCGGCCGCTGACGTCCTCTCAGCTGACGACCGCCGGATGAATGATTTCTCATCATCTACCCTCCATTCAGGAGTCGGGGCAAGTTATTTTTTAACCCCCCACCCCACCCTCCTTTCCGTCAAAGTGGATTTGCTTCGCGGATAACTTGATTTAGCCACCTTCGTGATTTTATATCAAGTCTTTTCAGTAAGACTATAGCAAGTAAAAAAGTGATTTCCCATTCAAATTCCCTTTCTTATTAGTTTTATGTAAGCAAACCAGTTTTAATAATTTGAATTAAATTTTTAAGGAATATTTATCTTTTTGTACTTTTTATATGTCCTGCGAAGAAATAATTTATACACTATTAGGAGAACGGCTTGATTGGTCTTGTTTTTGTTTTTGTTCACGTAGGCTTCGACGGTCGTCAGATGTATTTACCGTTTTTTTTTTGTTTTTTTTTCTTTCGGGTTGGACCTTGTCAAATTGTTATTTGCCGAGCTTTCGCACATCATGTGATGGCTTGATTGTCTTGTTTGACGTGCATTCTGGGTTTATGAAGCCCTTTATTTTTTGTGTGAGAGCTATGTGGGCCTAGAGGGGGGGGGGGATGATGAATTTTTTTATAAGGCTTCACCACCAGAGTGAGAGCCTCAACGAGGAGACTAGCCGAGAATTTGACAGAGGAAATCTTGGAAGAAGGCAGATGTGATTGATTGAAATCGGGACTTTTTGTTAATTACTATTATAGGTAGAGAAAGAATATGTGTGTATGTGTGTCTATATATATATATATANTCAAGTTGTTGTTATAAGCCGAGCTATCGCAACACATATTGTGTTTATTTTTTGTAGATTATGGATCCCTCTTAATCTTTAGCTGACCTGCGGATTTTTTCTTCCTCCTGGGCTCCTTTTTTAGGTTTTTAAAAATAATTTTTCGTTCCTGAAATATATTTTCTGTTTATAAATACCCGAGCCAAATATCCTCGTCTGCCTCTCTTTTATCCTCGTCTCTTCATTTTTCAAGAGTGTACTCCTTGGCCAGTTATTATTAGAAAGCTTGCTGTCATTCTCTTCTTTCCTTTGTGTTTATTTTTAATTTGAACATTTTAGTGTAAATGAATAAGCATATATTTAAAAATGCGCAATTTGCTTCTTATAATGCTGTTAAAAAATAGAAAGGTAAAGACTTCTTCTTTTTTTTAGATATTCTTTTCGATTCTACTAGTAGTAGCAATCTAGATACTAAAAGTGATAAACACTAAAATTTATAAATTAAACATTATGTATACAAGTGTTTGCGTTTTTTTTTTTCAAAAAGAACAGCTTTTGTTTATTTTCAGCGAAATCAGCATATTGCTTCCAAATATAAAATGGATGACAGAGTTTGTTATTTAATTGATGAACGATTGCAAAATACTTTCTTTCTTTTTTTTTTTTTATGTAGCTGTCGTAATATGTAGTTTAGTGTCATGAAACACAACACAAATTTATTTATTGACAAAATATGTGTTACACAGGGATTAATTTTAGCATCAAGTGAGACTAAAACATTTTTTCGCTGTGGTGGGCATAAAAATGAATTTAGAGCAATTTAGAATTCCAAACACAATAATCATTAGCCATGATGACGAGAAATTCGCTAATTTGATGTAGTTTAGTTCACTGGGCTTATCATTTTTTTAAACTAGCTATTCACGAATGTACTTGTTTGTGAATAAAAAAATTCTGAATTTCTAAAAATTACTCTTGGCCAATGCAGGTATTTGCATTGTTCATATGTACATGATGAGTCCTAATTAATATAACATCCTTTGGTAAAATTGCAAATTTATTCATAGACCCTTCACCAAGTATTGGCCCTCTATTTTTTATAGTAATACGCAAAAGTCTAAGAGAAGACATCGTTCACCCTCAAGAAATATATATATAGCGAGAAGTAATGTAGGTGACAGGATAAGTAGTTAATTACTGTCGGCCATCTTGAATTCATCGGAGAGTAACTGTTACATGTTCTGGGTTATCAGAGTAATAGTCACAGTTAGTGAATCCTTTGGTTCCCTACTTCCGGAGATAACCTTACATAACGGTTACAGGACTTGAGGTTTTCTCCACTTGACAAGTTAGATGAAATTTAATTTTTTTGAACTGGATAGTTTTGTAATAACTATATTATTCAAATAGATTAAAACGACATATATTTCTAAAATTTTTATTAAAATTTCCAAGTTCAAAACTAAATGAATATGTTTGTTGAGAACCTTAGATTCAATGTGTCAATTTGGCTGTATTAAAAATGGAAAAAGTTTTTTTGCCTCCACAAAACTCAGTATCTATCAGCTATGGAGACGTTTATTTTTTTGTTTTGTAGTACAGTGTCAGAATAATTTTCTCATTGAAATATATCCTAGCGGACTGTTATTACTTGTATTTGTATTTTATTCTAAGCAGCTTTGAAAATAAATGCAATTACTGTTAAGGTTAATTAGTGCAGAACTGAATTAATCAATTTAGTTTTGCATTCTGAGATGTGACCATAAACCTCCCTCGGAGATATCTTCTTGGCAACACTATTACCCTGATGATGACTTACAAATTAAGTCGAAACGTGGGCAATAATAAATTAAGTACCCAACAATTTTGGAGTATTTTATTTTCTGTTCCTGGCCAAAACTCTGACTAATTTCTCCAGCATAATACTCGACGGCCAACCAACCTCTTCAACCTTATGCGCTTCTAGTTGAATTGTTGTTTTTGAAATAGCGATTTATTTATTAATATTAAAATAATTGATCCAATATTAAACAGAGAAATTTGATTTTTTTGTACACGTATATATATATTTATGTATATAAATCAGAACTTGATTTATTTTTATACATATAGAAATCAGGATTTCATCTTTTTTTAAATTTCACTCAACTATTTAATTTACAAATATTAATTTTCCTTCAGTTTATTCGTTTAATTGCCTTTTATTAGAGTCCTGGCACTGGCCGTTCTCTTCCCCCATGCTATTGTAATCGGTAGCCGACAGAACAGCTTAGTTAGGAAATAACGAAATGTAGTTTATTTTACAGAATGTAATAAATAAATAAGTATCGAAAAAGAAAAGTTTACTTATGAAATGTTGGAGAGGCATAAGATGGTGGAGAGGAACTAATATTACTGTGAGGCAATACGACGACGACTGAAGTATGTTGCCTGGCGATATGAAGGTTTCTAGAGAGCTGATCCTTCCTTTCCAAACGGAACCCCGCCTGATATGACTACAGCAACGTCTACCGCTTGGTTATGTACATATCCTATTTAAGGTCCGTAAACGATTTGCAAAAGTACTGAAGGGATTATCTCGATTTAGAATACGCTTTCAATGGACTTGGAATACTTACGTCTTCTTACGTCACAAGTATAAATGATGCGTTGTTGATTGGATGAGATCCATGGATGGATGTAGTCCATTGGTTCTACTCCATCCCAGGTAGAGAGGCTGTTTCCCACACAGACCCTGCTAAAAGCAACAGTATATATGTTTTATAATAAGATCAGTGGACTCCCACCCATATGTATGGTATTTTATCGATTAACGAAGCTCCCTTGAGTAATGGTTAATGAATGCTATATTTCAATTTTAGCCGTGATAAAACTAGTCCTTTAAATTAAAATTTAGAATTTTAAACCCTCCCCTTCTGTCTTTCTCCTTATCCTCTCAACTCTCTCCCCTCCTCTCTCTCACCCCCCCTCCCTTGACCCCTCCTATCATGCTCTCTCTCTCTCTCTCTCTCTCTCTCTCTCTCTCTCTCTCTCTCTCTCTCTCTCATCAATCTCTCACACACTCATATACACTTACGTACTCAGATATGCACTCAAAAAATTGAAGTGGCTGTATTACTGATGTGTAATTAGTAGGAGGGGAGAAAATATGGAAAAAAATTTCTAAATATTTGTCATGAGAACATTCTGAATAGTTACTTCCCTCGTAAATCGCTGAAATCTAAGTAAATAAGTGTGTTTGTCAGGTTTGAAAATTACATTATAATAATTTCAATGATCTAGCGGTTCCAATATTTGTCTATATACTTACTACATTGTTCGTGACTGATGTTCAGAATTTAATTGGTATCTAATGTTATTTTTCAAAATCCCGCTGTGTTGGAATATTGTGAGTGAGAGTTGGTCTACTTCAGTAATTAAAAATGAGACCAGTACTATGGTATATTAAGGAATTCTCTACTTCTTGCTACTTGGTGAATGATTTTAAATGAGCCGAATAGCTAACAGGCCTTTATAGGCGTCTTTTCATGGTGGCCATTGTAGGCCATAGGTCAAAAGGTACTCCAGAGCTGTCATCTTGTGTAATTCGCCTTCATCATGTTTTTTTCTTATTTCTAGTCTTATTTCCGAATTAAAGCTATTTTCTTTACTGCAGAATATTCAGCCCTTCAATAATCATTACTATGCTACTTACATTATATAAATTCAATCAGCATATAGTTGCTTTTCATTTCAAGTGAATAACGCTTCATAAACCTCCAGGGTTTAGTGGCATCTCGAAAGAAACTGATACAAAGCGGTACTTCGACACACTTTTCAAGTGTTTTCTTACCCTTCACTGACCTTGCAAAGGAAAAACTAAAATTCCCTTATAGTGATCAACTATATATTAAGGATCAGAGAAGGTCAAAAACTCATCATTTGAACCATTTAAATTCAAATAGTGAGTTTTTAACCGTGGAAATTATTAGTGTATTTTTTTTGTTGGGGTTCGGACCGAAAGTTTATAATTAAGGGGACGTTTATAATATCCTCAAAATAAGGTGAATAAATATGAACAGTACATGATTAAATGTGCATTTCGAATTATCCATTTCCTAATCCTCATGGCTTATCTTAACTATTAGTTAAACTGAACTAGTACTATTCAATATTTAGTATATTTCAATATACCCTTTGTTTTGAATGATCCAGTGCGGCATATTTAGAAGGTAAACCAATTTCTGAGTTTAAATTTATTTAATATAATTTTGATTAGAAGCCGAATAAAAAATAATCTCTTATTCAAAAAAATGCCTAAATTAATCAGTATCCTTTCCGTTGCAGGATTTTGTAGATCCATATTTAAACATTGCTTGCTGGAGCCTGGCAACACTGAGTTTGGGTAACAGTCTTGTCTCGAAGAACCTTTCTAGTAATGTAATTTGGTCATGTTGCTCTGTAATTGTGTATCGCAGTGATACAATTTTTTTACATTTAATATCAAAATTACTTTTTATTTCTTTGAGCATTACCAACAAACCTACACACTCTTTAATACAATTTTCTTGCTTTCCATAATAAATAACTTAACAGTGATTAGTTTAATATTTTGTGTTTATAGCTTTTAATACTGAGCCACTTTGAGTGATATATGTCAGATTTAGATGGCCTTGTTTGAACTGAAGACCAATTTAGGATGAGTTTACTATATTCTATTATGGAAAATTGTATTCATAGGAACTGGAAAAAAAACAATTAATTATCAATTTTCGAGTTCATGTGAACCTCCTTTCTTTCTTTATAAAGCATGACAAGCTGGGAATTTTCTAATTGACAGAACCTATTTTAAAAGAATAATTCCAATGTTTATTTAAATATCTGATAGATTGAAAGAATACATCAATTTAAAAAACAAAACAAAAAAACTATAACCCTTTTGTTGTCCATTTCGCTATTTTATACATATTATTTTTAAATTATTTTAACCTTATGTTTGAGTTCTAATGTTAATTAAACCATATGATGGGCAAAGATATACTTGAAGTGAAGATTTCGGGTTGAGCCTTACTTTTATAGAAGTCGTTTTCCTGAACATAGGAAATCAAATTTCCGTTAATCCAATTCCACAAGGCAAATTTCTATGATAAAGAATTGCAGTATAAATAAGTGTAAAATGAAAAGAAGACGTTTAGATTCACTCCTGATCCCAGTGGTTCTCTATGTAATTTCCCCTTCCAATTTCTCCTTGTAAATCACTCCTTCCTGAGTTTCGAAAGCCCCTGTTGTGCCCGCCTCGAATGTGCTGTACCGCTGCCTGGTGGGCACAATAATATCACCTTCTTGCTGGGTTATGTCAGCAGCTTTTGCCATCTATGAAGGAAGTTACTGGAAACCCAGTCATTGTTCCCTTTACGTAACATTACTTAATTGTAGACGTCAATTTACCTCTCCCTCCGTCCTTATCTTATCTATATTTGAACAAATTTTGTGAAATGTAGCTATTGAGGTAGTTCTCATGGCAGATTTTTAAAAATAAATGGTTATGATTTTTTTTTTTTTTTTTTTTCGGGCGTGCTTGTTTTTCTCTCTTTTCAGTTTTCCTTAATGAAAAGTCTTGTAGCCTTCATTTTTCTTAAACCCTTCTCTTAATGCTTAAAGTTTATAGATTACTGAGCAGGTCATTGAATATTTATTCTAGTGATATTTATTTATGTATCAGTTTTTGTTTTAGTTGCAATAAAGATCACTATATGGTTGAATAAATTATTTACAAAAAAAAAAAAAAAATTAAAAANAAAACGTCGCTTTTGAATTAAGGTCTATGGAGCATAATTCTCATCCGTTAATAATAATAAAAAGTTAATGCAAAAAAAAAAAAATTATTTGTTCAAGAGAAATTTAGGGATTTACCTGGAGCCATACAATGGATTAAATATTTTCTTTATCTCTAGAGATCGTCATTTACATTTAAATTACAAATCTGGGTTGTTTTTTTTTATAAATAGGAAAGCGGTAATTCTTTTTATCATCTCTCACTAACACGCACACGCACATATGGGACACAGGTGGATATATATACACACTTTTTTCTCCGGATCTACTTTATTGAGACAAAATTTTGTTACGTTTTCTATTTTTTATTTTTGAGAGGATATCATACAACACATGATTTTTTACATTAAAACTGTACAAATTTCGGATTGTATATTTTAAAGCTGATATTGATTTCTTCACAAATTGTATAAAAGAATGAAGGGTTGGAAAGTCCATTTGTCTCGAGAAGTCTTTGAATATAAATATATTGCATTACGTGGTTTCAATAGTAATCAAAGATAAAACTATATAACATAAGTCACAATATATATTCAAGGTTTTAAAGGTTTGTAATAATACATTACCTTCTATGCAGATATATTCGCTTCTACCGACGAGAAATTATGTAGCGCCTGTGAAAAACTAGTTTCTCCAAGAATCAGTATGATTTTTCTTTGGCTCATTAAATACGTTTTCTGTGAATCACTTATCATAAATAATAAATAAAGTATTACCGAAAGGAAAAAAATATATTTACATTAAAGGCTGATGGCCTTCATTATTTCTGTTATCCATTGGCATGTATAACTAATTTAAAACCACAGTAATGATTGAAAATACTTGTATTGTTTTAATTCAGATATTGTTTAACCCTCTTATGGCATCAACGTGGTATATTAATTCAAAACAGTTCAAATTCACCTCAATTCATTCATATCCACAATATATTTAGTTCGAAAAAGCGTGGTTATATTCTTGCATAATTAGCATTTAACTACAGATAATTTTCTCCGATTCTACTTATAATATACCAAAAATAGCCTTTTTTCATGAAAAATATTAGTCACGAAGACTTTGCGTGTGCGTGTGTTTCATTAAGCTTATTGATGAAATAAACATTTTAGGAATTACACAGCAAAATTGAACAATAATAGTGCGAGTTTGCCTTAACTTTAAATTTTTTATTTAATAGTGTACTAGCCCCAAAAATTTATTTTTCAGTCAAATTTTGCATGTTATGTTCATGAGTTTGTTATTGAGCAATCCAGTTCCTATGAGGTAGGATTAAATGAAAGGTTAATTTCAGGCATAAATATTCACCAACTGCAATACTGAGGAATTCTCTCTATTTTCACTGGTGTGTTGGGTACGTTTTACGTATGTCTCCTGACCAATACAGTTGCAGACCAGAACAATTCATCTATTGCTCCAAATTTAGGTAAAAGAGTAAGAAAATGTTTTAGATTTCTAGTTAGATGTTGGTCTCAGTTAGTAAGCATGAGTTTACATTCATAGCCTATAAAACAATGTGAAATTACGTGCAACTTTATTGCAACATCGTTAATTTCTGACTGTCCCAATGTGCATCTCCTTTCCAGGCGACCAAGTGTTTGTGTGTTTAAAAGTCTCCTTTTTTCTAATATTTTTCTAGATTTGCGATGGAATGGGTTATTTATACTTCTTTTAATATGAATTTTGACAGATAAGTACAAGGAAAATCAATGACTTAAGTATGACAATAAACACGGGGTTTAATACAGTAAGCAAAAAATATATGCCCCATAAACTTTCAGTGAGTTGATATATTACCGGCAAATATATGTAGAGACTGAGCGATTATTTTACACAGTTTTAGTCTCTACTTCATTTTGAGATCTTGTCATTTGGGAAGATAAGACACTCTTTGCTCTCTCATACTCGTATCGTTGTGTGTATTGTGTTTGATTTCTCCTGAGGGGCCCTCCGTCCACTTCGGACGCTAATGATTGAAATTGACACTTGACCTGGATGAAGAATTGATTGATGGAGTTGAGAGCTACTACCTATAGGGGTCTTTCAAATATCGGACCTTGTTTTAGAACCCAATTCTTGATTTCCTTGTCTTACAAGTAGCCCTTTGACTTTCAGATATTTCTGTCAGTGAATCTTATTTGCTAAACTTGCTTTAAATTAAACAAATGCCTTTATTGACACTAATCTTTAAAAAAAACAACAAAAAAACAAAACAAAAAACAACTCAAGTTGAATTGTGCGTGTGAGGGAATTACTCTTCTTACTGCTGATTAAGGAACAATGTAAGCTTTGTAAAATTCCTTCTTTGAAGCTTTGAAGGATATCTTTGTGATCGGAATTATTTATTTTTTTATTAATACATTATTATTATTGGGCCTCCTGGATCCCTTCTCACTTTGCTTTGTTGGCGCAGGACTTATATTTTTTTAATTTTTCATTAAAAAGCGTAATGCGCGATCATTAATAATGACCACTAATATAATCTTATATTAGTAAGTTCTTTAGTCCTTTAAAACTGAAAAATTAATTGATTAATAATTAAAATTGAGAAAGAAGGATGAGAGTTTATCTTAAATCCTAATTTAAAAAAATAATACCTTAATTTATGTTGGTTTCTGAAAAGGAAAAAAATAAAACACTATATAATGGACAAAATTTAACCATATTTTTTCATTTGTTGCAGTATCTGTTTGGAAAAATTTAACTTTCTAATTTCAATTTTTACAATATTTTCAGAAATAGCACATATAATGNATATATTTAAGAAAATTGTAATTTCTGGGGGTTTTCCTGGCTCTTTGATGCTTCTGCCTTTGCTCTTATCATGAATGGGTCATCGCTCTAACTTTATCTCTTTTACAAAGTTATAAATACCCAGCGAGAAGTTAGCATGAGCCTTGAACCTCACAGAATTAATTAGAGCAAGACAGGTTATTGAAATGTTTACTTTTTTTCATAATTATTTATAACTATATCTGATGCTTCAAATATTGTTTTATTTATTTTGAGGGAAATATTGTTTGCTATATTAGTTCGAATCGCATAATAATTAGTTGTAAAACCCATGATTTTTCACTTGTGTCATATTCTTGAAATAAGAAGCAAAAACTAAATTCTTTTCTGAAGTCGGCCATAACAACATATTTCCGTGTCAGCTGGTCAGTAGCTCTCTGTTACTGTTGGCCTGCTGTTAGATTACCGACGCTCGCGAGATTAGGTAATCTCATATCAGTTCCGCATGGTAATTGTTCCTCGAGATTGCACTGAGACAGTGGCCTCTAATGCAGGAAGAAGTATCGCAAGAACGGGAGCATGCGGCGTGCGATGCTATCCTCTGCAGATCTGCCAGGAAATGTTCTTATCTCTGATAGGGGTGGGTCGCCATTTCCGCCTCCCCCCTCCCACCCATCTTATTCTTTCACTTTTAGCTCTTTGGGCATTCCACTCTGATTCCCAGAGGCTTCGGACTCTGCATAGCAGTTCTTTGCAAATTCAATTGCAAAGAGGTTTTCAGCTAGAGTGGCCGATAACCGCAATTAACCTCGATATATTGGAGTGATATGATATTTGATTAGTTGTTTAGGATATAGACAAGAATAATAAGTTATTTAGCAATATCAGACTTCTTGACATGTGGACTCATTAAATCATAATAATACGTAGAAACATAAAACGTCGCTTTTGAATTAAGGTCTATGGAGCATAATTCTCATCCGTTAATAATAATAAAAAGTTAATGCAAAAAAAAAAAAATTATTTGTTCAAGAGAAATTTAGGGATTTACCTGGAGCCATACAATGGATTAAATATTTTCTTTATCTCTAGAGATCGTCATTTACATTTAAATTACAAATCTGGGTTGTTGTTTTTTTTTATAATTAGGAAAGCGGTAATTCTTTTTATCATCTCTCACTAACACGCACACGCACATATGGGACACAGGTGGAGAAAGAGTGTAGTGAACACACAAAAAGAAAAATTACAACGAGTAAAATTTTTTTGGGGTGATTTCTGGCCCTCCGTCAGGACATACTCTTATGTGTCAGCCATTAGCAGTTTTTTAAAATAAAGTTTCTATATTCGATATTTGAGCTCATCATCGGAAACCATTGGAGGAGTTCGTTTGTAACTGAATTTGGTAGAGGCTCTTCCCTACGACTGATTTAGAGACGAAATTATGCAATGTCTTTATTACGTACTAAAAAGTTTGTAGAACATTTTTTTTTTAGCATTAATAAAACAACTATAAATGCGGAATTATTACTTCCTATAACAATTTTAGTGCAAAGGAACATTATAAAAAATCTAACTGTCCCAGCCAGGACACGAACTTGGATCTCCTGCTTTCCGGGCCGGTGCGTTTTCCCGGAAAGGGATTGTTAAAAATTGTTAAAATTTACGTGGGATTAAATATCACAAAAATAATATTTATAAAATTACTTCCTATATTTTAGTAACCCCACGAAGGAGTGTCTTCATTAAAAGTTCTAACTCTATGACGCCTACGCCTATTACATTGGAAATAATGCGACATTTTAAGGCAGAATTATGTATCAGTCACTCTTCCCGATAGCTATTTCAGACGATTCACTCTTTAGTCAGGCTATTAGTTAAAATGAAAATAAAGAAAAATCTTACAAAATAATTAATTTAGTAGTTAATTATATATATATGGTCTACTTCAGTAATTAAAAATGAGACCAGTAC
>KZ807490.1:137180-147360 GCA_000696205.2 Oncopeltus fasciatus | reverse complement strand
TATTTATTTATTTATTTTTTACATTTTGTAACATTTGTATACTCGTTCTATTGGCTTGTTCTATTGCTCTACAATAGCGTGTGAGAGTGACGGAACGTTAAGGGAAAAATAATAATAATAATAATAATAATAATAAATTAAAATCCCAGTTAGTTTAGGCTTTAAGGATCAAGAGTTCGCGAGGCCAGTTACGTTTTAGTCGTCTGGGTAAATTGTAAAGATTGGGTAGGACAATAGGGATTGGGCATATGGATTAAGATGAAATTGTAGTTTACTATGGAAGACTGTGAAGCGGATGGAGATAAGGTCTTGGACGAAAGGGGTATTAAAATCTTGATATAGGGTAGAATTGGAAACATAATAATGTTACGGGCTATGGGTCACTCATAATTAATAGAACGAAAAAATGTTGAAGCTATTTTATTAGCACACATAACTACACCAACTAATTACAACAAAATTCACTGCAAATAATGCTCTTACTAATTAACCGCAAATGCCATGATCAGCCCGACGCTCGGAACACGCGACCTGGCATGGAAACTGACACAGACGGAGACTAACTTAGCGGAGGGGGGGGGGGAGTGTCGCTGGCATGCTGCTTTTATAACTTCGTGGAACTGGCGAGAAGGGGCTAGAAGGTTCTCATTTGGGTTTCTCAATAAGCCGACTTTTCTTCCCAAGACAAAGGAAACGTTGTCATAAATGTCAGCTATTAAAAGGAGGAGAAATAAGACAAGTTTATGTTAGCAAATAAAATCTTCAAAGATCAATGGTCAGTAAGAACCAGAGTTCATAATGGTTGATGGTCCTAAATTTTAGTTTCAAGCTTTATATTTCAGGCTGAAATTACTTCATCGTTAAATGAGCCCATGGTTAAGAATCTGTTTTTCATGGTTTTGTACATCTGGGATCTTATAACATTCTTTTTTATTTTTATGCTGGGATGGACATGATTATTTTTTTTTTCAATTGGCCCCTTTCTCTACAGGTCTGGTCCTCACACCACCTATTCTTCTAGTTTTTAACAATATATAGCATTTGCAATTAGACTCAGGATTGTGTATTAAATAAATTGTTTCGTTGGATATCCGAATGCATAGTGGCACCCCAGAGTTCTTCGCCGATGGTCAGATTGGTCGTCTATAGAGGGTTAGTTTGTTTTAAATTGCGAACTATAATAGACTTTTTATGGGTCTTTACATGTATCCGTGACGTTGAACTATTATCGCTTGATTTTAATAAGTTAGCTCCAGTTTAGTTGTGAGTCAAGGACCAAGATAACGGACTGAATGGGAAAGAGGTAAAGGGATGTTATTGTACGTAACATTTATTGGAAAGTCTTTTCTTAGTTAGAAATTAGCCTGGACACATTTGGAATTATTTATTTTGATCCTCAATTTTCTGCACTACTGCTGAATAGTGTCAATATAGTTGAAAATTTAAAAAAAAAAAGAAAAAAAAAAGTTTTGGAATCAGGATGGGATTATGGGATCGCTTTGTCATCTGCAAAGGAGCTAAAAATATGTTAGGATAGATAGGGGTGGCTGCAATGTGAAGGATAAAAAGGTCCTATCACATTGCCCTGTGGAATGCCCGCTTTCAGAGGGAAGAGTTCCGACTAATCCGATCCTTGCTTTAGATGCTGAGCAAAAATATGAGCCAAGACTTTGTTGGAAGAGGCCCAAGAACCATCTCCTCGACGCAAGGGGACATAAGGTTCATGGTGTTTGAGAATTTTGCGAATAACAGTCCAGAGGGATTTGTCTGCTAAGGGATGTTTGTACCCATGCAACAGTGCTCCAGCCTTACGCTTATTCAGTAAGAAGTTTTTAAGTGAATCAGACAGGGGCTCTGGTACATTTTTAGGAAAGCGAGTAAAAGTGAGTTTCAAGATAGCTTTCCAATAACACTGATGGGATCTTGCCGGTAAGAAACTGGACACCATCATCCAGCTCTTCAAAGATTTTCAAGGGGATTCTTAAGTCAAGAGACTGTTCTAGTAGAGTTCTAAATAATAACTAACTGTCAATGGAACCTTTTATTAAGGTTGGTGGTAATAGTCTAGAAATGGGTGTGTGAGACAGTGTAAAGAGTACCTGGCTTTGGTCAGAGGACAGATCATTTAGTGCTGTTACCGAGTAGTAGAATAAAATTTGCAAGATTTTTACATATGAAGAAATCCAGGAAGACAGTTAAATTAGTAGGCCAGTAGGTAGGAGAGGACGGAAATAAAGTGGAGAGTTGGTGAGAGGAAATAGCAATGCAGAGCACGGGCAGGAGAGTTGGTAGTTCTCGAGCCCCACTGCAGGTATTTGCATTTTAATCTCCGCCAGAGAGGAAACGGGAACCTAAGGATTTAAAGTGCTCTTGGAAATAGCCTGAGGTGATAGATTTGTTAGGTGGGCAGTACACAACAGAAAGGTTGATTGGAGTGGTGGATGGGCACAGGAGTGTATTAGAGAGAGTCTGTCGGAGTGAAAGATATTCCATAAGGTATGCAAAATTATTGGCAATAAGGACATTGCCTAATGGCTCTTCTAATGTGTGGCATAGTGATGAAATTGATAAGATATCATGAACTGTCGGCTCAGGTATCCCTCGTCGTGAGCTAGTAACGTTCAAAACGTTTTTCACGGCGAAACCTAAATCTGTAAGTTCTTCATTGATTTCTTCGATTGAGGTCCCATAGTGGTGGTTCCATTCTACTATAGAGTGCATTCCTCTTTTGGCTGATCAGTAAGGAATTGTACATTGACTGATTTAAGCTAGCGTACTATCCCCCTATACGTTTCTGCTGTATCATATGTTATTTTAGTCTCGGTTTTTTGACTGAACCATATATAATTCCGGGGCATACCTTCTCGCCCAGCTGCCTACGCATTAGGCCAAAATTTAAAATATTTTCTAGAAATATGGGTGGGGGCTTAATAGGTATTCGCTTTAGCGTTGTTGAATTGTCCATATTTTCTTCATTGGGAAGTGCATTGAAGAGGCTAGCTGTGAAGAATGCCGAGATGTCTTGAGAGCTGAAGTACTGTAGAGGGCTAAACGTTTATAGTCAGTCCGGCTTCGGGGGGTGGGAGGGGGTATGGATGAGATGACGGACAGAGGTGGGTTATTAATAGGCGATAAACGCCTACTGTAGGTAATGTATTGAGAATTAGCGGGGCTATACTTTAAGGATTCAGGTTTAAGTATAAAGATGCTTTTGTGACTTTTTTGTGAACCTTCCGTTGAATTAGGGCGCTTGCCTTTAACGGCATTGTTTTTATAGTGATATACATACATTTTATAAATAATAAATAAACGAAACTTTATATATAAATATTTACTGCTCCTTATCGCTAAGCAGGTGGCTGAGAACAGATATCTTAATCTGCTTAGCTGATAGCGTAAACCGGCAGATAACAGACAGCTGGCTGAGAGTTAGAAGGGAACGCGCCTGACCAGACGAGTTAATGTTTATGTTTATCTCAATACCCCACGCTAAAAAAAAAAAAAAATTTTTACTTGCTTGTTGAAGCTTAATTTTTCGGTGGTTTTCCTCTGGGTTCTACCCGTCACAATCTTCAAGCCGGATGCATCTTCAGCTGTGAACAATTTGACGAAAAAAGAACAATTAAAATCGCTTCAAAAGAACTAAGTGCAGAGAGCTAAAACACTACACATCCTCTGGGCCGCTGTCGAACACCGTGTTATCAAGTACGTGTAAAAAAAAGTGTAAAAAAAAAAACATTTTTCTCTATAACGTGCGTAATATTTAGTTTAGAGTATTGGAACCCAACACAGGTATGTTTATTAAAAAAGGACATAATTTACGAGTTGCACAGCGAAAATAAACGCAAGTATAAGTCGGAATTTCTTTAATCCGTAATTTTTTGTAATGAAATTTAATTTCATAATATAATATAGTATATGGCTTTTAAATGTATTTTGGCTTGGTTCATTAGAGAACGAAATTGGTCCAATAGGAATGGGGCATACCTGAAATGTCAAGTGCGAGTTCCAAGTTTATTCGTTGTTACAGGTATAATGTTTATGTTAGAATAATAATAACGAAAAAACGTTTTAGGAGTTACGCAGCGAAATTGAACAGTTAAGATCAGCGGGTTCTTTATTTATATTAATTATTAATTTTGACGGTCTATAAGTTATTATAAACGAAGAAATTATTTGTTTTCTTAATGACACTTCGTATCTCTATTAAGTGGTAAAATGAAAGCTTAATTCGTTATCACGTGAAATTGGTCGAATACAAATAGGGGATTTATTAAATAAAAATCACAATAAATATATTTATTCTGAAAGGAAATTTTTTGGAAGTTAAATTTTACAGTTTATCAGTGGGGGATTACCTGAAATATCAAGTTAGAATACTGATATTTAGTTTATTCAGTGAAACTAATTTCAGTTTAAATGGAGAGTTTTTTTTTTTTTGGGGGGTTTTTTTTACCGTGGAGATTATCAGTAGATGTTTTTTTGTTGGTGTTCGGTCAATGTTGAGAACCTTGAGAATAATCTTGACCGGGCCCCAACTCAAAAAGATCTGCTCATTTCAGTTCTGTTTAAAGGTGTCAGATATACTCTATAGGCGTAGAGAGTTACATAACATTCATAGTTCAAGTACAAATATAAACTGAAAAACTAGAATTTGTTTATTAGATATTTTTATTGGGCTTCGGTCAAGGTAGATACAAAAAAATACAAATTTTAAAAAAAATTGTATTTTTTAAATTATCTGTCAACGTTTCGGCTTACATTGTCAGAAGGCGAGAGGGGACTTGGTGTCACCAAGATCCCTTTTTTATGACGGCCAGGCATGAAAATTGGATCTTGGTGACACGACGTCCCCTCTCTCCTTCATGATACCCCTGAAGATGGCTTAAGCCGGATGTAAGCCGGAACGTCCTCAGATAATTTAAAAAATACACATTTTTGTTTTGTATTTTTTGGATCGACCTTGATCGAACCCCAACAAAAAAACATCTAAAAATAATTTCTGCGGTCGAAAAAACTCTTCATTTGGAATTTGTTTAGTTGAAGCAGTTCCTGCGTGACAGACTTTTGTTTATTTGCAAATCTGAGTTACTTCAATTGCCTAAACAGAATAGTTCCTGGCTGGCTCTTCACATTTCATGTGACCACTGTCCTTTTCATAATTTTTTTTCTCAAAAACTTACTTGGCCATTCTTTTTGTACATCATTGTGACTTCAATATACTGCCCTGCCGAAAACAAATTATTATTCTAAACTTCTTAATTGATTAATTTTCAAAGTCTCTCGTTATTAACTACTAATTAGTAGTTAACAATGAAGAGCTATAGTAATTAATTAATTCAACTACCATTGTTCCAGATGATTCTCTATGGTCTGTGTGCGGCAGCTTGAGTGTCGATGTATATANATTTGTGTGTGTTTATGTGCGTGCTGTATATAGAACGATGAATAAGAGTGGGCTGTCACCTGAAATGTCAAGTACGAATAATACTATTTTTTCCACAGCCAGCATAACATTTATTTCAGTTTAGAAACACAAAACAAATAGTTTATTTAATATGTAAGATATATCCTATAAGCGTGTGAAATTACATGGCAAGTGAAGATCAAATACAGATATTTATTTACGGCAATGCTGAGGAATTTTTTTTCTTTTTAGCTTACACAGCTCCTTATTTACTTAATTTTTATTTTATGAAGGAATGTCAAATTATTATATTTTTTAGAATTATTTTTTTCTTCCTTTTTTGACTAACAAAGTCTATATTCAGCTTCAAGTTTGATTGTTTTTCGATCGAAGAACTTTTCGATACTGAGAGTCATATAAATAATTTCCATCTTTCTGTAGGACTACAATATATTCCTCTTTATTCTTCATTCCTATCACAGCCTGTTTTTGTTTTTTTTGTTTTTTTTTTAAATAAATATCTTGAACCACAACTTATTTTCGTTTTTAACAGGCACAAAAATCAATTGACTAGGTTTTACTTGAATTTTTAGTAATTTGGTAGAATTAATCTTCATTAGTGGCATTCTCTGCTTTTCGTATCCTGTTACACAGTTTAAATTAATTTGGTTTTGTAAATTTATAATAACCGTTGTAAAAATGTGTTATAAATAAATTTATTCAGTGAAAAATAAAGAAAAACAGTTATAAAGTAGTGGCTGAAATAATGTTAAGTAAGCTTGTTCTAGTGATTGTTTATAAAATAGCAAGCTATCAGCTCCTGACAGCTGTACCCATTGTTTACAAACACTGAAGAGGGTTATACCCGGCATTGCTGCATTCCAGAACTATCTTATCTCGCTCTTTATTGCGGTATTTCATGAATCGTTTAATTGCTTCTTAATGTTCGTTGCGCAACAGTTTGAAGAGAGCAGTCCTTCCTCTTCTGTCATCACTCCTCTCATTACTCTCCCGCTAATTACATGAGAGCATTCTTCAAGACATATTTGTGTATTCCCTGGGCTAAGTCTGACAATTGGGTTGGTTTGGATGACGAGATATTAAAATAGTTTAACCTTAGAGGATATTTGTTGATTCTTCTTAGTTGGACGGTAATACTAAAGATCTAAAAAAATACAAATTTAAAAAAAAGTGTTCTTATATGATTTTAGTTGGGGTTCGGTCAAGGTAGATCCAAAAACACAAATTTAAAAAATGTATTTTTTAATAAAGGATTATCTGCCGACGTTTCGGCTTACATTGTAAGCCATCTTCAGGGCTATCATGAAGATGAGAGAGGACGTTCTGTCCCTAAGTTCACATTTCCATGACAGAATCATAGAAAGTGTTTTTGAGTCTTTGTAGATCCTTACTAGATGAGGTCAGTCATTAAAATTCAAGGGTGAGCGTGCTTCTTCTGTTTTGTATGTCCTAGCACCTCTTGATGGTATGTGAGCCGGCCAATGAATGTGTTTATATTCATGCAAGTTTATGCATTATTTATTGGGATTTTTATTTTCAAGAATTAACAATAAAAGCAAACAAGTAAAGCTGAAATCGGGTTATTTGGTGTTAAATGAGAATCGATGTACAAAATCGTTATCTGGCTCAAGAGATCCGCCTAATCGGACATGTTTGGCGGAATTAGGCTATTATGCCTCAGTACTGATAAAATTTCATTGATTTGTTCCTCAAACATCATATTTACTCATCTTATGGCTAATGAACTGGATTTATTCTAAATTCTTTGAAATTAATGTCAACAAAATAACTTGATTATAACTATTATATCATTGAAATGAATGTTAAATGTTGAGTTTTCTCCAATTTCCTAAACTAAAAAAATACATATATTTAAAAAATAATATATTTAAATAGAAGGAAAACTCAATAAAACTGTTGTTACATTGATTTATTATATATTTTTTAGACAAAAAGACAAATGAGATTTCTTTACGTTTATCTTTTTCTTAATTCTAAGCCTAAAATAGATAAATTATGCAACAAATTAATCCCCAATAATTGTTTATTGTTATTAAATAATTGAGAAATTTTAATTTTTTATTACTCATTCTACCTCCATTACTCATTCTCCAAGCTGATAAGTACTTTGAGGATTTGAAAACCATCTCTTTGAGGTATAAAGGGCGGATACACTATGAAAACTGGGTGATGGAAAAATTAAAATTTCAACATTTAAGAGGGAAAATCCCTAGACCGGCAGCTGTAACCCTCTAGAAGTCATAGCTATTTTTGGAAGTTAACCTTAAATTTAACCCACTTATGGCTGTTTAATCAAGTTCACGTGAAGTGAGCTATGTCTAATGGACAATTGAGACCTAAGTTTCGTAAACCAATAGAAAGAATATATTATTTCATAAATCTAAATCAGTTCAGCAGGGACCCGTTAATAATTCTGAGCTATCGTGAATCAAGTAAAATTGCAAAGAAATGTCTATTAAATTTGCTTAGAATCCCTTAGTCTTGAAAAGAAAATCATATATTTTCAGAATGATTTGTTAATATTCGACTTAAACTTAGAGAATAAAAAATGTGAATCTTCCTGAGTTTTGAATAATCTCCGGGTCAGTGTGTGTGTAATTTGTTGAATATTCAAACATTTTTAAACTTTTAGCCCTTTTACTTTTTTAAACTTTTTTAGATCGTTTACAAACTGCTAGTTTGCTAATCAACATGATGATTAGACTGGGTGTGTTAGACAACAGCCTATGAGTAAACTCGATCTTTTATTTATTTATTTGTTCATTATTTATAAAGAATTCTCATCAAATAACTCTGGCCGCGAAATACATACATTTTATTGAACAATGTTTTGAATGATTAATGGAAGTATTTTTTATTATTTTTCAAAAATATGAGTATTATTGTACAAGAAAAAAGACAAAAAAAAACAACTATATATATGTAACACTTAATTCATTCATTTCATGTCTCCTGTTACGTTAGTAATCTAATCTTGTTTACTAATTACTAATAATGATAACTAAGCAATTACAGGCTAAATTGATATTGTTTGTAATAAATGTATATCTAAACCATTTGTAAGATTAAACAGCAGAGTTGATTAAGTTAAACAAAACAAAATATGATTAAATTAAGCAAATAAAATGAAATGTTTAGTCATGATAACGTCATTTCTTCTCTTTCCTTGAGAGATCAGATTCTGGGGTGATCAGCTTTCTTCTCTGTGGACCGTTATCGTTGACGGTGTACGAGTACAGACAATGAGGCCCATTACTACTTCCCATTTTTCTACAGTGCCCATACTCCCGGCATGAAACGCCTCTCACGCCAACTCTTGTCATGGTGTACTTTCTGTTTTATTAGTACCATCTCCCGGATCGGCTTAAGATTGGCGTTCATGTGATGCCCAAGTAAGTTCTGAGTGATGGCTGGAACTTGTTTAGGATTTGTTTCGAAGGCCTTCAGATTAGCAAACAGAGGATCTTCCTTTATGAGTGCGCACAGCCAGTACGTACTGCTGGCTAGTTAAAAAACCCGTCCTCATGTCTCTAATTTTTTTCACCATTGATAGAATTCTCAAACTCTTGGGAAGTAAATTGTGAGCTAATCCGCCATTTAAGTGTCTCTCGGAGTCCAAACCTGACGAAAATGTATTGAAGTCATGAAATAGTCCTTGCACAAGTTAGTATCTTTACATGTTCTATTTCAATCCTGTCTACACCTAACACAACAATAATACAACATATTATAAATATTAATTTTATTTGTGGTTTTTAATCCCACGTAAATTTAAATCAATTAATGCAAAGGAATAGAATAAAAAATCTAACTGTCAGCTAGGGCTCGAACCTGGATCTCCTGCTTTCCGGGCAAGCGCGTTATCCAATTACGCTACCGGGAGAGCCAGATAACTTATTAGATTCCTATTCTATTCTCTTGCATTAATTGATTTAAATTTACGTGGGATTAAAAACCACAAATAAAATTAATATTTATAAAACTAATAAATATGGTTCGTTAAAAGTATTATATATATAATCTTATTGTTATTCTGAAATAATATAATGATTATGCCTAAGGAAAAATAATGTATCACACAATATAATTATAATTCATAATAAACATTCATACCTCAATATGTTTAGTTCCTCTTAATATTCAATTGACAAACAAGATGTTGGTGTCCCGAAAAAAATATGTCCTTCATTAGAGTTCAGACATTAAAATGAAAAATAGTCAATACAATATTAATAACCTAATAAAACAAAGGAAGCAAGAAATTTATACATCCAAGACAGCTCCATAAGTCAAGCGGGATTTGAACGCGCAGCGCCAGGATTGCGAGTCCCGAACAGATCCCTTGAGTTATCCTGGTAAGCCCTCTTATACTTCTTGAGGCAGTAGAATTTTACGAAAAGATAAAAATTTATTCAATTTTGAGATTATGTCTTCAGTTTTTCTATTATTTATTTCATTACTCTGTCCAATTAAAGCATATCAAAATTATTTTTATAATTATTTGCTCTTTTTAATAAAGAAACGAACTATTTTATTTTTCATTCTGTTGTTTATTTTTTCCAATGCCTTCTTGTTGTCAACTTTCTTTATCTTCCAACTTCCTCATTCTTTAATATTATCGAAAGATTCTTTCTTTTCTTTTCGTTCCATAACTAAAGCGTCATATTTATTTTTTTATATTATCCTTTACTTCGAAAAATTCGTCCAAAAATTTAAAAAAGAAGAAAGATA
>KZ807490.1:71197-105949 GCA_000696205.2 Oncopeltus fasciatus | reverse complement strand
ATATATACAGAGTTAATTTTTAATTTATTTTGCATAGAAAGAATAGATGTTCAAAAATAAGGAATAGACCAAATTGGAGAAATTTTAATTTCATATTTGTGCAATGAGCTTTACTTCTAGAAATATGAAGCATTTCCACCGAGATGTTCAAAACTAAAAAAAAAAAAAATCAAATTTTTTACGCTACCTAATCTTTAGATTTCAAATACCCCCCTCCCCATCCTATCTATATCTTTAAATTCGTTGTTAAAAGGTTGTTTTCAACATTTGGTTAGTTTCATTTTCAATAACTTGTGATGTTTATACTCATGATATTATATGCAGAGAACCAGGAAATGTTCTATTGTAACAGAAGATGATGAAGAGGAAAGTGGCGGATCAAGAGAAAGTGGTGGCTTGAATAGGCGGGGATCTCGATCTGAAGGAAAACTGCATCTAGCTGTTCAAGAAATACACAGAGCTGCACTTCCCATCAACTCTATAACGGAGGTAAGATTTATTTTATTATTATAGCTTATAGAATTATATATATATATACCAATCCAAAACAAACTGATAAAAGATATATTTACTTGAGATAAGTTTAGTTTATAAATATTTCTGCTATTTTTAGTTTTAATTTTACATAAAGAATATANTTTTTTTATGAGTTTGCTGTTGAAACAATGAAACTGAATTATAGAAAAATTAATTAAACGTTCTCAGTTTTAGGAAATAATGATAGTTAACTTTAGGCAAAGCACATTTAATTTATCAAAATATGTTTTTTTAAGTATCTAGGTCAGAAAAAAAGAAATAATATACACACATGTATATGTGTGTTAGTGTAAATATAAATGTCAGGTTTATTGATGTATAGCACACTAAATTTTTACATTTCCAACAGATTGAACTATCTTATATTTTTCATGATCATTGTCTCCAACATGTTTGCCTGTGCAATTTATGTGTATTACAGCTGAGCGATCATTAATTCTAAAAATACTATTTGATTAATTAATAGACAGTAACTTGTATAACTCTACCCTCCTCCTAAGAGGTTCACTTGATATGGGCTCTATGAAACTACATGGAAAAACTTAAATCTATGATGTGCTTCACAGTGAGATGCTGAACTCACCTGACTTGAAGTATACCATCCATAGTGTAAGAAAATAGTTCAGTCCTGAGATCTTCAAATTTTAATGTATAATTCAGCAGTTAACTAATATTTCTTTTATTTTAATTAATTAGTAATTAACATTTTTCTTCATTTATTTTTGCTAACTGCAGGTCAGAGATTATTAATATAACTTCTATTAATAATAAATTTATCATAATTATAACTAATGTCATTTATACATTGTAACTTAGATTGCATGTATAATTTTGTTTCCTACTGCTGACCATTTTATGTGTTCTTTGTTGTATTTTATCCCTTTATTTTTAAAATTTTGTTTTTTGCTGGATCTTCCAATTTTAAATCTACTAGATTCCCAACATAATTTTTATTTATTCTATTCTTCTTGTATATAGAGTGATTTCTTTGCATCTGAATAATCTTAGTTTTAATATTTAGCACTTCTTTATAGGAATGCTTTTTAACATTGCCCAAATAAAGAATAACTTTTCAAAATGTTCAGCTTTTCCTCTTAAATTTTTTTTTTTTTTTTCTGTGTTAGCCTCCCTTGCAACCACTAAGGGTCATTGGAGGGAGGGGCTATCTACAGGTTGCCACCCTATTTTAAACACCCATGGCTCAGGACAACCTTCTATATTATAAATAAAAGATTGACCTGGGCGGGATTTGAACCCGCGGCGTCAGGATTGCGAGACCCGTACGGATCCCCTGAGCTATCCCGGCGCCCCTCTTAAATTTTTAAATACTGTTTAAAAAAAATAAAGGACTCAGGGAACATTTTTTATATTTTCTTAATGTAGAAATAATTGATTATTGAAATAAAAATGCATTTTTCATTTTTAGGTTTTTGAGTTTAAACTCTGAAAGGGATGCACAAAGAAAAAGAAATGGCTGTTTTTCAACCAAATATTTTTATTATTATACCAATGATTTAAAATACAATTAATAATCCAAGTATAGTTCATTGTTATCTACTGGCATTAGCCATCTGCTTGCCAATTGCTTGATCCCACACTGATACCAGTTGGAGGAATGGGTCTAAGAACTCTTGAACTCCAATTTCTACTTTAAAATTACCAAAATTTTTTCCCTTGAAGAAAATGGGCCATGGTTCAAAAGAAGAAGTAATCTTATGGTCGACTATGTGGTGGATGAGTCAGAAATTTGAACCCATGAAGTTCTAAAAACTTTTCTTTGTCTTCAAGGGAGTGTGAGGACGAGCATTATATTGTTGGAATAAAACAATTTTGCAGTTGATCTAAGCAGGATAATGCCCAAACAACTTTACATGCAATCTTTCTAGTGGTCTGCTTTGGATTTTTTTTTTTAAATGCCCCCTTGCAACAACCTGGAAAACAGTTTGACCGCGATCTAGCCATTGCTTACGTGTATTCAGATTTTACCAGAATAACCTATTTTTATCACAGAACACAATCTTCCAGTATCAAAAGGGTTTTTAATAAATTTTCACAAATTTCTAACCTATTAGCTGATTGCTGAAAAATAAGTTCTTGAGGGATCAGTCTACTGCTCTTTTTCCTTCCCCATTGAGAGTAGATGGAATCAGCTGCTGTTTGTCATCATTGACATGATGATTTGTTACAGTTATTAAAATGTGAAATCCACAATGCATATTAACAGGCACTTGGAATAGAGCCAAAGCTCAGGTACCTACTCCCGAGATTAGGATGGTCCCTCTTTCTCATAAAATGCACAAAACTAATGAACACTAGTCATGGCCAAATATATGCAAAATGCTGTAGACTTTCAGCAACTTCATGCTATGGTTTATGCTGCAGGTGCTGCGGTAACAATGGTAATTACTGTCTCAATTTCCATTCGATGGATTCATCCAGACACCTATTAAGTTTAAGTGTGTGTGTATTATACATATATATACATATATATACATATATAGAAAAAAAGGTAAGGAATGCTGAGTNATTTTAATTTTATAAATATTATTTAATTTGTGGTATTTAATCCCACGTAATTTTAGATAATTTTTAGTGCAAGGGAACAGAATAAAAAATCTAACTGTCCCAGCCAGGATCCTGCATTGGATTTTCATCACTTGATAGCTTCAACCCAAAAAGGGCGTGCACAAGGTTCTTACTGATGCAAAGAGCTCCTTATAATTGATTCGGTAATCACAGAACATGCAATTCATTTAATTAATCAAATTTAAGTACAGCATACTTCGAATACAGGAAAGCATAGGGTTTATAGCAGCACTCCAGGATCAGGTAGTGCCAACAAAATATAACAAGCTAGTAAGCGATAAGACCATCATGGATCTAGCATGACGGATATGTGAAACCATCTTTTATATAATGTTAGCATGCCCAGTATTAGGGCAAAAAGAATATTTAGAGAGGCATAATAATGTGGCCAAATTAATACGTCTGGCATTATGTAAGCTGACTAGCCTGCTAACAGAGGATACCCACTATTACTGATACTCCCCCTCATCATCCCTAGAAAACCAAGAAAATACCATATACTGGGACCGCACAGTGCTCTCTGATTACTCTATCATGCTTAACCGTCCTGACTTGGTTTGGCACGATAAAAGAAAAAAGGGATATTTTTTATTGATGTCCAGTTTTGGACACGAACAACTTAACTATTGCGTCTACAAAAAAGAGGAAATATTGCGAGCTTTCTTCTGAAATTTTAACGTAATAGAAGGAAGTTCAAAGTGTCAAAATAGCCTTTATTTTAATTTTAGCACTTGGTGTAGTACCTCATACATTATCTTGCTGTCTTGAAGAAATAGGAATTGACAAAGGATTAATGTGTCAGATATAAGAAGCAGTATTATTATCAACGTGTTGCATTGTAAGGACAGTTTTAGGGAAAAAATGAAAATCATAAAAAAAAATTTTTTTTAATTACAAGAAACGCTTGGACTCCTTACCTGTCAACCGAAGTCTAAGATATACTGGGGATTAATCCCTGAGGACAATAAAATACAATTCTTAATAGTAATATTTGGTTTCCAAAGTACTTAATTATGCTAGTCACCAAACAGAAATTAATTGCAAATAATAGATGTATAAATTCAATTATCAATAACATTTTTTTCATAATTTCTATACTTATGGTAAAGTCAAATGTTAAATGCCAAACATAAAAATAATGATTAGGGCTATAAATTGTTTGCGAAGCAAAAACTAGTTTAGGGCTCATACTGTACCATGGTCTTTTACCTGGAGAAACAAGGGAGGTTAAGCTTATGTATAACTTTTAATATTTACCCTAAGTTTTAACTTTATCTGTGGTTATTCTATTTTTCACGATTTACAGGCATCTACTGCACCTGGTCCTCTTCACCCTAATGCGGAAAACCTCACTCCTGTCAGAACTGCCAAAACCCTCCCTTCAGCTTTAACAACTTCCAACAATAACATAAATAATGTGAGCTCTCCACAGTTGGGTGTCAACAATAATATTTCTAGGTATATAACTTTTTTTTATTTTTCTCCTATAAAATAAAGAATTTCAATTGACCTGACAAATTCAAATCATAACCCCCCCCCCCCCACTAACTTTTATGCTTTTACTAAATTTTGCATTATTTAATTGCCAGTTTTTTTTTTGTTTTTTTTCCTGTAAACCTTCCCAAAAATCTGATCCCTCAATTAGTAATAAAGTCGTTAGATCTGACGAATCTGAAAGCTTCTTGCAAATAAAAAAAAATCTGTTAATTGTATTTACTAAATTAGTTGGTATATTCTTTCTATGTTCAATTGACTAATGGCAATTGCAGTTACTAATAAATTTTTAATTGAAAGTGTTTTAACTTTGCTCTTAATTAAATAAGTAGATTTCCCATGTTTCATTGTATTTATACATAAGTTACATAAAACATAAATGAGTTTAAAAAAGATAAAATTGATAAGAAATAAATATGACTAGAATGAAATAGAAATTTTTTTTATCAAAAAAATAAAAAACAAACAGGCCACTAGCCACCAGTTAAAGCCAACCCAGTATTCATAACACATAAAATAATATTTTTTATCACATTGTTAATCTCATTTATAAATTATCAGCATTCTATTTAACATAGCATTTAAGTAATTATGAAATACATGCATGTGTAATATCTCAGTACTAGAATCTACTATACTCAATCTAGATATAATCATTAAGTTTTAAGCTAGATTGTATAAATAAAATAATAATTCCAAAATACTTTTTAAGAATATAATACATATATTTTCAAAGTTTTATTTATCATTGAAGAAATTCATCTTAAACCAAAACAATAGCAAGTAAAACTCCAAACATAACTACCCCTCTGCCGTCCAGTTTTGCAACACGTTATTAAGCATAAGAATAACTTTCCTGTTTGATATTGCTGTTAGTTGTGTTTTATTTCAGCATTTTCAAGTCTTTCAAGTTTGTTTTTCATAAGTGCTGTGATATAGTAACCTCTTTTAGAGAAATTGTATTATTGTAAAAATTATAAATGTGATTATTAGATGTTTTTTTTGTTGGGGTTCGGTCAAGGTAGATTAAAAAAACATACAAATTTTTAAAAAAAGAGTATTTTTTAAATATTATCTGCTGACGTTTCGGCTTACATTGTAAGACATCTTCAAGGCAGTTAAAATACAATGTCTTGAAAATACAATAATAATTTACAATATTATAATATCGAATTGCCATAATGTAATATGATATCAAAAGTATGAATGTATTAAGCTATGTAGGAGAATTCAACATGCAGAAAACCATTGCCATAGTTCTTACATTTGACAAACTAAAAACCGTATTTCCCATAGAATTGATAATCCTAAAAATGACATAAAAAAAAACTAATAAAAACTGCCCTCACTAAGCATGTTGTTCATGAAAAACACGCATTTGACTACGAGTAGATAACCATTCAAAAAAATCTTAAATGTGTAACTGACATCCTCCTCTAATAATTTCCTTACTCACACCATTAAAAAACTTGTGAAGGAATTCTTTATTTCCACTTCCCAAACTATGCTCCTCCCCCAAAAAATTAAAGGCCTCATTTTCCATTCTCTCCCGCTTATCCAAAACTTTCTGAAAATATTAAGAAATCCCTCAGAAAAACGTACCCTAACTTGCTAGCTTGCTTTTTCCACTGACAACAAACTAAAATCCATTTGCACCATCCTTAAAGACCCCATCCCCCCCCTTCCTTACAGAACCAATGTTGTTTATAAAATTCCTTGTTCCACTCCTAATTGCTATAGTTCTTACATTGGGCAAACTAAAAACCCTATTTTCCGTAGAATTAAAAATCATAAAAATGACGTAAAGAAAAAACTATTAAAAACTGCCCTCACAAAACACATTTTTTATGAAAAACATACATTTGACTTCAATAAAATTATCATTCTTTCCACCGAACCCTATGAACACAAACACCTTTTCATAATAAGTGGTATGTCCAGAAAGTAAGTTTCATTCGGTAATAAAATTAAATTGTGTTCAGATACAGAAGTATTATTTATTGCACAAAATCCTACCACTCTAAAACTACTTTTCTATATAACTGCCAAAATTTTGCTGGTATTTGTCATAGCATGGCACAAGTTTTTGTATACCTTCATCATAGAAGTTTACCGCCTGTGTCTTAAACCAGTTAGAAACTTTTCCTTTCAGTTCTTCGTCATTGTTGAAGTGTCAACAGCCAAGGAAAAACTTGTTTTGGAAGAACAGATGAAAGTCGCTAGGAGCAAGGTCAGGGCTGTACAGAGGATGGTCACATTTGCAGTGTGTGGTCATGCGTTTTCATAAAAAAGATAAGAAAAACAACACCTTTTGACAACTTTCCACCTTCCTAGCATTCTGAAAACAAATCACAGGTCTGATTTCACAAGTGGCAGATTTTTTATCAACACCGACATTGTAAAGAAGCACAACTAATTGTATGTGGCTGACTGTAATCTCAAAATGGTGCACATTTCTTCTCCTTGATACAGAGTGTGAACGGTAAGTTCATGTGCGTAACTGAGATCGTAGGGTGCAGTGGAACTTACTGTCTGGATGTACCCACGTACTTTAAAGTTTCTTCCTTAGTAAGAATATTTTTGTTGATATATAGTTTCCTAAATTTAGAGGAAACAGTACACATAGGTATGAAATGAGGACACATTAGTGTCACCTTTTTCTTTAAGCTATAAAGAACTATTATCTTTATTTCCTTCCTTGAACATGTTGTCATTCATTAGTAATAGCTCCTCTCTATTTTTTATTATTCATCTTAATTGAATTAAAGACTTACAGAATTTAATCAATTTTGCCTTAATTCAATTTAAGTTTTTTAGGAAGCAGTCTCTTTTTTTAATTATCTATTCTTTCCTTCATTTATAAATAAAATTTATTTGAAATAGCATTTCTCCTTGATTCTTCACATTATTAATAGATATATCTATCTTCTTTTTTTTTCTTTCTTTTTTTTGGGGGGGGAGTTTCTATAATTTCTTTGTGCCAAAAGGTATTATTTTTTTTTTAAATATATTGATGATGTAGGACTATATCATTTAAAAACATCAAAAATTTAATATCACTACTTTGGTGTTATAACTCATAAATTACAGTAAGGAACACTAAGTGCATAAAAACTGATTAGAAATTTGTTTTGATCTTTAAATATCTTCTTTAATACCAAAAATATTGTACTGGTGTCTTCCACTGAACACCTAGTTGTGTAGCTCCCTTTCATCGATTATTGTTGTTGTTGGAAGAGCTATGCACTGAAAATTGACAGACATTAAGAACTAAGTGCGCTCGACAAGGGTGTGAAGTTAGACAGATATATACCGCCAACATCACCCACAATTCCGTGAGTAAACTTATAGTTTTTTCGATAATTTTTAGTGCAAGGGAACAGAATAAAAAAATCTAACTGTCCCAGCCAGGACTCGAACCTGGATCCCCTGCTATCCGGGCCGGTGCATTTACCACTTATGCTACCGGGACAAGTCTGATAAGTTATTAAATTCCCCGCACTAGTGTCGAGAGTCCAACCTCCGAGGCCGACGAATATATCGCTCATGCTCGATGGTTCTTAAATTAAGAAGAGTCATTTAAACAGCTTGACAATGTCAGCTCCTCCGAGCATAAGCGATATATTCGTCGGCCTCGGAGGTTGGACTCTCGACACTAGTGCGGGGAATTTAATAACTTATCAGACTTGTCCCGGTAGCATAAGTGGTAAATGCACCGGCCCGGATAGCAGGGGATCCAGGTTCGAGTCCTGGCTGGGACAGTTAGATTTTTTTATTCTGTTCCCTTGCACTAAAAATTATCTAAATTTACGTGGGATTAAAGACCACAAATTAAATAATATTTATAAAATTATAGTTTTTTCAATAGCCAGTCCCAAGCGGATTAGATTACTCCGATTTCTACCAAGTGGAAGCGGGAGTTCCACAAGGTAGTGTGCTTGGTCCTATCCTTTTTATCTTGTGCAATATTATCCCTACCCATTCAAGTATCCTCTTAGCTCATTTGCAGATGACAAGGCTATCCTATCTTCCCATCCTGATCCTAAAAATGCTTCTAAAAACTTAGAAAATCATCTCAGTAGCATTAAGAAAAATGGTGTGGCAAGTGGAGAATAAAAATTAATGAAGCGAAATGCGTTCAGTTATTTTTAACTTTGATTTATCGATGAAAAACATTCCTAAAATTTTAAAATTTAACAATATTCCTTTACCACTGTCGAATTCCGTTTGTTATCTAGGATTCCCTTTTGACTCAAGACTCACATAGGATGAACATACTAAAATTAAAAGACAAAGACTCATATACAGATTCATGAATAGGAACTCCAATCGTATAATAGAAAACAAACTGATGTTCTACATGCCATTACTACTACCAATCTGTGTAGAAATCTAGGATGCCACTAAGCCTTCCAACATCCAAGAAATCCAGTCCTTTCAATTCAAAATCCTCAGAATAACTGCTAACGTTCCCTACTATGTATCCAATTCCTCCCTTCACCACCTTTTGTTAAAGACCTCATTTCTTCCCGCTTCACCTTTTTCCACCATAAACTGCATAAAAATGTTATAATGCTAACAGAAATTTAATAAATAAATAAAAGTAAAAAAAAATATCAAAAATGTTATCAAACTTAAATGATTAATAATTTTATGTGAACATATTTTTCCTACATACTTCTGTTGTAACCTAATAACTATATTAATTATAATTAATATATTGATGATTTTTCAATTTAATCGTCCTTTCACCCTCCTCTCCCTTGCCTGATTTGTCATTAACAAATTCATGTGATGGTTTATGCAAAGAAACTCAAATACATAATTTGGTTTCTCCACTTAAAATTGGAGCATACTCAACCAACCTTCAATGAATTGAATTTATTCCACTTGATATATATTTTACCTAGTAATTTAATTGGGTTTAAGTGTTCAAATTGTTTTGGTTTCCTCAGAATTCCTCTCTCTCTTGGCCGATTTCAGTCATTAATATGCTTATTTAATGGCTTACAGAAAAAAGAAAAAAAACCTTAAATACCAAATTAAGTTTTTGAATTAAAAAAATTTTAAGTGATTAGTTAGATTAGTAATTTTATTAATCATATTTTTTCTTTTATATATGGAGTTACATCTAGTTCTAGTTAAAAGTTTACAAAAAATAAAAATTTGGAGAGTTATAGATAATTGGCTTTTACCCTATTATAAAACTTCATTCTTAGAACAAAAACTAATAATTTTTTCCTTATTACAAAGTAATATATAGCTCATCCTCACCTCATAAAGGTTATTTTTAAAGACTATGATGATTTCAGGTGGCTTAATTCATATTTTAAATGAATATCAAAATTAATCAAATTAAAAAATCCTGTGACAAATATTTTATTATTTTAGTTTATTTTCTTACTTAATAAATTATCTAAAAAAAATCAGTTTGTCATAATAAAAATCAGTTTACTTGATTAAAAAAAAAAAAAATTTAATTTGGCTTTTAAATAAAAAATGTATCTGGCTCTATGAAGGTCAAGTACTATTGTGTATGTGAGTTTGTTTTCAATATGTTTAAACAATTTACCAGACTTTGAGAATTTTATTAGAATTTGAAACCTAACAATAGCTTCACTTCAGTATATGTTTTTATTATTTTCTTCTTTTGGTTAATAAAAAAAAATTGATGTTTTTAATGATAGATTATCATTATTTCTCTTATCATTCACTGATTTCTTGACTTTTTAAAAATTTAATGTGTTTAAATTTAGGTATGAGAGACGTAATAAACTGAGGAAGGGAAGTACTGCTTCTTGTAGCTCTTCAGATGCTAGTGATGAAGACTCAGAAGGGAGAAACAAACGTAAAGGTACTTCTTAATTAAGCTCAAAATAATTATTTATAACATTTAATTTCTAAGTTATGCTTAATTTTGTATAGAACTATCCAACTTCTGCCACCTCTTTCCTAACCATACCTACCTTTAGGGTATTAATGCTTCTTAGATCCTAAATTTAAGTGGATTGTGTGTATACTTAGCATTCTATTATATACCTAATACCCGAGAGTGGAGGGAACTATTTTGTTTACATTAGTAAAATTTACCTCTAACTAGACTGGGTGTTCTAAATTTGACCCACTCTTTTGTAATAATTAAAATAAAGAATTATTTAATTAAAATAGTTCAGGCTCAGGACTTCAAGCTTTTCTTCCTCTATGAAAACTGTATAGAATATATTTTCTCTTTTTATACAAATTATAGTTCTTCACCAGGTTCGAACCTGTGTTTGCATCACATCTTCAATTCGTGGGAGACCTCGCTGAATATTATTTGTTTGCTTAATTATAATTTTTTGTTCTCATTTGAAATATTGTTGGGATTATTACAATTTTTTAGTCTATATTTAACTTTCTTAACTAAATATTCTTATTTTTCTTTTGGAAACCATCTTTAAAATAATACATTCAACTTGAAAATTGCTACCTACCCTAGAAATTAAATTTTTCAAAAATTTTAAGATGCATATAATCAGAGAATTGAATGTAGAAAAGAAAGAAAGTCTATTCACCATTCATTTGACATTGTTTTCCTGAAAATCGCTGAACTTACTTTGATGAAAAAATTCATTTCTAGAATGAATTTCAATTTATCTGTACTCACATGTGGCTTATTTCATATAAGCTTGGTTCAGCCACTTCTTTGGTAAAATAAAAAGTTAAAAATTTCATTACATAATTAAAATTTATTTAGAAATTTATTTTTATTAATGTTTATTAAAAGTCTATTTCTGTGAAGTTGCACCATTTTTGATAATGTACTAAGTTCTACTATTGGTAAATTTACAATGTAAAGCATTTTCTTATTTATGAGGAGTATCAAAAGTTATGTACATGGATTTATCTAAAATCCAAATTTTGAAATTTAAATCCTCATTTTAAATTCTATTGTGAGCTCCATTTTGTTTTAGCTGTTTAAAATTCTGTATGCTGTAATAGAATGATTTAAAAATTATGCAAATAATACTTTATTTGTAACTAAATTTAAATTGTAAAGTTTTTAAATGGAAATTTAATTAATTTGCATTTATACAAACAATAAACCGCAAGAAACCTGGTTGACTTTCATTGCTCAAAAATATATATATATATATTGCCTGCTGCATCCATTAATTTTTTTAAACTCAAACTTCAGGGAATCCCCACTCTTTTTTGTGATATTTTGTTCAATAATGAACTCAGCCTTTTTAAAATCGACATGCCAAATTTTAGGAAAACAACTAATTGTGGATTCTAGACCGTTAAATTAAAATCAAGGGTTCCGGTTAACATCTGCTCCTTAAAGTCCAAATTTGTTGTGTAATTCCTAAAATCTTTCATTGATAAACAAATGTGTAATGACTGTATTTGCTCTAAACAAATTATTTGCCTGTAGCAAAAAAATGTTTTTACTCATATATGATATTATTGATAAATTTCTTCTCCTACTGGTCCAGTTTTGATCAATAATAAACTTAGCTCTTTGCTTTGAAGTTAAAAACTGCATGCTGAATTTCTAAAGAAAACTAGGATGCCACTAAGCCTTCCAACATCCAAGAAATCCAGTCCTTTCAATTCAAAATCCTCAGAATAACTGCTAACGTTCCCTACTATNTTTCAATAGCTTCATTCCTTCAGAATTTGCTATAAGGATAACAAAATGCTTATAAGGCAGAATACTGTTTGACACTATAAAAACCATGTTAGTTTGGCAAGTTTATATAAACAAATTTTAGTTTGTAGTTCATGAGAAAATATTGAAAATGTTGTTTAAAAAATCTCTCATGAGAACTATTTCAATAGCTACATTCCTTCAGAATTTGCTATAAGGATAACAAAATGCTTATAAGGCAGAATACTGTTTGACACTATAAAAACCATGTTAGTTTGGCAAGTTTATAAAAACTAGCTGTAGAAAGGGGAGAGCCCAGTCCATCTGGGTGTCATGGCTCCCATGAGTTTACTCAGAGAAGCAGAAAGTATTAAGTATGTTTCCTTTCAGATTTGTGACATCGTATGTACTACTGGTAACAAAAAAGATCCAATCACGACTGAAACTTAACAGAACTCCATTGAAAGTTAGCAAACATTAGCAGTTTTCTTTTTAAGATTTGGAGTATTCCCATAATTTATTTATGCTTTTTTATTAATTCTTTTTAATCTCCCTTTCAGTCACTTTTTGTCATGAAGGAAGGGGCTATTTACAGGCAGCCATCCTGTCCTAAATATCCATGGCATTGAGTAAGCTTTTATTTCTGTAGGGTCTCAAATCCTCATTGCCAAGCATGAACGACCTAAGCAGTTCTCTTCGGCTAACCCAACACCCCTTTAAATTTAAATTTTAAGATTTTTCTAACTTTTATTTTTTTAATGACAACTTATTCTTATTAACCTTAAATATAAGAAATATTCACCATTTATTTATTTATTTAGGTTAAGTTTGTCTATCTCCTCAGGTAGCAGTAATTCTCTCCACCGAGGACGTGGACCACAAGATCCAAGTGCTGGTGGTGGGACAGGTGGAGGGAGCAGTGCGCCTCCACCAGGTGCTCCTGGAACCACTGGTGGCCCTAGCCAAAACGGGACAGGTCCACCACCCAGAGGTTATTAGCACACAGTATTTCTGTCTTTAAATATTATTTTAGTTTTTTTTACTTCAGAAATTTGCTGTATGATTTCTAGATGTTCTTATTTCTAGGTGTAGTTACTCCTATTAATCCAAAAGTCCAAACTTTTATACCACTAAACCAAAAGTCTCCGAATATACAGTTTCTTTCTTAAATTACTCTCCACGGCATGGATTAAAGTATTCTTCTCTTTAATATATTCTTCTACTCAGCTATTTTTTGTATTTATTTATTTTTATAGAAGATTTGAAATGAAGAAATTTTAATTTGGGTTTTTTAGTTGTTTTTTTTTTGTTTGTTTTTTATGAGCTGTTGGGTATATTTGTTATTGGCTGAAATTGAATGAGTATGAGGAGAATTTGTAGGAAAATTAAATTGAATAATTCTCAATATGTTTATTATTAATTTTATATTAAAAAAATTAATGATACTTCATAGTTGTAAAATAACTTTCGACTTTTTATTATAAAATAGTTTTAAAGGCTTAAAATTTTAAATCAAGCAAGATAGTCAAGAATGTAATTAAGAATTCTCTTTCCTTAACTCTTACCTTCCATTCAGTCTATGGCCGCCAGCCTTAGTGTCATCAATTTTTTCATTGTCTAAGCTAAACTTAATCTTGTTACTGTATTATGATTTAGTGAAAAACAAAAATATAGCTATTTATATGGCTATCTTGACACAACTTATGAAAATGTTTTACTGTTCTTCTCTGATCTTACTTAAGAGAAACTAAAAAATAAAATTATATATATANTTTTTTTTCTGTATGCACTCTTAACATTTAAATTGTATCAATAAATTAATATAAAAATACATTTTAAATTGTAATAATGAGATGGAAAGTGGTTTAGGGTAAGACTAATTTAATGTCTTTGTTATAATTAGTGTTACGAAGTAATATATTGATTTTGAAAGGTGTAAAATTTAATTTTCTAACATCTATATGTGTGAAACACATTTAGATTTTTCACACATTTTCTAACATCTATATTTTTTTTTAATGTTTTCAAAATTAAAAAAAAAAAATTATTAAGATAGTTATTCAAGAACATAACTGCAAATTTAAACCTCCTGAGCATTACAGAACTGACCTTAGAGATCATACCTCCTTCGGCCCTCTCTGGCTTTTCATATCAAATAAGTTATTTGCTCTTATTTATATGTATTTTTTAATGATTTAGAGGAAATTTTACTAATATGGAAATAATAAATCTTTCTGTATTACAAGAAATGGTGTGTTTATGAAGTGATGAATGTACCTTCATTAAAACCTACTCTGCCTTATTTATTTTTTAGACAGAAGTGTAACCAGCATATAGATATCCCACTCACTGTCATTCTTGTTTTTGAATGATTCAATCACATTGGTATATATTGTCTTAATAAAATTACTTCTAAGAAAAAAATATTTTAATTTTAACTAACTGAATTTTGGTTTGGCGAGAACCACATTTAATAAGAATTATATCTTTGCAGGAAGCCGCCGAGAAGGTGGATGCAGTGGAAGTAGCTCAGGTGGAAGAAGGAGGGGGGAGACCAGACTTCGAGAGAGCCAGTCATTAAACCGCATCACAGAGGTCCAAGAAATTGAGGGTAGTGGGACACCTACACAGAAAGAGCCACCACATCATGACCAACTACCTACTTCTAACAAACCTCATGGTGAATATAATCATTAAATTGTTTTTAATATCTTTCTCCACATTTTAAATCTACACAAAGTCAGAAGTAAAAGAATATGATAGTTATGGTTTTTGAGATACCCTGAATCTATGTACTTGTTTAAGTGAATAATTCTTGTGTCACTGTTTTAAAGGCTAATTTTAACACGTTCCACACATAAATGTTTTGTTCTCTAAAAGTTCTTCAACCAAAGGGACACTTGTATTATAACTATCAATAAATAGTGTGGGGCCCTTTAAGTGTAACATTTTATGCCCTACTATGTCGCTTGCCTCCTGGTATATACTGACGAAAACCTAGACGCCCTCTTCACTGAACCATACTTTCATCGATAAGGATATTTTTTCCAGGTTTAATAGAACTTTTGAAGGTACCCACAATTGCTTCAATCATGTTTCAATTTTTGTATAACCCATCTTCAGTTCTGGCTGTGGTATTTTCCAAAAAACATAAAAACTTAAGAATAGCTAAAAAATGATCACGTCTCATTGCAGTTTTGATGCGCGAGTTCGCATACATGTCATTGTTAGACCAATACAATCTAATCTCTAGTAATTACACTACACTCATAATAAGCAATAGCCAATAAAAATACTCACTTCATCTTTTGTAGTATACTGCCAGGCCTGTTGATGCATTCTACTACTAGGAAGAAGAATTATTTATACATAAATATAATTTTAGTCGTGGTTTATTATCCCAAGTAAATTTTAAACTATTAATGAGAGGGAATAGAACAAAAAAATCTAAATGTCCTAGCCAGGACTCGAACCAGTATTCGTCATTCTCATGGTTTAAGGCTCATGCTAGTGTAGTGGGAATTTATTAAGTTATCTAGCTCGTCCAGGTGGTTTAATGGAAACATTCCGGCCCGGCAAGCAGGAGATCCTGGTTCGATTCCGGGCTGGGACAGATAGATTTTTTTTTCTCTCCCTCTCATTGATTGTTTTAATTATTTATACATTGTGTAGCATATTTATTTGTTTCTTCAACTATCGAATCTAGTATGTAATCCCTGATGAATAGTTTGTATAAAGTAAAAGGGTCATTACAGTCAATGTTTTCATATAAAAATTCCTCTTTTTCCGAATACTCATTAATTACTGAAGTTCTTTCCTGCCATTCGTCATCGTTATCTTCGTTCTCTGATTCAGACACCAAATCTTCTTCCATGGAACGATTGTTCACTTCACAGTTTATATTAAAAAAATCCTCATCTTAAGTGGAAGAAAGTATCCATAATCTTGGCGCCCTTCTCCTACTTCTATTTATATATTCATCGAAATCACTTATTTTTCTATTCATGCTACCCATTTTTTATAAGGGTAAAAATTAAAAAAAACATTCCAACCACCTTTCTAGTTATACTTACTAGGAGAAATCTGTGGTCAGAAATATAATTCACCAAAGACTTCAACTAGATAAATTTATTGGTGCAGGAGGCTCTTCTGCCTCCCTTCCCCATTTTGACCAATGTTAGCCAATAATGAACTCATTCTTTCAATCAAAAAGAAACTTCAACATTGAATTTGGCCCTATTATTTTAAAATGGTGAATGCTTGGGCTCCTACATACAAATTTCTATGTATGTATGTACCTATTCCTAAAATTTTTAATAGGCCACATTTTTAGCTTCTTCAGTGTAGGATCCTTTGAAAATTTTAAAAGTTGAATTATGATTTTAACCTGAATAATTTGATCCTATAGAAAATTAATCTTATTCCCTAAAAGAAATCTGCTCAAGATATTCACATTAATTTTCTAGAGTATAAGACAAATGTATATAGAAAGATAAATAAATAAAGAATAATGAAAAGATGGATAAATAAATAAAAATGTGCTGAGTTAAAACAATAATTTGGTTGGGAAAAAAAATTATCTCGGCTGTCCTTGTCTCCCACTCCAACCTTCCATCCCATGGGCCACTCATCTGCATTCGTGCTTTTTCGTACTCCCTGCCAAAATATAATTGTACCATATTTCACATATTAATTGAGTATCTTATTTATAATTAAAAGAATTACCATCCTGGATAACATGTACCGCTTCATTTATTGTCCATCTCCCTTTCAAATATCTCTATATTATCTACTTGAAGATCAATTGTGTGTACATGGTTGATGATTAGTTGGCCGTCTCGAATATCGTGTGAGAATGGTCGGGGTTTCGGCCTGGAAGAAAAAGAAAGATTCAGTTTACAATGTGAACAGACACCGCCCTGGGGAGATTTCTCCACCCAACACCATTGCCCTGATGATGGCTTACTAGCTAAGCCGAAGCGTTGGCATAAATAAAAATATTACTCCAAATTGTGTGTACATGCTCACTCGCACGTTCAGATAAGGCATATTATTACTTACTTCCCTTCCTGACATCGTGCAAATGTTGCCTTAATATTTTTCCCTAATATTGACTTCTCTTACCATAACAGACCCCGCAACAGTCCGTGCATTTTACCTTGTAAACAACCCCAATAGCCTGGTCTTTGGTTACAGGATATTTTGATTTGATTTACTAATTGTAAATAAGTTATTTTTGAATAATTATTTGTATTGTTACTATGTGACTGACTTTTTTATATATTGTCATTTTCTGTTGTGATGTAGGTCCTGAAGAAAGAATTAAATATTCCGAGACTGACTGCATTATACTTGTAGTCTAGTCTTTTACTCCTGTGTACACCACATCCCACATCCTCTGTAATAACCACAGTCATTTTAAATACATTATATTTTTTTTTCTTAGGTGGCAGTCACAGTAATAATGGAAAGAAAAATGCATTTATAGGAAGGTATTTGATGCTGCAGAGAAAGCTTTGCCTTCCATTACTTGGTCGCAGTAAGCTGTACAAAACTCAGGATATTAACTCAAATGTTGGTTCTGAATCGTGCCAAATTCATTCTGGACAGGGTAAATGCTGCTCTCTCTGCTGACATGATGTATGTATTATTTATTACCATAGGACAAAAATTTTTTTTTTTAGTTTTAATTGATATGAATAAATGATTATATGTTGGATCATTTGAAGACACTCGGGTTACTCAGAACACATAAGAGGTCAATACTAACTTAAGATAGTCTATTACTCGTGAATTATGTAAGCTAAATTAATTGAATTACCGATAAATTTACCTTAAGCACACACACATACGAGGTTTGGCTATTAAATAACAAGACTATTGCTGTAAAATATTTTATTTTAAATTTATTCATATTTAGTTTTATCACCTTGAATATACACCCCTCCTCTATCCTTACAGCGCTCTATGAAAATTTTCCGTTGTTCGAAACATTGCTTGAAGTCTTGTTCTGTGAGCTCCTGCATGACACGTACCGCTTTTTCTTTCATAGCTTCAATGGACTAAAATCTTGTTCCTTTTAATGCAGATTTGACCTTGGGTATTAATGGTGTCAAGTCAAATGAATAAGGCGGATGGTTTAAAACTGGGATGTACTGAGCTTTTCTTCATCTTGACAGAGAATGCATTATGAGCCGGAATAATGCCTTGATGGTGAACAAACGACTTGTTCTTCCACAATTCGGGTCATTTCTTTCTTACTCTTTTGTGGAGTTGAGCAAGCACCTCACTGTAGTAATGTTGATTAATGGTTTGACTATCAGGAACCCTGAACCCAGGAACACAATCCCATGAATGTTGAAAAAAACAATCATCACCTCTTTGAATTTTGATTTGCTCATTAAAGCTTTTTTAGCTTCCCGTGAGGTTGAACCCTTCCAATTTGTTTCGGGATCGTAAGTGAAGAACCAAGATTTGTCTCATGTCATGACTCTTTCCAAGAAGTTTGGTTCATTTGTAATGGCATCTAAAGTGTTAGTACACACTTTTTTACGAGCTTCTTTTTTATTCGATTGTGAGAAGTTTAGGCACCACTTATGCACATCCTTTTTGCATGTTCAAATTGTTATGCAAAATTTGCCTTATACATTCTTTGTCAATTCCAACAGTTTCAGAAATCTAACGAATTTTTAAGCGATGGTCAGATCGAACCAGATGACCGACCTTTTCGATGTTTTCATCTGTTTTAGATGTGGAATGGCAATCCGGGCTGTCATCATCTCTTTCTTCTTGGCCACCTTGGAAATGCTTGTACCACTCAAAATTTTGTGCACGTGATAAACATTCATCACCATACTTTTGGTTAACATCACAAATTTCTTTTAATAAACGATAAGTTTCAGTAGGGGGTTTTACCCAATTTTATGTGAAATTTCACAACAATTCGTTGATCTACTATTATGCTTATCATGTTTTCGGCAAAACGAAACAAACACCTCTTACATAAACGAAGGTTACAGCCAGACTGATTTCTAGATAAACATGGGAGGCACTGCAATCGAATGAAAAGGCTTTGCACAGCTGTCGGTCGTTCAGAATTGGTGCATGCTTAGTTCTTCTGTAGCAGCATCAGTCTTGTTATTAAGTAGCCACACCTCCAACCATGTTATTTTTGTATTTTTTTCTTTTGATACTTAGCCCTGATGAAAGCCTGAAATTTAGGCAAAAATGTTGGTGAAAATAAAAAATTTTTGTTAACAAATCAGTTTTTAATTCTTCAGTTCCCAAGGTCGAATTCCTGACTAACCTCTCCTCATAAATAAATCATTATTTATTAACTTAAAGTGTAACTCATGTTCAATAGTAATATTTTTAATTTTCTAGTCATTACTGAGAAGTTTAAACTTAATGGACATTTAACCTTTATTACAATAAGTAATTTTTTGTTATTGCTTGTTCTTTTCCAGGGTGAGTTTGCAGATGAATCTAAAATGGTACCAAAAAAATAAAAAAATCTTATGGTCATTTCTTACTCAATGAGGCAAAACAAATTTTTTATATCTTGTCTTATTATTGTTCAAATACTATTTACCTCTCATATTTTTAAATTCAAATTTTCTTTTATTAAGAATGAAAAAAAGAAGAATGATTTTTGTTAGTTGGCATTCTGATAAGCATGTGTGTGTGTCCAATGAAAGGATTAGGAGAATCAAACTAGAATTCATTTTAAGAAATAATTTTAATTAACTTAAGGTAAATTAATTATAGTCTCTTTTAAGCATGATGTTTCATTCAAATAAATGAACTAATCATACTTAATTCTTATTTTGTAACTAATGTGTATTTAAATAACCAATATATTTTTTATATTGTAATGCTCTATTATATTACAATCTTATATTGGGCCACTTGAATTTTTTTTTTTTTTTTTCCTAAAGCAGAGGAAATTCTAAATATAAATTGACTATAATTGCTTTTCTTATTAATAGAAAACAAATGGTTCGATTAAGATTTGCATTGCTTATATAATAATTTGTTAATTTACAAATATGGATAGAATGGATAAAATGGAATGCCATCCATATAAAGCATTTAATTTTGTTATTTTTTCATAACTATTTAAAAATATTTAAAAACACATGAATTCAAAAGTATTATGCATGTTATTATTTTATTTTATTTTTTTTTTTATAGTATTTATTAATTGAGTATTTGTATTATTTTTTTAAAAAACCTGGAGTTATTGGTGCAAGTCTTATGAGGTCAAATATTGAAGACTCAATTTTCTATGAAGCTCATGTTTACGGTTGGGTTAGATATTTAGTGGTCTACTTTTGATACAAATAAACTCACCGACTATCAGGACATAATTTGTGTAGCATTTGAAATAATTTAATTCTTTAAGAGTTCTAAAATTGGGGGAAGGGGGATCATGAGAAAAGAAAGATATGAAAAAATCTCTGAAAAAATTCAGAATAAATTATATGGTTTTTTGTTGTTGTTTTTTTTCTAAAATTGTATCAGTTCTTTGTAAGATAATTTGATTTAGTAAAAATTGTGTTATTATTAACTGATTCTTCAATATCGGGCGCCAACAGACTTAACCAATGTTTGTTAAACTATGGGTTTAATGTTTAAAAAATATGTGCTAGTACACTAATTAATTCATTGTTGTTAAATTTTATACCTGTTTAGTATAACAGTATAAAGATCTATGACTGCACCTTATTAGGTGCATTATTTGTCCCAAGTGAGATAGTATGTGAGTGTGCAAAAAAATTAATATTTTTTCTTATAAACTTTGAAGACTTAAGACCTTAATGTTCTCTCAATATATCCAGAAAAAAAAGTATGCCCAAGTCACACTTTTCTTTTACAGTTTCCAGCTGTTTTCTGAGCTTGAAAGATATTATTATTAAATAATGCAGATGTTAAAAATTCTATTTCCCAGAAAATTGTTTGCTATATTTCATTAAGTAAGTAAAGTTACTTTTTAAAAAATGAAATATTAAATATTTATGAATAAAAAGAATGATATATCCCTGAATATTTCTCTTCACTTTTAACAAGCATTCCCCTTCCAAACAAATCTTTAAAAAATACCAAGAATTAATTTCTCAAAACAGGAAGCAGTTGGAAGCTGACAGCTTAATGTTTCAAGTAAAAGATAATTTTACAAACTATTTTAATATTTCTTGAAACAACAAATGTTAATATCATTCCCCTTTTGCTGGATGGTGAAGTGCTTTTCCATTGAAGCATTATTTTCCTAGTCAGTTGACTTTTCTTAAAATATTTACTCTCCCCAATGCTAGTCAAAGTAGGTCTACGTAAAAAATTACATATTTTTTCAGATGGATTTGTTCGATTCAATCAATGGATTCCATTGAATTATTGCCGAATAACATGTACCCTACATTGGGGAAAAAAATATCTCAAGTTGTCCTCCTTTAATCAAGTTACTAGAGCCCCATGTTTAGTTTTGCATTGTGAGATCTTCAAAAAGGAGTAATATTAGTTTTTATAATTAGATACTAAATATTGTTACATTTTAAGTTAATTAAATGTACTTCTTTTAGGAATTTTAAAATTTCTTACGCTTTGCATGATTAACAAACAGAAAATAAATTAGTTCTGAGAATGTTAATAAGTTTCAATGCCCTTAAGATGGTGTTATTACTTGTACTTAACAAGTAAAATTGGGAAATTGTCAATAATTTGTAATTATCATGATATAATCATAATAATTGATGTAATGTATGTTACTTTTTAAACTAAAATACAAAAATCTACTTAAACTTAGCCGTAAAGTATTTTCCTACTTTTTTCTGTGTTTTTGTTTGTGGTTTTAGTTCATGAATTAGAAAATGGTAAGTGCAATAAGATTTCTAAGTCATTTATATTATTCTTACTTTTTCAATTTTGTTCTTTGCTGATTTTATTACAAGGTTAACATAAACCCAATGGAAAAGCACTTCACCATCCTGCAAAAGGCCAATTAATGATATTGACATTTGTTAAGTTTCAAGAAATATTAAAATTGTTTATAAAATTATCTTTTACTCGAAACATTGAACTGTCAGCTTCCTCTCTGCTTTGTATATTGATCCTAAGTTTTCGAATTCGGTTTGAAACTGAGTTATTATTTGTTTAAAAAAAAATTATTAAAAAAAAAAAAGAAGATACAAAGGACATCTGTATTATTTAAGATAAAATAAGAAAACCCTCTGTGTGAATGATATATTTGACATTCCTCAAATAACTTAGAAATACTAATAGTATATTATTTATGTGTGATGAATAATTAATTATATTGAAAACATTGTTTAAAGAGCCAAAGGAATACATGAGTATGTCGTTAACCTTGTAAATGTTATTTATTGTACAGTGTAAAAGTTATAATGTATGTGAACTATATGAATTTATATTTATGTAATAATTCTATTTTGTTTTAATGGACTGATATATTTCTATATTTTTTTATTTTCTTTATTTTATTTTGTAAAAATTGAGCATTATTTTCCTAGTCAGTTGGCTTTTCTTAAAATATTTACTCTCTCCAATGCTAGTCAAATGTGGCACTTATCTAATTTTTGCATCATTTTGTGGTTATATTATGGCCAGATTATCTGTTGTTTTTTGCAACTTATTATGTTTATTTATTTTGTTAAAGAATGACTTTTTTTTTAACACTTTATCTTGATAACTGTTCCGGGCCCCCACAACTTAGTAGTTTAGTCTGTGTAAATAATTACATATTAATTCAAATGGATTTATTGCATTTAATCAATGGATTCCATTGAATTGTTACTGAATAACATGTACCTTAGATTGGGGAGGAAAGTCAAGTTATTGTCCCCCATGATTTAGTTAGTAGTGCCCCATGTTCCATTTAGGTTTGCATTGTGAGATCTTCAAAAAGAAGTTATATTAGTTTTAAAAATAAGATATTATATATTGTTACATTTTATGTTAATCAAATATACTTCTTGGAATGAAAGGCACTGGATTATATTACCCGTTGCACTTAACGTTTTCCTTGCCTAGAACTATTTTAAAATTTACAATGTTGTCTGTCTATTTCAATTTAAAGACCAATTCTTTAAGAACACATAACTATATACTGGTAGATAAATCCTAGATTTGTGAAGCAGACCATAATATATTTGCATAATAATAAATTGATTTATGCTGTAGTTTTTTAATAAATATGTATTATGATGCTGATCCATTTAAATCAAACTTAGCATTATTAAGAAAGCCATTTTAAAAAGATTATTGATAGTAAAAGTAATTGTGTTAAACAATTGAAGTTTTTGTTCTTTTCAGCTTTGGTTTTTGGAGAGATGTTCGTAATTCCATTCCTAAACTTGACTTGTTCATAATATCTCCCTTTTCTGATTTATAAGAGTAGAGAGTGGGGACTAGCCTGGAGAGCTGGCTCTATCTTAGTGCGGTTTTCTTTCCACTTACCATTGCACTTCAATTTTCTCGGTTGTAATGAGTATTCTGAATTCTTTTCACCTAGCTGTGTGTCTTCTATGGGCTGTGACTCTTTATGCACTGGATCAAGAAGTAGATCAATTGGAAAATAATGTGTCCAGAGGGAAAATAATTGTTTATCACTTGAGGGTTGGTTGGCCATTTACCTTTAAAAAATTTTTGAATATTTTTCTCCAGGATTAAAATATTTTTCACTTCTTCCCTCTATGTAAATAAAAGAGCACAATTTTTATTTAATAGATTATCTTAGATAGTTGACAGTAAAATCGATAATTTATTATTGTCATATACTTTGAATCCAATGTTACTTTGTAGATATAGAACAAATACTAAGTTAAATTACTTATTTTTGATGAATTATAAGTACCTATCTAACTTGGAAAATAAGGAATTTTTGTATGATTAACAAAAAAAAAAAAAAAAATAGTTTTGAGGATGGTAATAAAGTCTCAACGCCCTTGACATGGTGTTATTACTTATAATTGTTCTCTAGGGAAATATGCAATAATTTGTAATTATCATGATATAATCGTAATAATTGATGTAATGTATGTTACTTTTAAAAATAATATACAAAAATGTTCTTCAACTTAACTGTAAAGTATTTTCCTATTTATTTTCTGTGTGTTTATTTGTGGTTTTAGTTTATGATTTAGAAAATAGTAAGTGCAATAAGATTTCCAAGTCATTAATATTATTCTTGCATTTTCAATTTTGTTGTTTTAATTGACTTTATGTTTTTACTTATAAGCAAAATAAGTCTTAGCTTATTTCAGTTTAATGTGTAATATCTTAATTTCACTATTTCTGTACTATATTATACTTATTTGAATTGTTTTTTGTTTTTTTCAGTGGTGTCTGTCTTTTTCCACTGGTAATTATTCTTTAAAATTACATATATGTTTAAATTTTAATTAGTTTTTATATCATTATTAATGTAAATAAATGAGTCTAATTAATGTTAGAACTTAAAAATAAATGTTCTTGTGAGTACTTTTATAAAGTCCATTTTTATTTTTAATACTTCTAAAACTCTTTGATTTACAATTACCCATAACTAAATTTTTAAATAGCAATAGATATTTTTTTATATTTTCTTTGTCAGAATAATGCTTTAAACTGAGTTGTTTATTCTTAATACTCATTGCACACTTTGTATTATGTTTTATGGCATTATTGTCTATATTATTCTTGTTTATTGTTTTCCAATAAATTGTTATATTTTTAATGCCTCTAAATACATTTATTTTTATTAGTGGTGTCCATATAGTTGTATAAATAAATGTTAATATAGATGAGAAATTACAAATTTATTTTGCATATTATTGTATGAGTTGAGTGTAGATAAGTTTTTATTTTATATTTGTTATTTATTACTACTTGTATAGAATTTATTGTTTGCAGTATGGTATTATTGAAGCAAACCAATAGTAAGAGTATATATAGCCTTCTTATAATTGTCTAGTTTTTATCCCCGTCTCTCAAACTTGTATTATTCTGAGCTGCAATAAAAGGCCAACTATGGCCAAATTTTTGAGATGAGATTGTAATAAATCTCTGAAAGTTTAAAAAATCACTCACTTAATTGAATGATTATTATAAATTCAATAAAATACAACAAAATTCAGTTAATAATGAATGATAAAAATAACCAAATAAACAGGTTTGACATCAATAATGAATTTTACTTAAATTTTGTAATTTTAATATTTCAAGAAACTATTGGAAGTTCATGCCTTATAAATGACAAAAAAAAAAATAAGGAACAAAGTTTTATAAATGTACAAGTAATGCAACTCTTGTAAAATGAACTGCAATTAAATAAAATTATTTCAGTGTTTCAGTTTTAACTTATTTAATAGAAATGCAACTGAAAGTGTAGAATTGTTTCAGTTAGATTAAATTTTTACTTATTAAAACACAACCAATGTTTATAAATATATATACTACTTATTAAATAATAGACGTTTCTTCATAATTATATTTCCCTGCAAAATAAATAATTATTCATAACTGTCAAAAGGTTTGCTTTGATGAGCAGAATAGGCATTGCATCTTTTAAGTATTTATTTCAAAGGAGGAATATCCAATATTACATTCATTTTTTAAAAATTGAAATATGCATAATTATATTTTATGTTATGGTCTTGCATTTTATTATGCTTCACTTATAGCTTTTTTAAAACCCTAAATTCTTATTAAGTTAATTCTTTCTACCCGTGTTATACTCCAGAATTGATATAAATATCCCGTATTTTTAGGTACTCCCGATTTTTCTTTTATTTCAAGTTCTAAAAAAAATTTAATTTTTATCANAAGCAATACGAAGTTATTTGAGCTAGATACCTCAAAGGGGCTTGCCATATGAATATTAATAAATGCCAAGTGCCCATTTCAGTAATTCAGAAAAATTATTTCAAATCATTGTTTTTGCTTTATTATTTTAAAACAAATAATTTACTTTTAAACAAATCAGAGTTATTAGGAAATTATTGTTTTAATTATTTTTAAAGAGTTTAATGCAATATATTAAGAATATAATATATGTGTATACACTTGATGTGTATACACAATTCTTAATGTGTAAAATTATTTTTAAGGAAAACAAGTAATAAAAAAAAAAAAATTGCTCTAAATTCCTCTTTGTTCTTAAATTTTCAGTAAAACTTATGATACTAATATTATAAAAATATTGCTCTTTTAATAATGCCATTTGTTGAAAGCTGAATTAGAAAATATCAATATAAGTATTTTCTTATTCTGAAGGCCTTTTATTATATGTTTGGAATAATTCATTCTTAATATTCATGGTACGAGGGAAATAGCTGCCACGGCTATTTCTTAAATATTGCTCTAGAAATTTACTTGTGTTAATAAACTAAATTTTTTTAAATAATTATTATTCCTTATCCCTTATAATTATATATCCCTCCATTACTTTCCAAATTAGTCCCCCCCCCCCCTTCCCAACCCCTTTCAAGTCTCATTTTTCTTTTAATCTGTATTCCTTTTCCTATTCAATTTTTGGATGTCAATCCTTATGTAATCAAATTGTCAAAAAATATTCAACACTTTGGCCTGTTATTGCAGTATTGTAAGTATTTATCATTTTAGGTTGTTTTGTCACTTACTGAGCAAGTGGTTTTGGTAAAACTATATTATTTTTATTGTCTTGGACTATTTTTTTTTTTTTTCCAGAAAATTTCAAGTATGAACATTACATCATTTTATTCATAATTATTCCTGCTCATGACATCTTGTAATTTTCACAATATGGCAAAATATAATATTATCTATAAAGAAAATTGTTAGAAAATCCTGACTACTATTTTGTTGGAAAATCAAAAAGTTACAAATTTCAATTGGATCCCCAGAAAAGCTCTATTTAACTTAAGTCCCCTTGGCTAAGTGGAGCATGAGAACCCTCCTCATAAAACCCTTACTTCACAGAAGAGTAAATTTTTTTCTTTACCAACTGTTGATCAATTATTTATGTTTAAGATATTTTTACTTCACAATTCAACAAACTTACTTATTTTAGCTCAGCTATTTAAGGTTTTTAAATCATTAGATATTAATTTCTGTTTACCATAACAGAACTTATGATGAAGTTGATAATGATAGACAACACAATTTTTTTTTTCCTATGGTCTTTCTCTCTGAGGAATTTTGACAACTTTATTTTGTAGATAATTCAGAAAACATTATAATTTATAAAATGTTATTTGACCCAATTTCCTTGTGAATTATCTAATAGCGTGGCTACAATAATGTAATTCACTAGATAATATTTAACCATTTTTTGAATATAACAGACCTAATTAAGAATAAATTGTTTAATTTTAATTAAAAATTGTTTAATTAAATTCAAACTACCTTTAATGTAATCAATAACTGTATAGTTTTTTAGTAACACGGGAAAAGGTCTTTTTTTTTTTTTTTTTAGAATGTGGCATAAACTGAAAGTAATTCAGTAAGTCAAATTTTATTAATAATTAATGGGAAGGATTGAGTTCTTGAAAGAGCACACTTACAGATAATATCAATCATTTGGTTAGCTATTGTTGTGTAAAGATGGTTGGTTCATTTTTATGTTATGATATGAATTGCTATAAAATTAAAGTTGAGGGATAAGTGTAATACTTCGAAGAATTATTACTGCTTGAACAGAAAATGGATTTTTTTTCTGTCATGAAACTATTAAGTGTTCTCATTTTAAACACTCAGAATAGAAATATTCTATGCTGTATTTCTATTCAAGTGAAGTGGGGCTTAGGCAGAAAATTTTGTTTTTTGTTCAGCTATTAATCACAGTTAAAGTTAAAGATATTTTTTTATACTTTCACAATAATATTTTGACATGATATTAATCTATTTAAAATAATAACTGATATAGTAATATTGAATATCCTGTATAGATTTTAACGAAAAAATCTATTAACTTTATTTTAATACATTATTTCCACCAATGGATGGTTATATAAAGGTTCATTTTAAGCTATAAAGTTTTGTTATTACTTTGATTCACTATTTTTAACAATATTCTTTTTTCATTTATTAATGTTTTTATAGAGGTGTGTGGCTTGAATTGAGTTTCTTTACTTTTATATAAACAAAGTATTATTTTTCCCAATTATAGAAATAGAATTAATGCTTTAGAACTAATAGACAAAATGCTTACATGTTTTATTCTTTTTATTTTATTTTGTGTAGGTCTTAGTCTTCTAGTTATTTCTGAAGTATGTTTCCAAAATAAATTAGTTATTTTTTAGTTCCTGGCTTAAAGTTTCTGGAAATAGTATTTCACCTGAAAGTATTAAAAATATATAAAATAATTTTCCCTTTCTTCCACTGCATCTGTAATCTTGATACTATGCTATGCTTTAATTGGCGATGATTTTATGATGAAAAATTTTCCTTCATAGATTTTGTTATCAATTAGTAATCTGTATAATGCAGAATAACAGTAATTAAATAAAAATACATGTTTTAACTTACTTTAGTTTTTGATGTTATGAAATGCAGCCATTTAATAGTAGAGAATGACCACTTCTCATAAATTAACTTACTACCCATTTATTTAATTCCCTAGTGTCATTTCAAGTTCACTTACGGGTTTTACTATTCATCACTTCATAGTTTGAGAATATTGTGACCCATTTGTAAATATGTATAAGTTATAATTTTGATGGCAGTCGATGATATTAGGGTATTCATTATTTTCTCAGTTCAAATAAAAATTAATTTGGGTTAGATAATTTTAGTCCAATCTTACTAAATTATTCAAATTCTATGTAAATGTTTTTATTTTTCATTTCCTCTCTTATTTTCAATTTCATGTGCCGGCCTATTTCAGACTTCTTATAGGTCAAACTTCACCTGCTTAATTTTGGTTATACCATACCACACTACCCCTATTTTCTTATGAAAGTTAGTTTGTTTATTGGAGGATTTACGGCGCCCAACTGCAGAGGTTATCAGCACATGAAAGTTAGTTAAAATTATACCCTGTTTTTGACAATGAAAAATAAGTGTATTTTTGCTCAGACTAAGATGCTATACAATACATGTTATAATGACAAGGACTAAAATATTTTACAGCACTTCTGATATACCTTCATTTTAGCTAATTAACTTTGAACATATATTGTTCAGGTATATTACACTTCAGTTCCCTTACTTTACAGTAAAATAAAATATTTTTTTAGCAATATGGTATATTGCTAGAATAATGATATTGCAATTATTTAATAGCAATAATTTGTAATTAATTTAGCTGTTGGTGACTTTATGAACAAGGAAAAGCCAGATTATTTGGAATGGGATGGGATATATTTATTATTTGTAATATTTTTGTTTATTACTATTGTTTTATCACTATTTATGATTAGCTTAAATAAGTTTAGCATCTACAACATCATAATACCATATGATTCGAGGAATAAATCTATGAGCTGAAAATACTTCCATTATAAACATTTTGTTGCTATCTGAAGAGTGGCTCAACAGAAAATGTAAACTAGTGTTGTGATATATAAAATTTGTAATGCAAATGGAATTGTTATTACAACAGAATGCAACTCGATGAACTCTTATTGGTCCTAATTCCAAAGCATGGATTTACACCACATTGGTTTGAAAGGACTTATTAGTTAACATGTTTGTGCTGGAATTGAAAATTGGTGAAAAGGAGAGATAGTAGTTGTGGAGGGGACTATATTAAAAAATTTAGTGCTGCAAGAGTAAGCTGTATAGACTAAGCAAAGTTCCTATATTTCAATAGAGTTTGACATGGATAAGAAAAAATGACATTTGCTCTTACAAGCCAGACAGAACTGTGAGCTCACCGAGACTTAGTGGAATGTTCCTGAGGGAAGCCCTCAACCTTTTTAGTTACATTCTTAAATACTTACTTTAATATTTCTTCTATAAAAATTGTATTATACATTTATATAAATGTTATATTTTGCATCAATTATGTTCAATCACTAATTATAAAGCAGATATTTATAAATTTTGGTCTTTCTCTAACCCCTCCCCTCACCCTATCAGATTTCAGTCAAAAATTAATTAAGCATAAATTCCAAATTTAGTTTCTATATTTTAAACATAATAGGGCCTACCTAATAATCTAAGTAATATTCTTTAAAATTTCCAAAATATGTGTTTTACAAGAAAATATTAGAAAATTACATTTCAAACATTGTGTTATACATGTATTCATAATGCAAATAATAATGAAGATATGATTTTCAATTTTGATCTTCCTCTTGGCTGACTTCAGTCAATAACAAACTTATCCAATGGTGTGCAAAAAGAAGCTCAAGAACCAAATTCAGTTTGTTTTTTTAACCTGAATGCAGATGTATTTTATACATTTCATAACTAAACACACACACATATATATATAGCAATCAAGAACAGGTCAGATAGAGAGTGTAGTGCACACACAAAAAGAAAATATCACAAGGAGCAAATCTCTCAGGGATCTCCAGCCATTCATCAGTTAGAAGTGAAGAGACACAAAAGAGTGTTCTTCACTTCTCACTGACGAAGGGCAGGAGATCCCCAAAAGAATAATAAGAATCAAGAAAAACTACATTTTATTTTCTTAAAATTTGCCCTTAACCCACAAAATAAGATTTATATTGAGACTACTACTGGATCCACTTTCCTTTTTTTTCCTCATTATTCTACAAGTGTATTGCATCTGTTGTTACAGTATCATTGGATACCCTCCTTTTACAAATTTTTGATGTTAAGAAAAGCCCTACTGGCTAGATACTATTAATAATATAATTGAACAAATTCTCCTTTCACGACATGATTGATAACCCTTACACTGCAGTTGCGGGTAAATGAATCAAGTCATAAAAGTACTATGGGCCCCCAAAGGTACTGGCTTACGAAGTACCACATCAGTATAATGTTATGATAAATAAGTGAGTTATTCAATAAAACTAAAATATTTTCAAATATTTATTTTATTTCTTATCTACTGATGTAAATATAGAAATTTAGTGTATTTATCAATATTATTAACTAACTATTATTATATTTTTAAAAACAGGAAAATAATTCAAACAAGTAATTATATAAGTCAATTTATTTTGAATATATGAATTTCAAGTATACATAAATAAATTAACATAAATTGTACTTTATCTATCAGTCAAATCTATTTTAGAAATAAACTAAATTAGTATAAAATTAAAGATATGACACTTTTTACCTGGGAAAAATGATTAATAAGTGTCAAAAGGNTTTTTTTTTTTTTTTTTTTTTTTTTTTTTTTTTTTTTTTTTTTTTGTTTATGAATCATCAATAGTAGGAAACAATTGAAAGGTGTAGTAAATATTTTGTGATCCTGAAAAAAAGCTGAAAATCCTAGTTTTTCTTGGAGAGAAATATGTCATTAGTGATTTGAGCAAATGTTTTACCCAAGCATTCATTTGGTTTCTTATATTTTGATAGATTGATTTTTTTTTCAATACCTTAAAAAAAATCTTGGATATTTTTATCTTTCATATTCTATGATCAGAACTTCAGGTCGTTTTCTTTCAACAAAAGGTAGTAAAAATATAACTTCAACAATTTTAACTCATATATATTTGTGAAACATAGTTTAAGATTATGCCTATTTTCTTTTTATAGCGGCCTCCGCTCACTCAGTACAGTTTGTTCCTTAAAAATAATTTTCAGGAGATACTTAAGCCTACGTATTATTAACTAAATACAGTAATGAAGGAGGAGGTATCTATTTCTTAATATTCAGATGGGCTAATAAATAATCCAATAAATATGAAAGCTTATATTTTGTTTCTGAATGACCTGCAAAAGCTGTTAATTTCTAATCCCATTACTTTCGAGTTAAGCGTCTCACTAAATGGTGACTTTTGCCTTATTTGTTAAAAAACAATGGTTACAAGTCTCTATTAGAAACTGATTACTGATATAAGAATCTATCTATATTTTGATGATTGTGAGAGCCTCTCACTATACCAAAAAAATCAGTAAATAAAGATAAGAAGTGGGCTAATCTGTAGAATTGCAAAAATAAAAATATCTGAAAAGATAGGCAGTGAATGCAGAAGCACTATCAACTAAATCCATTTATTTCTATATTTTTGCAAAATTTATGTGCCTCTATTAAGTTACAACTGAAAAATCCTAACAGTTTTGAGAATTAGTTTTGAATATATCTTAATTTTATAATTAGTAATTATATTTGTATAGTTGGTCTTGTTTGGTAAAAAAGAGCTAAGATCAAACCGATGGTTCTGAAGGAATTTTTCTGTGGCAATTTTAGGAAGTCCTTTCATTATTAATCTGGGAATTCTGATAGTGCTTAAGTGGTCTAGCTCCCAAACTTATGTCTCTATTCTGAAATTTTTTAAGTTTCAATTACATCTTTTGTTTGTATTTCAATGACATCTCTAGAGTACCCGTCTCACTGGGTTATCACCTTGGAATGTTCAACAAACACCACGGTCACCACATGATCAAAAAATCTCATTGAGCCAATGATGTGTTCCCCTTTCCTCAGGTAAGGTTGACTTTGTCAGCTCCATCTCTTTGTTCATATGGTTTACATTGTAGATGGAATGAACTTGGTCTGTTTTATTTACTTGACTTCTTCTTCAGAAGTTGATGGAATGTTGAGCTATATGAGAATTGAGAGCCTTATCATCTGGATACTCAATATGTATGTTGCAATGTTATATTATTTTCAATAATGATGATATGCAGAAAGAAAGAATTGTTATCTCTGAGTCATAACAATCTCGCTGAGCAATACTTCTTTTTGCTTGAAATCTCTTTAAAAATTGGTCTTACTTCTTGTTCTTTTAATTAATATTACAAATAGGATTATGTGTTTCTTCATTAATGCAACTTTTCCTATTTCAGTTTTAGAGCCCTTAATGCATCTATTTCTCAGAAGAATAGGAGGAATTAATTAGGGGGGTCTTAAGCGCCTCAAAAGCCTCTAGTTCTGATGAAATCCCCTTTCGTTCAAAGACCTAACATGCTCAATTTTCCATTTCCATATTAACTGCTTTCCACACTTGTATATTTTGGTGAAAATTTAAATTTTTTACGTCAAATTTATGGTTGAGATCTCATTCTGGCTAACATATGTTCCTTTCATACTTTTTCTACGACTTCATTCGTTATTATTTAATATTATTAACTTTTAATTATAGGCTAGTATTTATTGGATGTTAAATTGCTCATATCCTTGAAGATGTCAACATAAACATATAAGGGAAATTTAAATATCTTCAAAATTAGTTCAAAGTTTCCTATTTGTTTAAATGATTGATTCTTCTCATTTTATTCACAAGGCTAATTCTTCTTATTCACTATCTTTGAATTTCGAACCTCTGTTTAGTGGAAGGAGGGAGGGGGAGACAAATATTCTCCTTGGCTATGATTATTTATGAAATAAACAATTAACTCTGTTTCTATATTCATTGAAAATAACCTGTTAACTTTCCTCGTGAATTCAATTAAATAGTTATCAAAGAAAGTTAGAATTGGATATACTTTGACATTCATGGATCACATATTCAAAAAAATTTCAGTGTGAATGACCTAACTTATAAATTCATGTTTTAAAAAAAGGGGAGTTTTTCTAATATTAGTCAACTGCTGTAATTTATATCTTTTAGTTATATGCAAAATTTAGTAGTGCATTATACATTAGCATATTTATTGATTTATTTTAGAATTTCATTTATTTTTTTGGGCTACTGTATTAATAATTAATTAGTAATTAGGCTCTTTTTGTTTCAAGTTAAAGAGATAATGTCTTTAAAAAATAGAATTGGTTTCAAGGTCTCCGAAGTGAGTCCAGATGTTGTTCCATAACTTAGGATCTCCTTTTAGATCAATAGGCAGGTTACCAGGAGGTACAGCTGTTTGATTGTGTTCATTAAGTCTTTCTAATAATTTTTCCATTACAGTGGAATATCTGTAATAGAAAAAATGGAATATTATACAAGTAAATATAAATATTTTGATGTATATTAAGTTTATTAAAGTACATACTTTTTGGCTACATTATTAAATTCACAAGGGTCTTCAGTGATGTTGAAGAGGCAAGGACTTGCAAGTGGATTGCACTCGTTAAAAGGCAAATCAAAATAGCATTTTACTTCTGCTTCTTTCCTCAGCTTTAATATCTAAAATATAAGAAAAAATATAGAACAATATAATATACAAAATAGGATTGAGGAAAAAGTAATTTCGTTTCATCTCAATTTAGTAGCTTTATCCTTTGTCCCTTGAAATCCATATTCAGTGAAGTCTAGAGATATCAATGTATCGTTTGAGGAGCCAAGGTCCAGAGAAAATTCTATTTAGAAACATTTGTATTCATCTACTCAGTCAAAAGTTATTGCTCTTTGAAAATATGATTCCCGAAAGCCACTTTCAACATGTTTTTTTTTTTTTTTTTTTTTTTTTTTTTTTTTTTTTTTTTTTTTTTTTTTTTTTTT